>OW052220.1:65185880-65686237 GCA_932526605.1 Nephrotoma flavescens | reverse complement strand
ATATATATATATATATATATATATATATATATATATATATATAATATATATATATATTATATATATATATATATATATATATATATATATATATATATATATATATATATATATATATATATATATATATATATATATATATATATATATATATATATATATATATATATATATATATATATATATATATATATATATATATATATATATATATATATATATATATATATATATATATATATATATATATATATATATATATATATATATATATATATATATATATATATATATATATATATATATATATATATATATATATATATATATATATATATATATATATATATATATATATATATATATATATATATATATATATATATATATATATATATGCAATTATTTTATAAATATAATGTGTAGCTCGGACTATCGACAACAAAATTAAGTTTATGTTTTAAAAACTAATAACTTTCTGCCAATTAATTATTAATCATTTTGGGCAAACTATTTTTAAACCCCCTTATTTAATATAATCTCCACACAAACTACACTTCGCCATCATATAGCCCGCAGCCAATGTAATATATTTTAATTTATATTTTTAATATTTAATTTGCATTTAATTTTTTTTTTTGTTTTAGTAATTACTTATCAACAATTCTTTATTATTTATTTTATTTTTTTCTTTGGTTTGTTTATAGTTAATTTTAATATTCAATATTTATTAATTGTTATTTTTTGTTTAATTTGTGCTTCTACATCTATAGTGTGCAATTTTTTTTGTTTTTCATTTAACTTTATTAAATTGTATATATATATATATATTTTTTTTTAATTTTAATTTAGTTTACTATATAATTATATAATAATATGTATTTAATTTCATTTTTTTTGTGTTAAGTTTATTTAATTTTTTTATTTTTCTTACAAACATATTCTTTTTTTTTATTTATAATTTTTTTATGTAATTTTAATGTTTTTAAAACATAAAATAATACTTAAAAAACATAACCTTTTGTCAGCATAACAACTGGGGGAGGGGGGGGGGAAATAATAATATTTTATATATAATAATATTTTGATTATTATTATTATTATTATTTTATATAGTTTGGTTAAATTTATTATTATAGATAGATAATTTTTTTTGTTACATTCTATTTGCTACGTTTCACGTGTTTTCATTTTGTTTGTTTATTTTATAATATTTATTTATTTTTTGACTATGTTTAAAACTTATATATATAATAATTATTTGTTTTTTTTTATTTTTAAATTTAATTTATATTTTATATAATATTAATTACTTTATAATTTCTTTTTTTTAATTTTCGTTAATTGTTTTATTCAATATATGTATCTCTTATTTTCTGTTTCATTTGTATAAAATTTCCTTACATTCACAATACTAATGTTTTTTTTTCTTAATTTTTGTTTTTATTAAGTTGTTTAGAACTTAATTTAATTTTATAGATCATTTTGTATATATTTATATATATATATATATATTTGATTGACTACATCTAATGTACATTGGGCTTGTTAAACTTGTCTAATGTGTTTTAGGTTGTGGATATTTATTTTATTAACATAAATAAATTAAATACAAACTTAAATTATAAACCATTCATTTTAAAATTAAATTATATTTAACAAATAATTTTAATTATGTATATATAAAAATATATACGAAAACTTGGAATAATTTATAGTGATAATAATAATTAATATTTTTTTATCATATTGTATTTTAAACAATTCTCGATTGCCATTATAATATTATTTTTTGTATGCTTTATATTTTGATTTTTGTTTTTCTTGTTTATCAGAATAATATTTTAATACAAAACTACACACTATTTTATATATTTATATATTAAACTAATTTTATAAGGACTGAAAAAAAAAATATTTAAATAAAATTAAATTAAATTAAAATACTCAACAAGTGAAATTATTTGTGTGTGCCTGTTTAGAGAAATTCTATTTTGAAAAAAAAAAAAAAAATACAAATTAGTTGCTAAGAAGGGTTTAAGATGAAGTAATCATAAGGATTATAACATTATTCGAAATATTTTGTGGGTGTTATTGTTGTTGTTGGTATAGTACGGATTAAAAATATAATTGTTAAATTTTTATGTTCGTTCTGATTAGATTATCTCACTCCTTCGGTTTCAGGGTTTAATATTGTTTGTTGGTTACTTGATTATTATTTTCGTTGGAAGAATTAAAATAGAATTTAGTAAGAATCGTTTTATATTTTATGTTAAGAAATTTTTCATCAAATTTGTTAAAAGGAAGTACACGAGTCTCTGTTTTTTTTTGTTAATTATTTCATTATAAAAATAATTTCATATACGATTTTTTTGTTTTTACAATTTTCTAATCTAAAATTTTTCAATCTATATATTATAATATAATATATATTTAAAAACACAAAATAAAATCGTAAAATAGGAAGAATATAATAATTAATGAATTATTTACGATATGTGTCAAATATTTGATTCTTTATAAATTTTGTGAACAGAATTAAAAGAACAAAATACAAATAAATTTGTGTTAAATTTTTATTTGTAAATCCAATTAATATTTTTTTTTTTTAAATATGAAATAAAAAATTCAGTCCTAATATTTGATTTTTAATTAAATAATTAAATATATAATAATAAATATTTATTTATTGGGTTTAATACAAATATATTTTCTATAACTACAGGTTGTTCTCTAAATTCACAACCATATCAAAATAATTTTATTTTATTATTATTTTTTTTTTGTTTTGTATAGACTTTATTTTATCATTTTTTCAATAATTAATTTCGTTTCTGTTTAATTATAGATTTAGAATATTATTTACACCATATATATTTTATTTATTATTTTTTTTTTCTTGTTTTCGTAAAATATATATATAAATATATATATTTTTTATTTATCTACAATTAATTTTTATTTTTTGTTTCTCATTTTTATTAATAAAATTTTAATAAATAATAAGTTTGTTTTTTTTTCACTAACAATAAATTTGTCATCGTAAAAATTATAATTAAAAAAAATAATCATGTTGTTTATTTATTTTTATATATATTTATATAAATAATAATATTAGTTTTGATCATCTCTCCGCCATTTTTAGTTATTTATTTTTTTGTTATTTATTATTTTTTGGTATATGTTTTTGTATCATTTCTGAGTTTGCTAAATTTGAAACCAAATTATATAGTTATAATTAAAATGAATAATTACGGGGTGTGTAATTATTTGAGTATGTTTATAATAATATACTAAAATAATATTAATAATAATAATAATAATGAAAATTTTGATTATATAGCATTTTTTATTTTAATTTTTAAGTAACTTATAATGGTCCTAGAGGCTGGCTTATTTAAATATATAGGTTAAGGCTTATAAAGAATTTATTTCTAAGTTGATTAATTTTTAAATATTGAACAGTATTAGCCTTAACGTTATGTATATTTTTTCCAATATTTAATTATTCTATTCCAATATTTTTTTACTTAATATCATTGTAAGTATTTAACTATTTTTTATTATTTCTATTCTAATAAACTAATTTTTTTTATTTCTATCGCTAATTTTTGTTTATAGGTTTATATCTGTGCGTGCATAAAAAACACTTTTATTATTATTACTATAATTATTAGTCATTTTTTTTTAATAATTAAAATAAATCAAAAAATTATATTGACATTTTTTTTTTATAATTGACTTCTTCGATACAGTTTAATTATATATTTAAAAAATTAAATTATATCAAAATTAATCAAAATACATTCCGGATCCAAAATAAAAAATATAATAATTAATTAAAAAATAAAATTATAAATTATATATGTTTATTTAATTAGTTGTGCATTTTATAGTTTATTTTAGCAAATTCAGAATATTTTATTTATTTTGAACTATTTTTTTTTTATCAATTGCTTAATTTTGATTAACTTTTGTGTTATTTTTATTAATAATATTATTATAATATAATAAATATTGTTTAGTTTTGAATTTATTATGTTATTTGAATAATACACAAATATAATATATATACTTAAATAATATTATATATATAAATAATTTCTATCTAAACCTAATCATTAATTTTTTTTTAATACTAATATATATGTTCAATTGTTTTCTTCAGATTTATTTTATTTGTAATTCCTATCTAAATTATAAATTTACAAAATAAAAATAAATTAACGAAAATTATTCGATCGGTTTGGGAATAACAAATTTATTTAAATATTTGGATTCAATAAAATAAAATAAAATTAAAATTTAATGAAATTGGAATCAAAATAATTTTTAAATATTAAAAATGGGAAATTATAGAATAGTAGGCACTAGTGAAATTTTTTTTAAATTTTCATAATTTAGATATATATATATTTAAAAATTAATCATAAATAAAATGTGTAACCAAAATAGAGTGATTTTTCTTTTTAAATGACGTTCGTTGTTTTTTTTTGTTTTGTTTTTTGGAAAAGCTTTTTTTATACATGTTATCTAATTTTATTTTTTGATTCCGATTCCTAATTTCATGAGCATTTAAATTATATACTATTAAAGTAGGAAAATGGGCTGGTTTTGGAGGACATTGGTGTTTGGGGATGTTAATAAAATAAATTTAATAAAATTAACTTACGCATTAAAGAATCCAAATATTATTTTTAGTATATTTTTTATAATGTTGGGCTGATGATTAAATTACAATATGTAAAATAAATACATACAATGACAAAAACAAAATTAAATAATAATAATTGTTTTCATATATTTATTAATTATTAATAAATATATTAATGTCTTGTTCATCATATTTATATATTCCTATTTTCTTTATAATATATTATATATATAAATATAATACTAAATAATATGGTTATTATTTTGTTTATTTTTATTAATGTGTATACTATAACTTTTAATATTATTTTTTAATTTATATATTTATTTAAATATATTATATTTTATTTGAGATTATATAACAAATAAATATATATAACTAGCTAAATGGATTGTTTGTACAGTGCCACACCAGTAAATCTTTGTTTAAAAATCTCATTTGTGGGGGGCACAGCCGCACAGGGATGGTGGACATCATGGAAGCTACACCAGCAGACTTGGTGTCAACCATTCATCTTCGGTTAGCTGTAAAGGCAATAATTTCATAACTTCAAATTTATGGTCATTGTGGTAAAATAATTTTTTCTCGAGTTTTACAAGGCAACGTTTTAATTTTTAACTACAATAAATATAATAATATGTTCAACTAAAATAAAATTATAAAATATTTAATTGACATTCTTATATAGTATACGAAGCTAAGTTTTTAGTGTAAATAATAATATTCTGAAATAAAAAGGAAAATAAATTATTTAAAAAAAAAAACTAAAAATTACATGTGCCAAAAGCCTGTGCGACTGTGCTAATTACTATTTAATTAGTATGTATAATTTGATTAGTTGTTTTTGTTATAAACAGATTTAGAATATAGAGTTTATATTTATAGCATAGTAAATCTAAAAGTGTATAAAGATCTAATTTAAAAAGCAAACTACAATGAAAGTATAAATTGTTAAGGTTTTAGTATTATGTGTTTATACAGCACTAGTATATAATAATTGTAAATAATCATCAGTAATAGGTAATTTATTATTTACGTCTAATCACTATTTATCCTAAAAAGCATCAAGGAAATTATTAAAATTTCTTGTTAATTTATATTTTTTAAAATTTATTTTATAATAATGCAGAACATGCTTAAACAAAAAAATATATTAAAAAATTAAAATGCATGCAAATATTGAATACCCTTCCACATGAATATTGGTCACAACATGTCACAACACACACGGCACTTATTTAAAGTAAGCTTTTTTGTCGCTTAAATGTGTTGCTGTGAAAATTATTTACGTGGAAAGGGACAACGATAATACAAAAACATCAAATATCATGATTTTATAAGGTATGGACTCTGGGTAATATTCTGTAGCACGAACGGCTGTGGTACCCAATCCCTTCGTAGCACTGAAGCAGAATAACTACTTAGTCAAAACTATGCAATGATACTAACAAAAGGAAATAATACCCCATGTGGTATATCAACATTGGTAAATCCACTGGCTGTGGAGACTGGCCCTATGGACTCTGGGGAGGGCTACCATCAAATCCGTTCCAGAGAAGATCAAATTTACCAAGATCATCGACAAAGAAAAATAGAAGCAACTCGGAAGCTGACCAAGCTGATGCATTTTCTGACGTTATAACGAGATGAATTGGACAAACATTATACGAAATAAGTGATGCCGCCGAAAATTTTACTTTGAAAGTTGACCTAGAAAAGAAGAATATCGATCTCTTGGCGAGAGTAGAGCATATGGAACAATTATTTGCCAAGCTGAGTGAAGAAATAGAGTATCTAAAGCGAGAAAATGAAAACTTTGAAATGAATCGGGATTCAAAAGAAGATTGAACCAGACAATTTCATCTATTTCCCTGATGAAGATGCACTACAAATATTTAATTACATATTTAAATCTATGGGTCGCGTAGATTTTGAAACCTGAAATCAGGTTAATCTAATCGATCTAAAATAAGTAACAGATTTCAAATTAGTTGGATCAAATAAGGTCAATTACCATCTGGGCTAGAAATTGTCAAATCAATTGTTTCATTTATTTCCACACGGTGATTACTTAGCAATTTTATTTGTATTACTTTTTTTTTATTGTAATGGTTTTATTGTGATTGTTCCGTACATTGGTCTTAAGGTCAGTCATTTTTGTACAATAAATAAAATTTGAATTTTTGACTTACGAAAAGTCAAAGTTGTTTTAAACAAAGTAAAATATAAAAATTCGTAAACACGAAAAGTTAGTTGTGGCAATGAAATGTAGATGAAAAATGTGAAAGAATCGAATTTTCGTAGGCTTAGCAGTAATTCGCTAGTACTACAGCTGCATGGTGTTTCTCTATATAATATATAGACAATATTCCAATTTAAATAATACATCAGTCGTCGCGTCCTGATGAGAAGACTAATTTTTTCAAATCAATAATCTAATCTGTTTGAAACTGATTGTTGTGATTCTTATAAATTTTCCATTTATAAGTCAAAAATTCAAATTTTATTTATTGTACAAACATCCTCAAGAAACAGTCCCCAACAAATATTGTGGATGTAACCAGTTACCCAGAAATTCAGTCACTGATGAAATCGGATACTCTTAATACTCTGGACTCAGATACTTATAGAACCTCATCTATGAAATTGAATGCTGGAAAGTATCAGTGGTTCACCTACGAGAACAAAGAGGGCCGACTTAACTTATAAACGACATGATAAGAGGTTTGCATCACACTTGCTCAAGCATGGAATCCAAGATATGTAAAATGCTCAAATGGTTGGGATCCAAGATATGTAAAATGCTCAGGTAATTATATTGCCCAGGCATAGGGAGAGATGTGACAGCCACGTGTACAAATGGTAAGGGCTGTGAGGTTGCTAGACAACAACAAAAATTAAGAGATAAAACAAGAAATCAACCGCAAAATCACTACAATCGAAGGGTACAAATATCAAGTCAGATGGATCAAAATCCACAACCAAGCAACAAAGGGCAAAGCAGATCATTTGCCCAGTTAGTGAACGGTTTGGGTTCAACCAAATATATGAGCTCCAAAAATTATGAACAGCATTTCAGATATTACAAAGCGGCAAAATGACCAAAGTAATCTGAAAAACATGATACTTGATCAACTGAAGAAATTGCAACTTCCATAACGCAAAAATGTTAAGTAAGAACACAACTTTCAAAATAACAATCAGGAATTATGCGACATATTCCCGAAATAAAAATACTTTTAAATTCAGAAAAAATATTTTTAAATTTTGGAGGTGACTTTAATGCGAAAAACATCTATTGGGGATCTAGACTTACGACGTCAAAAAGTAAAGAATTGCTTCAAGCCAGGCAGACATCAAAATGTGAATGTTACACTGGAGGTTCCCCAACATACTAGCCCAGTGAAAGAACAAAGCTACCTGACCTAGTAGACTTTTATGTAGCAATAGGTATACCCCAGAACTACATTTACATTGAAGGCAGTAATTCTCTAGTATCGGATCATTCTCCGGTTATCATGACAGTCAGTGAAATGGTAATTCAAAGGGAGAGTGCACCCAGATTAACAAAATCCAAAAATCAACTGGAATGTCTTTCGTAAAGTAATGGAGGAAAAATTAATCTTGAGGTACTGATAAGAAATTAAATTGTTAACAATTTAGATAACAGTATCAAATCTCTTCTTAAAAAAGTTAAAAATTCATCAATCAACAGATATCTAGTTAGCCTAACCGATGAAAAAAAAATTGTTTATTCACTGTGGAATTCGATGAAGGGACTCAAAAGAACAAAAATGCAAGTGCCTCCACTTAAAAAGGAGGATAGAACCTGGACAAGAGGTCCTAAAGAGAAGGCTTATATGTTTGCGGAGTAACTCGAGGATACCTTACAACCGCCACCAAGATAAACGGTCAATGAAAATATAATGTCATTTCAAAAGCTAGATGATATTGATATAGGCCCAGTAACTCTCAAAGAATTAAAAGAAAAAAGAAAAATCAACAAGAATGTCCAAAAACCCTAGAGTATGACTTGATTACTTGCCAAATAATCAAGGCTCAACCAGATAAAGGAATTCGTAAGCTATTACACATAATCAATACAAGCCTTCAGTTAAAATATGTTCTGTGGCAATAGAAAGTAACAGGAGTAATGATGATAGTAAAACCTGATAAACCACCTAACGATAAAAAATCGTACATTGTTGCGAATTATGTAAAAAAAATATTACTTAAAAGACTTAAACCAATATTGAGGACCAACAACAAATTCCTCCACATCAGTTTGGATTCAGAGAAAAACACTCCACAATTGAACAGGTGCATAGAATCACCTGCGTAGAATCATTATTGAAAGTACGTTAGAATGTAGAAAAGTATGCTCCAGCATATTTCTGGACGTCGCCCAATCATTCGATAAAGTCTAGCACAATGAACTGGAATTCAAGCTGCATAGAGCTCTGCCGAGGTAATACTATGCCGTACTAAGATCTTATTTATCCAATAGGACAATTCACAACAAGCCGCTGCTATATCGGCAAATACTGAAGCCGATATGGACCTACGATATTCAACTCTCGGGATGTACTATGCAAACAAACACCAAAATGATACAGATGTTTCAAAACAAAGTTCTTCGTAGTATCGTTAATGCTTCGTGGTACACAAGAAATGAAGGCCTTCACAGGTACTTACAGATAGAATACATCAAAGATGAAATAAAAAAGCATGCCGCCAAACACGAAATAAGGTTCCAGGAACACGGAAGCCCCTATATTCGCTTTATGATAGATAAGCCTGTCGTTGAATCATGAGAAATTTTGAAATCAAGATTTTTGCAGATTTGCCATTCGCTATATCTCCGAAATAAAAAAAAATTGATTGACAGTTCAGTTTGTCCGATCGGGATGAAACTTCATACTTAAACATCTATCGGAGTCGAAGATCTCGTAATTTTTGGTCGGAATCGGTTTATCTGAATTACCGGTAGCTCCCATAGAAGCTTTTTCGTTCTTTGCAATTATTTTGAAGAGCATATCAATGACAAGAAAAACGATTATATCGCCCTAGAAAGCTTTCTTAAAGTTTCACCAGAAATGACGATTTAAAAAACAAATTGTTTTTCAATAAATATTCGGCGTGCAGCCAAACGGATTGTTGATCGAAATGAAACTTCATGCTTAAGCTTTCTTCATTAATTAGTAGCTGCCAGTGAAATTTGGTCAAAATATTTCCACCGAAAGTGACAGCTTTTATTTACGAGAAAAACGTCTATGAACAAAAAGAGTATAAATTAAATTTTCAACAATTAGGTTCCAGAACAGTTTTCATCAATTTAAGTGGTAATGACAATTTTTGACAAAAAAAAACTTTTTCAACAAAAATTTGGTTTAGATGGACTGATTGATCGGTGTGAAAATTCATACCAATATTTTTTTCACAAATTTGAAGTCTCAGTGAATTTTGGCCGAAATAGGTACACAGCATCTATAGGAGCTTTTTCGTTTTTCTACTGGAAGGGGAAGCTTCAAAATGAGCTTTTACGCTTATGAACTACTAGATTCTAAATTAATTTTGTAACAATGCTGACCCAGATAAGTTTTCACAAACTAAATATCTTGTTAAAGAACAGTTTTTCAGTAAAAATTTGGTTCCCGTGCGGATTGTTTAATCGGAATGAATTTTCACACCTAAGCTTTTTATTTTTGATCGTGATTAGAATTGTATTTACGAAAAAGAACGGTTAAAACAAAAAGTTGTAAATTAAATTTCAAGCAAAAATAGTTCAGATCATTTTATGGATTTTACCGAAAATGACAAGATTTGATAAAAAAAACTGTATTGCACTAAAATTCGGCATCTCTACAGATCAGACGAATTGAATATTCGGAATAAAACTTTATACTAAAGCTTTTTCTATACATTTGGAATGGTACGCAAAATGTGGAGGACATCTCTGTACCAGAAGTGACAGCTTCCATAGCAGCTTTTTCAATTTCAAATGCAATTCAAAATAAACTTTTTCAAAAGCTGATCTTGTTGGTTTTCTGAAATTTGTAGGAAGAATGATTTTTGATTATACAAGAAAATTTTTATAAAAACTCCGTTTAATTTCCCAGTTAGATTCCAAGATTTCCCAGTTTTATCAACACTTCGCAGATCAATAAATGTTACAACTGATGTACAATTAATGGAATCAAGGACTTTACCCTCTGGACGTTATCCCGTGGACAATACCCGAACGCAATTACCCCGCAGTAACTCCTCCACGTCCATTACCTTCCGGATAGTAATTGACCTCTCTCTCTCTTTCTCCGCCGCTCCTCCACATAATTCTCCCTCGGATGTTCCCTCCAATTATAATAATTTTGATGAATTGTATTAGGACAAGTCCATTTCCCACAGTTTTCCGATCTCAAAGGGGTTTCCAATGAAGATTTTACGATTCATCAAAATAAAATTATATCGGTATTAAGTAGATTTTGAAGCGGATTACCTGACATGAGGTGCATAATTTTAGCAACATTCCAGGAACTGAGAGACCAAGTGGTTTGGGAGGGCGTCCCATGTACCAAATTATATTAAAACACGAACATTTTTGGGAAAAATTAGAAAAAAAGGGAATCCACCGGGAACAATTATTTAAAAAAAAATATTTCTGTGATTACGTCAAAACCCACTAGAAATATGTTGATTATGGGACTATTATTATGACGGATTCGAGTTAAACTTGAAAAGTCGTATCTAAAACTATAACACACTATATTTCGCTAAAAATTGTAAACCTGTAATAAATATCTATAAATTCAAATTAAATTTATATTATTCAAGACCTCTTCCATGAAGAATTTATTTATTCTATAAAAATCAATAATTAGCTATCAGCGCCAAAACGGTGGATATGTGAACTAAATGTGGATTTTAAAATAGTGGCTTTTCCATGATTTTTCAAATGTTATGTCATATGATTAGAATTAATTTGGTAATTAGAAAAATTGAAATCTGCCGACGTTCGCATCAGCAGCAGTTCTTGAAATATTATCGAAACAGACATTCATCGATCAAGCCATCCAGACAGACGGAAAACCTTTTGTTGAAAATGGGTTCCGACCATAATTTTTATAATGATTTCAATAACGTCAATGCCAAATATGTCAGTTATTTTAACCATAAAAAGAGACATACAATAAAATTGAAAATTAATGCAGAATTAAAATTTCGCTTATGTAAGTATTGGGTGTACAAATAAATTTCCGATTTTTTTAGATAGGTGTCATTAGTATCACTGCTTGCACACTATTCAATCGGGTAATGCATGTTTTTCGGAGGTTAGATGTCAAGCTTGAATAATTACTAGAGACATTAATTGTTCAAAGCGTAAACAACAATTATTTTCAAAACAACATTTGCGGGGAGTTTTACTTCATTAGTTTTTGTTCAAGAAAAGTTTGATCGTTTGCTTGTGGAAGTTTAAGGTGAACATGTTCCATCGAATACAACATACAAAGAGTGGTTTCGACCATTCAAAGTTGGTGATTTTGACGGAAGAGACAAAGAACGTGAAGGCAGACCAAGAAAATTTGAAGATACAGAATTGGAAGAATTGCTTGATGTGGACCCTTGTCAGACTGAAAAACAACTAACAGAAGAGTTGAGTATTACCCAACAATGTGTTTCGGAACGTTTACATGCAATGGGATTGGTTCAGAAACTGGGAAATTGGGTGCCACACAAATTGAAAGAAAGGGAAATGGAACGTCGGAAAACCACGTGCGAATTGTTGCTTCAACGACAACAAAGGAAGGGGTTTTTGCATCGAATCATCACTGGGGATAAAAAATGGATCCATTATGATAATCCAAAGCGCAAATTAGCGTGGGTTAAGCCAGGTGAGCCAGAGACATCGACGCCAAAAGCAAATATCCATGGTTCGAAGGTGATGTTTTGTATTTGATGGAATATGAAGGGTGTTGTCTATTATGAGCTGCTGAAAGAGCGTGAAACCATTACGAGAGAAGTTTATCGACGACAACTAATAGTTTTAAAGCAAGCTCTAGCTGCAAAACGACTGGAATGGGACAAAAGGCACAATAAGATTAATTTGCAACATGACAACGCTAGGCCACATGTTGCTAAACCTGTCAAAAATTACTTGGACAGGCAGAACTGGAAAATTCTACCCCATCCGCCGTATTCACCAGACATTGCTGCCTCTGATTACCACTTGTTCCGGTTCATGCAACCAGCTCTGGCACAGCAGGACTTCACTTCATATGAAAACGTCAAAAAATAGGTCGATGACTGGATAGCCTCGAAACCATCAGACTTCTTCCTTCGGGGAATCCTATTATTGCCTGAACGATAAGCCAAGGTTATAGCTTCCAAAGGGGCGTACTTTGAATAAAACATTCTTTCATTTTCTACACAAACTTATGTCTTTTATTTCAGTAAAAAAAGGTCGGAAATTTATTTGTACACCCAATAAATTTAACTAAGTTGCATTTCTAGTCTTGAATGGATCACAAAAAAATTCTAAAAATTACTTTGAATCCTAATAATAATTATACTGTTAAAGGTCGCTCCAACCGAAGAATACCAATATTGCAGATTCGACTATGTCGGCCGAAAAGTAATAAACCAAAAATGTCAATATTACAGGTCCAAATTATTATTAATAATAATAATCAATTGGCGCAGGTATGTCTGATTATCACTAGAGAACGTTTGGACCGATTTGGCCGATTTTTTTTGTTGTGTTCGTAACTGTCAGAACAAGGTTTGAATGAAAAAAAATTTTGGAAAAATCCACTGGAAAAGTCGGCAAATCAAAAAATGATGTTCTGTACCGGATTTCACACGTATCTGATCCAGATGGTCTTTTAGAAGAGAAAAAATTGGAAAAACTGAGTGGAAAACTCGGAAACTTCCGGAAAAACCCGCAGAAAATTGAATATTTTGTATGTGTTCCCAATTTTCAGGAGATGGTTCTTACGCAAGAAAATTTTGGGAAAATCCACCGCAAAAGCCGGAAAATTTGGAAAATCGCAAAATGATGTTTTTGTACGTGATTTCGCACGTATCCGATCCAGATGGTCTTTTAAAAGAGAAAAAATTGGAAAAACTGAGTGAAAAACTCGGAAACTTCCGGAAACCCCGAAGAAAATTGATTTTTTTTATGTGTTCCCAATTTCCATGAGGTGGTTCTTACGAAAGATAATCTTGGGAAAATCCACCGAAATAGTCGGAATATTCGGAAAATCGAAAAATGATGATTTGCACAGAATTTCGCACGTGTCCGACTGAGACAGTCTTTTATAAGAGAAAAATTGGAAAAACTGACTGGAAAACTCGGCGGAAAACCCCGAAGAAAAATAATTTTTTTTCTAGCGCATCAGTTGAGAATGGCTCGATTTAGCTCAATCTTTTGTTCATCTGTTCCAAATTTCCGGGAGATGGTTCTTACGAAACAAAATTTTCGGAAAATTCACCGGAAAGTCGGAATATTCTGAAAATCGAAAAATGATGATTTGCACGGGATTTTGCACGTATCCGATCGAGACAGTTTTTATAAGAGAAAAATTGGAGAATTTGAGCGAAAAACTCGGATGCCGCAAAACCCGAAGAAAATTGAATTGTTTTTCTATTGCATCAGTTGATTGCCACTGAATTTGCAAACGATAGATGGAACCGACGTGCAAAATTTCCAAAAAATCGGCAATGGCGAAAGTACTACAAACTTGCAAAATAATCATCTGGGATCGATCGAACCTTCTTTGGAGGTACAATGATTCTGAAAGTCATTCCAAGATCAACAACTGCTGATGAAATAAACGCTTGCTTGAAGACATCGAATTTGTGGAGATACGCAAAAACTCTCAAATTACCAACGAATATGCGAGTCGTGCTATAAAATGATGAATTGGCGGACGTGTTCTCAAAGCAATTTTTAGACATTGGCAATGGAAAAATTGAGGTTAACGCTTCGACTGCCTTCATTTCGTTACCACCTAATTTTTGTCAATTCACAACCTCTAAAGAAGAATTTATTACGGAAGTGTTCCCGAATATTGGTGCAAATCACAAAATTCATGTTTGGTTGAGCGAACGAGCCGTTTTGGCAGCGAGAAATAAGGACGTAGACGATTTGCATATAAAAGTTCAAAGTCAAATCGCTAGCCAATTACATTCATTAAAGTAGATCGATTCCATTGCAGATCCAAATGAAGTCGTTAATTATCCAATTGAATTCTTGAATTCATTGGATTTGCCAGGAATGCCACCGCACAATTTGCCGCTCAAGGTCGGTTGGCAATGACGATCAGCAATAGTTGGATAAGTGTGGAATAAACATTGAATTGCCGTGTTTTTCCCATTGGCAGTTGTACGTGGCGTGCTCGAAAGTAGGTAAACCATCAACGCTATTCGTTTTCTCTCCGAACAGAACTGCGAAATATATCGTTGATCACCACGAGTTACGATGAACGCATTTTAAATTGAGAACTCTCGATTCCTTTCAGAGTGTTTCTTTAAAGTCACCGGATTATGCTGAAAAACCAGCAGCAATAGACGCTTTGCGGATTAATTACAGCTATTGATTTAAAAAAAAATAATAATGTAAATAACATAATCTGGCAGACCCGAGAAAATTTTTGCGTTTGAAAAGTCAGGGCTGACTGTAAAATTTCAATTTTGTTTTTTTTCTGGGAATGAGTTTAGGAAAGGGATTATATTAAATTAGTGACATGTTCGAATCCGGGGGTGCGTCCTCTGAATCAAGGGACCCATTATTTTGCGTTCCTGTACGATTCATCTGATTGCGATAAAATGTTGATGATGGGTTACGTGCATGCGCTTGCGAAAGTTTCTAAGTTGGTAAATTTAGGGCTGGGACCCTGGGTCTAAGGGCATCGGTAAAATGTTTTTCTAAAATTTCAATTTTTGATGCTTCCGGTGATGCTTCCGATACTGAATTCAGCATACGATGAATTTCTGTCATATATGATTGAAACTACAGTGACGTCGAGAAATTGCAAACTCAATATAATTTTAATTTCTCCTGTTTATTAAAATAAGAATAAATAAAAATAAGAAGTTTATTAAAATAAGCAGAGGAAAACCAAACAGTCGATAATACAAAATATGTTTTAAAAGTTTTATAAAATCAACCGAAATATATTCGTAATGCTTGCTAATTTACATTGCTTTAAAAACTGTGCCAGTTAGCCATAAATCTACTTCAATTTTTCGCGCGTTCAAGATTTTAGCAGGTTGTCATCAATTTAAACAACACTGATGACAATTTATATGCAACATTTCATAGTATTGGTGGAGGTAGTCTTAAGAGCCTTAGGAGGTTGAAATATCGAATTTTCTCATTTCAAAATGTTCAAATGGCCCACCGTATAACATTTCGCCCGTTGGCTATCACTCTTACAATTACTTTTCGATAATGCTTCGATTTACTTTTGATTTCCTAATAGTCTGAAGAGTTTGAGGTGATAAAATATTTATTTTTTTTTCAGTAATGATTAAATGTTGTATCGGGAGGTACCGGGTTTAAATCTTGGTGCACAACTCATGGGCCTGCTTCCATGTGAGTACTTTAGGCTGGCAGGGAGCAATGCATCGTGCGGATTTCATATTGCTTCACCAAGAACCAAGACAATGCACCATCTCACAGCTCAACGGTTGCCATGGCCAAAATACACGAGTTACGCTTTGAACTGCTGGATGACCCTCCATACTCACCAGATGACTTTGTATTATTCAGTTAGTTAAAACTTGTGCTCGAAAGGCAGAGATTTTCGTCGAATGAGCGGGCCGTCAATTTCGAAAAATACCATTTTGCAGAGAAAGACGGCGAATACTACGAGAAACAATCTTCTAGATCAATATCACTACTTCCGGTCATATCAAAAATATTTGAAAAAATGTTGCTCAAGAGGCTGAAACCTATAACAGCAGAAAATTGTTAAATTCCACCAAACCAATCTTGGTTTAGGAAAACCACTCTACTGTTGAACAAGTTTACAGAATAACAGTTGTCATTGAGAATGTACTCGGCGCAAGATACGCGCAATTTTTTTCTTAGATGAAGCTAAAGCTTTTGACAGAGTTTGGTACCAAGCATTAGAACTCAAAATGCATAGAGACCTTCCTAACCATTTTTTACCAAATTCTTAAATTCTTAATTGCAGATCGACACTTTCGAGTCAAACCTGAAAACGAGGACCCTTCATGAAGAAAAAACGAGAGTTAAACATTAAACAAAGGAAAATATACTGACCCATGGGAAGAAATTCTGGGCTCACAATGCACACCAAAGTGAATAGCCCATATTACATTAGGAACGACAACCATCGTAGGGGCTTAAAGATGGTACGTCATCTTGGAAATAAAAAAATAAGCAAAGGATCACGTACAGCAATTATCTCGTCATAAAAATGCAGAACTATGTCGTATGTTGGACAACTCTAAAGACAGAAACCGCCGGAGCTGGGCAGTTCTGATAAAAAAAAGAAATTATTGTAGTAATAGTAGATATGATAAAAGAATGGGATAATATTGAATTTAAAAAAATAAAATTGATGACCAACTCGAAAAATTTTGAACGCAGGTCTTTTATTATTAAAAATTTATAAATTAAGAAGTTTAAATTCGTCTGTATTATTAATTTAAAGATTTTCGGCTTTTTTTTATAGACAAATATTATTTACTATGACATTCACAATGTTTGCGGCTTTTTGAGTCAGCAATAAAAAGAGGCCATTTACTCATAATATACTACCACAAAAAGTAGAAACCTAACGAAATTTTATTACCGTCGCTTATAGAAACACCTGGAAAATTTAGGGAATCTTGATATAAAAAAATTCTTTTGATAATATTTAAAAATCGTCAATCTTGTTTTCTGTTAGAGAAGATTATGAGCTACGCCTATTCTTTATGCCTGGGACCATATATTTTTTTAAAAATTTCCTAATTTCTGTTAGAATAGATCATGACCTACTTAAAATAAGTTTCTCAAAATAAGAAACACGATATACGACATAGTTTTAACTTTTAAAGTTTTAAATGTTCAAGTTGTCTTGTGATTTATTTATAATTCATAATTCAGCAGCACCTCTCAAACTGCGAATGAATAAATAAAATGTTTAATGACTTAATCCGTAGCTTGAAATTTATTCGATAGTTCGCAGTTTTACAACAACTTTGAAATTTCTAGTTGTCGTTATAGTTTTTAGGAATAACTTGAAACTACAGGAAAATTTTCAGAAACGTAAATTTCGCCCTTAACTATGGACCTATGGACTCTTCCCAGTAGGCAATCAGAAAAAGTTTTAATTGTTAAAAACAACAATAAACCAAAGAAATTTTCTTGGGAAATAAATTCGCCTAAATGTTTACTATAAAATATTTATCAGATAAAATGTATATTCATTTCATTATTTATATATTGTATTCGTATGAGTTTCAAAAGTTTATGGGTGGAGGCTTTCATAAACTACTTAATGTTTCCCGCAATTTTTATTCTCAATCAAAAAACGTTTGTCTAATGTTTTGTTATGATTCTGCTTAATTTGCATGCTACCCACCAATTTTTATTTTTGTGTAAAGTTTCATGTAACTCAATTAGTGGTTGATTTTTGCCGGTTGTTCATAGATGGCACAAAATAAACCATGCCTCTGATGTTTAAAAATTTGTTAAAGAAATTAAAAAAAATTATCACGAAAAATTTTTAATCGGCACTAAATCACGTTTGCAGTTTAGGTTAGGTACATTTTTCTGTACGAAAAGAGATCAGAGACGTCTTTCAATACCTTTGATTAATGTTATGTATTTGACGCCGATATTTTTTTTTTAAATGTCCGGCTAACTAAATTTATGGTTAGTCCATAGTTCGCAGAGGGCCTGGGATAAGAACGCGTTTCGTAATTTCTCATTTATTGGATCAATAATGCACTACAGTAACGCATCGTGATCGTCTTTATTGTTTCCAAAAATTCCAATAGGATTATTTCCTTCGAAAACCAAAAAAACCGAAACCAAGACATTTCCCGCCGATTGATATGTTTTTGCTTGTTTCGCAGCGGATTCGCCTGGAAAAATCATTGTGCTCACCACTACTCCGTTTAGTAATGCATCCAGGTTTCATGTACGCAGTGAACAATCATCAAAGCAATTCATAAATCAATCCGAAAATGTGTATGATCCTTTTTGAAAGATGGTGTAATGCCATCTGACTTTAAATTCGCATACTTATTCGATCCACTAATTAAAGATATATGTAAAATTTACTCGGCCAGTGTATTCTGATTACGTAACAATAAAAAACTACTATTTTGTGACTCCTTGTAACAAATGTTAGTCAGGTGTCTATTACGAATTGTTACAATAATATTCTGATTTAACTAAATTGTATTGTAAGTTATTTGGCCCAACCGGGTTCGTTACTATCAACATTAAATAGTTTATTGGAAAAATTATTATTTTCTTTCAACAAATTAATTATTGACAATTTTATGTGTATGCGTAGGAGGAGGATCACAGCATGTATAAACCCATACAAATGAAAAGTTGTGAAGTGGCGTATGGTTATATGATGAAACTCGCGGAGAGAATTTGAAATAAGGTAGATAAAGTAAATGTTGAAAAATTTCACTTTAACTGAAATCACCATTCAGGATACAACAATACAATTTCCTAACACCGATTAAAAATATAAATTTGCTATCCGTGATGGTGGAAATTCATGAATTTCTATTAAAAGTTAGAAATACGAGTATTATTGTATTATTTGACAATTGGACTGTGTGTAACTTTCTAAATGAATTTTTAGTAGATTTATCTGTTTTTCGTTAACTTGGTTTTGAATGTGGTACGGTTGGTGAGAGCCAACCGAGCATATTAACTCTGTTTGCTATATAAACGAAAAAAGTTTCTTCAAGTATATTCCCCTGATGTTCCACAAATAAATAATTGTGGCCCCATATACATGGCCGTTGACTTTTAAGAACAAAATAAACATTAGGTAAGCTTGTTTGTAATAGGTATTTGCAGAATTTGGCAAGAATCAATTTGGAGTTTCGCTGTTTCAACCAATTGAGTGACTTCATCACAAATAATCTTACAAAATTAGTGCCCGACCAGCGACAGGTAAAATTGCTTTCGCAGTTGCTTAGCAGCTACACTGCGGCGGGAAAACTGCACTACCTTTTTCTACTTTTAAATTGCCTGTAAGTGTTTCTTTCCCACAAGAAACAGTATGCGGAATTCAAAAAAATGGAGCACTAGAAAAAGTCCTCTAAGAAGGTGCTCTAGTTATGTGGGATGAATGAACAATGAACTATCGGTCGCACGTTGAAGCTGTAAACAGAAGGGCATTCGAAACTCAGAGAAAGCAATGGGTGGTGAAACTGTCGCAAAACATTGTTTCCCAAATGAATGCTTAATTAAAATTGGCAGCGAGTTAGGAAAAAATGTAACAACCCTTAATCAGTTGATATTGTGATTGGTGCCAATAAATGATAGTGGTTTACGAGTTATTAATTAATTTAATTTAATTAAAATTTGGTTTCAGGGACAGGGTTGCAATGTTTTAAACAAAATGTTTAAAACGAATGTTTTAAACATGTTTTAAACAAAGCAGTATGTTTTAAACATTTTGTTTTAAACGAGTGTTTAAAACATGATTTTAATTACACAAAAAAAAACAAAAGTTTTATTTATTTAAATTAACTTTAGTAAATCTTAAAAATATAATTTCGGTAACTTCACAATAAAATTAAATAAATATGATTGGCCAGAAAACACAAACAGTCAGGTTCAGTTATTATCATTAATATAAAACTTATTGGTTTCAGTTTTCGGTTTGGTTTTTTGATTTAATGATTTAAAAATTGTACCTTTTATGATTAATTAAATTTGAAATGTTGGTTAACTAATATTTAAACAAGGTTTGGCAATAGGAATGTTACATTCAAGCCTCGCTTGGTATTTAATTAGTTTCTCCAATAAAATAATAATTTCGCTTAGCAATTTCGCTGCATAAATCATATTCACAAAAAAATATTTTTAATTTACAATATATGCAATATCCTTACGTGACGTATCATGGTCGCCTTCTAGATCTTCAACTGATCCACAGGTGTGCTTAATTCCGTGCATTTTTTCAGATTCTCTTTCATTCTAGCGACTAAATCAAAACCCAATCGGAACACAATTTGTTTTAGAATTCTCTGCATTATTCAGTTGGATTTTTCTTAGTAGTGACAAAAATTATTTCTTACAGAAAATTTTCAAAAAATAATCAAAGAACGCGGTGAAAAAATCAAATACTATTCACGATTTTCAACAAAGTAGCTGACATCTGGTGAACAAAATGTATATCATAGTTTGCTATGTAGCATGGGGATTGGCCATAACAATGAATTTGACAATTTTCGTCTCCCTTGTAGTCGTAGAAACCAACGCTATCTACATTCGGCGAAAATCGCCAATAGAGAATTCCAAAGCAAATCTTATTCCGTTTGGCGAAACTTCCACCGATTTCAAGAACAAAACACCAGATAGTTCCTTTTTAATTTTTGCATTTCAAACGTTTATACTGTATGCCTAATATCGGTTTTCTTGTCCCAATTTGCGGCCAACCAAATTGGTTATTATACTTCCAACCACCGTTCGCACGTACTAAACAAATCTTTGTAGTCTGGTGTTTTTTAATTAAAATTTACTAAATAAATTAAGATTTATTAATTTCTTAAGTATTTCTAATCTAAAATTCATAAATTTGAACTAGGTTTTTAGTTTAGAACTAAATTTCAGACATATTTTGGTTATTAACTAAAGATGCCAAGACGTCTATCAATAACTGGTATGAACAAACCATATAGTTAAACGGAAATTCGGACAAAAAAATCGACATCAGGCACACAAGTATTAGAACAGAATTTTTCGATTTTCCCATCAAATTCAGTGAACTAATGCCAAATACTGTTTTTGTGCGACCAGTCATTATGGTAAAATAAAGCCGATTGGTAGAAAGGACTTCCCCAAAAATGTATTAAACGAACACAGCTCGATTTAAGAACAGGTATGTAAAATACCAAAGAACGACGAATGCTCTAAAAATCGAACGAAAGTAAAGAAAAACGATTTATTTCAAAATTGGTTTATAGTTTATACAGATCCTCATGCTATATAAATAACTACATACATAAATAAAATACAAATTATATTGTATTAGTATTTTATTATTTTGTATAATTATGCATGTGGTAAACCACAGCCATCTTCCACTAAGGACCAGTGACAACATTGGTTTTGATTAATGACGTCACTTTATGTCGACAATTTCTTTTTTTACTATTTTTGTAATACGGCAACAAAAATAAATGATCGAGTTTATTTGTTGAAAATTGAGCACATTAAAACAGAAGAGAAAAGTAAAATCCACGTCTAAAGCAACTTACGAAGAAAATGAACGTGCTGCTACTTCAATCGATTAAGGGACTGAATATTTTTTAAACCGTCGACATAGCGTTATGTCATCGTTTTAGCTAATAGGCCCGTAGTAAAGACGGCTTTGGATAAATATGCTTTAAGTTTAGACCTGTGCCTGTATTTTGTACGCTCGTTTAGTTCACTTTTATTTTGTATGGAGAAATTACCAGATAATCGACAAAAAATTTAGTTACTTCGTAATGAGAATATGTTTAAAACAATGTTTAAAACATGTTTTAAACATATTTTATTTGGTTTGTTTTAAACATGTTTTAAACAAAAAAAAACATGTTTTAAACAAAAAAATGTGTTTTTTGTTTTAAATTAAAAAAAACAGTTTTTTTTGCAACCCTGCAGGGAATCCACTTGTTGTTATGGAGCCGTTTGTATTTGTTATTGTTTCTGAAATTTTACTGCTGTTTGGGAATTCCGTGAGGCGTTCATAACTAAAAATTAGGTTTTTTGTCAGATTTTCTGCCATAAAAAACTAAATTTTCTAACCTTCACTCTTGTTACGTGCAAACATATAGCATAGTCTCAGCGTTATCCGGGACACTTTCCAGTACTTGGTTCTACAGACCAATGAATTTGATTGATTCATTGGCCTGTAGAACCAAATACTGGAAACTTATTTTTCGTGTTTGCCAAAATGCTACTTAATGTACTTAATGTATGACTTAAATATTGTACATTTTCGTTATTTGCATTTGAGAATCTGTGTATTTGATTTTGTATTTATAATTTTCAAATTTTTACTAATAAATTTGAAAAAAATTACGACATCAATAAATTTAGCTGTAAATTAATGCTTTTTAAAATAAATAAGTTTATGTTTATGCGTGGAGTAATAAATATGTAGGAGGTCTCAAGTAGTGTAGATTTTCTAAGCAAATTACCCTTGCAAGATTAATCTTATTTTATATTTTTTATATATAAAGTAAAATAGATTAAAATCGCGCTAGAAAAAATATTTACATTGCATGAGTCCTCTTATATATATTTTCCTCTATGGTTTATGCAACTAAACAAATAAACTACACTATGCCCATAGAGAAATTTACAAGAGTGGTAACATCATTTCATACAAAGTATAGATTTTTTTTTTAATTTGAGTTTGCCCAAATTATTTTGTTTTTTTTATGTATGTAAAATATGTAATGTCAAATATGTAATTTCAATGTAGGGAAGTTATTACTCTTGTAAATTACTCTATGCTAATATGATATATATTACGTATAAAGCATTCATATCTACCAAACACATAAAATAATTACAATAATTAAAATATGTAAATAATATAATTTCACTTAAAAATTTAATTGTTTAGCAACTTCTTGTGAGTTACTTACTGTAGAATAATATTTTAATTTTTTTTTTTCAATTTATTTTTAATAAAATTAAAAAATAAATAAATTATATGATAAAAATGAAATGTGATATTTATGTATATTTTCCATCCATCAATTAAAATAATACCAGTAAAATAATAAAATGAATATTAATTTTTAAAATAATTAAAAAAAAAATTAACCGGATGAGTTTTTTTTCGATAAGTGTAAACAACAATAATTGAAGTTTGTAGCTGCTATACATAAAAATATTTACTCTTCAGACAGTTTGATATAATCTCATATTTATAATCATATTTTAAATAATACAATAAATAAAATGTATAATATGAACAAAAATATTGTTAAAATTAATTAACAACAAATTTCAATTAAAATTTGTTCGAGTACAAAAAAAAATTATGTTATTATTATGATTATATAATTCGGTTGTTTTTGTACAAAATTTAAAATATAAAAATTATTAAACAATTTTTATTTTTGCATAATGCTACTGGCAAATTAATTTTATTATATTTGTTTTTGTGTGCGTGTGTATGCCTTTTTATGTATTTATTTATGCCTCATGATTATTGAAATTAATACGGTGGTAAGAATATATATATATACATATATATGTGTGTAATTTAAAATAAATTTTAATTAACACCAATTTTATTAATTAATAATTATTTTTTCGTATTTATATTCAAATTTAAAAAAAAAATAAAAAATTATATTTCAATAATCTAGTTTTTTATGACTATTTGTTTTGTTATTTATTAATCTGAATTTATGATATGATAATAACATATTTAGGAAAACTGACATACGCAATATTTTCATTAGGCTAAATAATTATAGTTTGTGGTATGACAATAATTTATAATTTTTTTACTGTACATTATGTGTATAATAAACCTATAGTAACTAATTTCAATTATACACACTAATTAAATTAAATAACATAATATTATTTTATATATTTTTTTAATTTCGTTTCGTTCGATAATTGGATTACGGTTTGCCAGATGTTTTATGTATTAAGCAATAAATCAATAGAACATGCTAATAATAATTACATGAATTGATTTGATGATTTATATTTATATTCCAAATTGTTTTTTTTTGAGATCTATAATCTATCTTTTTAATAAATATTTGTAGTAATTATAATAAATTAAAAACTAGATAAAAAAAAACGTTCATTTTGATAATTATATATTATGTATGCACACAGGTTTAAGCAATAATAATTGCATTTAAATTTAATATATTTTTCATGTGAAGATGAAAATTAATTTTGATTTGTGTTAATTGGCATAAATTATACGATTTATATTAGATTATAAATCTACATAAATATAATGTGTATTATATAAGAATGACGTAATTATATCTGATGAGGTTATGATACAATGTAACATATAATTGAAATTTGTGGTTAATTTTATACCCAACAATACAATATGGATTGCGGTGAATGTGAAAATACTGCTAATCTTTTGCTAGTTTCACTAATTGTGTTTGTGTTAGTGATATTACCTGGGTAAGACGGAACTTTGTCAAAGATTAAAGTTTTCGTGGATGTAATTATTAAATCCTGTTAAAATTAACTGAATAATACAAAACGAGTTTACTTCGACCAGTTACATGAATGTTTAATTCGTCTGAAAATTATATTGAAAATTCTAAAAAAACCGAACATTACAGTACCAATTATCAAACTTACTGTACAAATGATTATTTATAGATATATTAATCAGTTAAGATACTATGGGTTTATAACTTGGTTTGCTAATAAAATTCTATTATGCCGGTCATGAGCCTATGTTTAAAACCTTTTTGTATTACAGATCAGCGCAAGTCGAATTTGTACCTACTGCTTTTTTTAACCTGTTGCCAAAGCAACGGAAAAATAATATAACCGATATTGAGGTTTCCCTCGGTGAAATTAGTAATGGATTATCTATGTAGGCCGCTGCTAGAAAATATGGGATTCAGAGATCAACGCTTTAAAATTTATACTATTAAAGTTGTCGGAAAGTTTCCAGCCGAAAGATCAAAAAATCGACAATGCAGATAGTGCCTCCGCTTTCTCAGGCGAAAATATATAAATACGCCACCGTTGATCAACTTTCTTCAGCCGAAAGTTATCAGCCGAATAATTATTTCAACGACACATCAACAGAAACCAATTTGAATGTTTTAATAAGCGAAGGATTGTTGTAAAACCTAATTCTATTTAAACTTGAGAAATACAAATGTTAAGATCAATCAATTATAATTTGAAAAGCAATATTGTTTACCTTAAGGTTAAATAAGAGCGCCGGGCCATTCAATGAATTTTTCAGAAACTGAACTATGGATTTTTTTTTTTTTTCAAATTACATCCCCGTATCCATATCAGAATTTCATCAAAATTGGACTGTGTTACCAGGCATTAGGGCCTATCAAATAGCCATAGTGGCATTAATGCGAATTAATTAACAAATCGAATTAATTAACGAATCAATTAAACATAGCATCTTCAAATTTTCAAAAAATCTAAATTTTTTGATGTGTAAACATCTTTACGCGCGAATACCAAAATTTTTTGTATTAGAGTAAACTTGTAAATGAAACGAACGGAAATGACGTATACCTACTTCGTTTGAAAAAAAAACAAGAAACTCAACAAAAACAATTTTTACTATACATGGCATGCTTTTATGTATATTATGTATAATAGTAGGGAAAATGAAAAAATTAATTTAATGAATGAAATAGAAACCATCGACATTTCCATCGATCAGAAAAATCAAAAAAAAAATTACGATACGAAATACGATTTAATATTACGAAATTGCATACTCATACGATTAAAAACACAGTCAACAACTGCTGTATGCTTTATCACGAGTGACGAGTCTCTAGGTGCTGTTCATCACGTCGGCTATCAATGATCATGTCTTCGACTGAATGGGGTTATAATGACATCTCGTTTTTAACAATGAACTGCCAGAGTCTCAGGTCACAGTCACGCAGGTATGCTTAATTCATTTGGTTTTCGAGACCTGGCTGCGCAATGACGAACTTGTTAATATTCCTACGTGTTTGAATGCTGTTTTCAGTTCAATAGAGATGGTCAGTGGGCTGCCGGAGTAGCAATTCCGTCAAAAGATCCATAAAATGAGCATAGTGGACACAAATAATTTGCCGTAGTTTTTGAAAACCAATATTGACGTAACAAATGGACTGGCGAATGGAACTATGGGCTGTCTTAAGTATATCGAATGCATAGGCATCCTAACCAGGACAACGAGAACGATGAAAACGTCGACAGTAAAAAATGTCAAACGACTCTGGATGGATTTCGGTTCAAATTCACAAGTTGGCAAGAAGGTCAGGTGGCTTGAAGCTGGATGGGCGCAGAAAACGACCTGCATTTTCGAAAAAATGCTGCCATTTTTTTATTTTTCAACCAATTTTTTTCCTTTTAGTTCATTCCAAGGGCCATTTAATGCTGAATAAAACCCCGTTTTTTTAACGTTTCTGAGAGCAGTTATGATGCACGCCTCGAATTTTCAGTGTTTTTGGAAAACCCTTGTAGCAGACGACAGTTAGTTTAAAAAAATCTAATAAAATTGTTTTGTATACTTTCAGTTAAATTAAATGACAATGGAAAATTTCATTAAGATATTAAGATATCTCTTTTTATTCCAAAAAAAGTCTTTGAAAAACTTTTTTTTTCAATTTTGAAGGTGCTATGTCCCCTTAAGGTTAAACAAGAGCGCCGGCCCATTCAATAAATTTTTCAGAAATTGAACTACGGTTTTTTTTTTCCAAATTACACCAACGTATCCCCATCCAAATTTTTTCAAAATTAGACTGTTGCTACCAGGCATTAGGACCTTTCAAATGGCCATAGTGGCATCAATGCGAATTAAGGTTAAACAAGAGCGCCAGGCTATTCAATGATTATTTCAGAAATTGAACTATGGATTTTTTTTTCATATTACATCCCTGTATCCCCATCAGAATTTCTTCAAAGTTGGACTGTTGTTACCAGGCATTAGGACCTTTTAATTGGCAATAGTGGCATCAATGCGAATTAAGGTTAAACAAGAGCGCCGGACCACATTCAATGATTTTTTCAGGAATTGAACTATTGAAATTTTGTTAAATTACACCCCCGTATCCCTATCAGAATTTCTTTAAGAGTGAAGAAAAAACTTTTATTTTATTATCAACTTAAAGAAGTTAATAATATGAAGGAAAAGATAATTTTTCTTAAATATCGTCTGGTAACTTTCGGCTGAAATATAATGATCAACATTGTTGGATTTTTATTCTCGGCTATTAAACCAAAGACACATTCTTCATTATCATTTTTTTTATTCTCGGCTGGCCACTTTCGGCTAACTTTAACAAGGTTTAAAATTGGCTATATAACAAATCAAAGAAAACAAGTTTTGGTCGATCACCGGTATATTAACTACAAACGAAGAGCACAAAGTTGTTAGCTGGCTGGCCAACCAAGCTAAATGTTTTCCACGCCGAAAGCTGGATATAAAAAATACAGTTAAAGATTTTTTAGATGCCTCACCTCGTGAAAATCCAATTTTGAAAATAATATGCCGGACAATAAGTGGTATGAAAGTTTCCTCAAGCGGCACTAAAATTTAACGTTTCACACACTAGAAGCATTTACCGATGCTAGTTCGAAGGTTGCAGAAACCAATTCACACAGTTGAAAAAATATGACCTATGTGATGCAAATTGCTTTACATATAGGTGCAACGCAAGCTTGTATTACAAACTAATGCACAAGTTGCATTATATCAGATATTAAATGCTAATTGTATTAATTTTTATTGTATGGTTTACATTAAACTTTAACGGATTATTTTGTTAAAATTGATACAAGTAATATTAAAATTTTACAGCACATTGCATAAAAAATAAATTAAAATATTCATTTGGAAGCATCATTTTTTGTCGTAAGTCGCGTTCAAATTGTATAGCCCAATGGCTTTAAACAGTAAAAAGCACATTACTACAAATTCCCAAATGATTGTATTACACTTATTTTGTATTAAAACTAAAACTATAAGGCAAATTCCATAGATTCCAATTTTTTACTTTCAACTGGATTGACGTAAATCAATTGACGTCCTTACACAGCAAATATATGAAAAATATGTTAAGCTTTTATATTAAAAATATACATAATGCCTTAGCGAATTATAATAAATTTGCCAAAAAATAGCCAACCCCTAGTTTATATAGAAATTTTATTGCATCTTAACTATTTTTAATGCAAGAATGTGATACTGGATTCCATCGTATAAGGTTAAATGCAAGGGTTGCGTCATAAATCGCAGCAAGATTTCTAAGTGTGAATAATCCGGGGGTGGTTTATACAAATTTAAAAATATTTAGTTGAAAAAAATTACTTCAATATCGTTGAGGATCCTTCTAGAACGGCGATGAAACCAATTTTTAGTATGCCCGAAAAGTGGTAAACTTATCGCTTTTAAAGGTAAAATCAATGTCATTTAAAGCAAATCATTTAATGTAATTTATCATTAAATATTTTAAATCCGGTTCCAAAAATGTGTAAAAAACTGATCGTTGTCTGGGTAAAGAAAACTTAACAATCACTTTTAGTTTTTCCCCTGCTAGGTCCACAGTGCGTCCGTTAATTATATATCCATATAAAACAGTACCGAGTGATGTTTTCAATTCTATTCTGGATGGATGACAAAACATCGAATTCCCGATTATTTAATATGTGGATGGACACCACTTAACATACGGACTATCAAAATCGTGCGAGGAACTAAAAATTATCCTGATTTGCGTATATCCCATTTCCAAGAGAAACCTGGAACCAGCAGACGTCTCTATTTTTAAGACATTAAAACCAGCGTGGTAAAAGGCTGTATTGAATTGGAGAAAAAATAACATGGAGAAAAAGCTGACAAAATTCTCTTTTGACCCAATCCTGAAAACAATCAATTGTTAATGGGTTTTGAGCATGTGGGATTGGCTAACCAATAATACAAATGTAAGTATAAATTTATACGATAATCATTTTTCAAAAATATTTTGTATCTGTAATATAATATTCTTTATAACATGGAGATGACAAACACTATTATTTTTGATCATGACGATGATGGCGAAGCAGTAAACTAAAATAAATTACCAAACGACACAAGTTCAGATTTTGCTTTCAACTATAAAACAACAAAACTTTGTGAAGCGACAACGCATGAAATACAGTTACTCTTAGATTCAATATAGAAATCTATATAGGCATTATTTTTGAAGTAAAATGCGGATTAGTTTCAGGGTCTGGAAAATTTTGACTTGAGTGGACTGGTAATTCATGTGGATCATCCAAGTGTGCAAATTGAAAGTTTCCTTGCTGCGCCTGCAACACCTGCGCGAATGTAAACTAGGAATAAAATTTTGTATTCTGACAAAATATCAAAACATAATCAAAATTCTTAGGCCAACTGAGGTATCTCTAGAGATCTTAACAAAACCTCAGGTGTATGGGGTGTTTAGTTGTTGGTGTTAGTTAGTATTGGGTGTTATCTTAACCATTAAAATCGAAGAAATTTTCGAGAACGGAAAATGATACCGTAACCTCTAGATATAGAAATGGCTCTTGAATTATTTGATTGTGTGAACCTAAATCTAACATTTGCATATAGTGGAATTTCCCGACAAACTCTACGATATCCAAAATTATTTTCAGTTACGAGAACGAAAAAGGGTACGGCTTTGCTTCTTTTAGAAATGGCTCTTGACTCGTTCGCTTATATGGACCTAACATTTCCACATATTGGAATTTTCCGACCAACCCTTAGATATCTAGAATTGAAGCAAATTTTATTCAAGCAACTAAGTACGATATTCCAACACTCTGTGTGGAAATGAGAGTTAATTTCTTTTATTTTGTCAACTAAGGTTATTATTTTGACATGCTGTGAATTTTCCGACAAAGTTTACGATATCCAGAATTTATTTTAACAAGAGTTACACAAACTAATAAAATCGACTCGATTTAACAGAACTAAAAAGGATACCCCTACTCTCAACTTGGAAAATTGATTCATTTCACACTATTTTAGTCATTTATTTAAACTAAAACTACCCATACCGAACGAATTGATTTCATTTACCAGAACAAAATTCAAAAATATCCCATGTTTATGGAAATGTCCTTTAGCTCACTTCTAACTTCTTCTATCTGCCTTCTGCTATTGTTGAATCGTCGAATTTCCACATAATAGCGGCTTTGTATATACACATTTTTTATACCCGGCATTAGAGATGTTGAAATATTATCTTCTGCAAAACTACTTAAAACTCAAAATTCTTTTAATATTTTTTTAACAGTGTATTTACGAATGCTTGTTTATTTTTTTCCACATTTTATTGCCATTTAAAACTTGCCTTGCATTGATGGGGCACGGCCGAAATATAAGGTATACATGTAACAACGCAGCCGTTCCCAAATAAATCCTGCGTAGTCATTTGGTTATACAGGACATTTCATTACACAGAATTTTTTGATATTGTACGGACTAGAGTATTTATATTTTCAAGCTACTGAATTTTATTTTTCATTTATTTTTTCCACAGCAATGACCTGGAAGAAACTGTCTTATTGACATTGCAAATTTGCCTAACTGCATTATGCGAATTAACCTAAGTTGTTCAAAAGTATGATATCAAAGGGCCGAATGTGTCGAAGGGCCGAATGTCGAAGGGCCGAATGTCGAATGCCAAATGTGTCGAAGGGCCGAATGTCGAAGGGCCGAATGTCGAAGGGCCGAATATGTCGAAGGGCCGAATGGGTCCAGGGGCCGATTTTTTTTTTTTTTTTTTGTTTTAGAAATATATTTTTTTTATTTAATTAGTTATTTTTTTATTTTTTGTACATATCATTTTTCAACCAAAAAAAATTGGCACAATTTAAGTCCAAACCACACAAATGTGTGGGTTAAAGTCGTAGTATGTAATGGCGTTTTTGATAAAAAATTTGGCTAAAGTGTAGGTGACGTATCCATCCCGGGAATCGGGGAAGATGAAATTTTTTTAAAAAACTTTTTTTGTAGGATTGTGCATCTATCGTTTTTAGGAAGTGTAAGCCAAAAATTTCGAGAAAATTATCACATTTTCCGGGGAAATCTTGACCTTTCCATTTTTTTGGTGACAAATTGCGCATTATTTTATTGAAAATAGTACAAATGTGTATTTTTTTTTTAAATTTTGATATTAGCATTGTATTTTAACAGTTTTTCGACAGTACAAGGTATTTTTTCCGGGAAAATTTATCAATTGTTCTAGGAAAATTTTATTATTTTTTGTACTTAGCTTAAAATTATAAATAAAATTTGCCACTTGAAGAATTGTATAAATTATGGGAAAGCGGAGGTTTGGGGTTCCATCCTCTAAGGTGTACAACGAATTAAAATTACATTAAAAAAAATTTATAATTAAAAAAGTTGATTTTTTTAACATTTGTGGCACTATAAGAAGAAGCGATAAGAGCGATAAAAACTCTTTCATCTGTGTGTGCAAGGTTGACGAAGCAATTATTATTAATAAAAATAAATAATGGAAAATCAAAAAGTTTTATTAAAATAACGCAAAAATGTAATTTATTACCCGTTTCATGACAGTGTAATTCGAATTTTTATCATTAAAATTAAGATTTGATAAATAAAAACGGCAGATTTTTAATTTTTGGATGGAAAAAATCAAAAAACTATTTTTGGAAAAACTGAAAATTTTCCACGAAAATGTGGTGATTTTTCCGAAATTTATGGCTTGTACCTCCTAAAAATGATAGGTATACAGTCCTATAACGAAATTTTTTTAAAAAAATTTCATCTTACCTGATTTCGGCGATGTATACGTTATCTACACTTACGCCAAAAATTTCGCTTGTTTAAAAACAAGAAGTACAACCAACACAATTGTGTATATAGTTATAGTGTTTTTTCGCACGAAAATAATTTTAAAAGGAATACACAAATGCGTAAGTTGGGTCAAAACACATTCAAAAATAAATTTTTGACATGGTACTTTTACAGTACCCACACAATTGTGTTAACGTGCGGAAAAAAGGATATACCTATTGGTAAAGTTTTCCTTCACCAAAATGTATCGCTGACTGGATACGTGATGAAAAATAGTAAAATACATAAATTCACAAGAAATTCATTTATGTTTAATAAAAAAAAACACACAAGTAGCTCCGGATTGGTTTCAGCGGGAGTAAGGAGAAATTGGATCCTGTGGTATCACAATGGGCCATTATTGCCCTAAGTGTGCGACAGCAGCCATGCTAACCTAACCTAACCTAACCTAATAAAATTTTTTTTACAAAATATTCAATAAAACAACCAATTTAAAAAATTATATTTCTAAAAACAAAAATAAAATTCTGCCCTTCGACCCATTCGGCCCTTCGACACATTCGGCCATTCGACACATTCGGCCCTTTGACATTCGGCCCTTCAACATTCGGCCCTTCGACCCAATCAGCCCGTCGACACATTCGGCCCTTCGACATTCGGCCTTTCGACATTCAGCTATTCGACATTCAGCCCTTCGACATTCGGCCCTTTGTACCCATTCCGTTCAAAATCTTGTTGTCATACGTTAGCCCCTTTTGAGACGGAGATTGAATAATTAGATTTTAAAATTTTACCTTCGTGAAGGCAAATGAAACGTGTTCAACACTAAAATTCTAATATCATGATAGTTTCAGTGTCATCCCCAAAAATCGGATGCTATCATTATTCAAATATCATCCCGAAAAAAAATTCACTGTCGTGTCATTTTTGTATATGAAAAAAAAAAATGTCATGATAGTTCACATGAATAAAAAGAAATAATAAATGTCAAATTAAAAAATTCAGGGGCGGTATCATGAAATATGACCGGAAAATTTAAACAGTTTCAAACATACATACTCGATTAAAATTAGTAAAATTTGACGTAGCGGTAAAAAACATCTGCTAAAGATTGTCTTTCAATTTCTACCGGTAGAACATTTACTTTTAAAAACACTCGATTAAGAAACGATTGTCGAATACAATTGTGACGTTAAATTTTCGGTCATTTGCATTTTCATACAAATCATCTAAGTCAAGTTTGACATTTTTTCTAGAATTTTTGTGTTTGTTTGTCAATTGTAATATGTTGAAACAATTGATTTTTCCGGTCCGATTTCACGATCTCGTCCCAGAACTATACAAAAAGCACTAGATATTTCTAATTAACAAGAGATATTCTATGGAGTTTGTGTAGTAATGGAATCCTCGTTGTCCACAAAAAAGCCAAAACTATTAGCCATTTTCCTACAATCGCGGTTTTCGCAGACAATGAATCCAACTACGAAATGGTTAAATAAGAAAAAAAAATCTATTAACCGTTTGCCTCCTAATAAAGTGCCCGAAGTCACTCTATGCACTTTTTTGTAGATAGTGAAACAACATTTGAAATGGTAAAATAACAAAAAATTGTAATAGCCGTTTGTCTGATAAAGGGGTAATTGATATCTAGACCTCGATTTTCATGTCCAACGGGTGGCCCTCTATTGTTTACAATTTCAACTACCGGTTATTTGAGTGTGACAACAAGTGCGTCATTCGCGTTATGACAGAAAATTTGTTTAATGTTTGACATTTACGAAACGGGTTGCTTTACACTTGGACAAAATTGGAAAATATTGAAAACTTATTTGCAAAGTGGTGAGTGTTCTACCCATACTGTGCGAAATTTACGTGGAAAATGAAGTAGAAATGAAATGCCTTCAAGAAAATTTGTGGATCAATTTGTGATGCGAGTTCGTGAAACTGGATTGTTATTATGGACAAATCAAGAAAATTGCAGCTGTTGCTCGGAATGTGTCTGAGCATCCATCACCATCAACTCGCCATCGTGCTCAACAATTGAACATTCTGTGATAAAAATTTTGCATTAAGACTTCGGTATGACGGTGTACAAAGTTCAATTAGTGCGGAATTTGAAGCAAACTGTGGAGCGCTTTGAAGAAATTGAGCATTTTTACCCACAAAATTATCTTTTTCGACGAACATCAATTTTACCTTGGAAACTACGTCAACGGTAAAAATTGTCCGATCAGAACGTAACCATAGAAAAGCCTATGCATCTACATTGAGTGACTGCTTGGTATGGATTTTGTATCGGCGGCATCATTGGTCCATTTATTTCGGAAATCAGCAAGAAGCCACACTTACAGTCGTCAATGGGGAGCGTTACCGAGTCATGATGCCCAGAATTCAAGTGTGTGTCTTCCACACATCAAAAATGGTGAATTCAGTAATCATTGACTTCACAAAAATGAAGAAAGATTTTAAAATCCGTTTGGCGTTAATTTTGACTGGTGATATTCGTACTGTTTGATCACGATTTTAAATTTCTTTGCTAGCCAAAAAATTAAATTTCCTCTAATATTTCCGGGAGCGCTTGATACAGTTTGAACATCATGTCTACTAGAATATTGCATTGCATTAGCTTTACGCTATCTCTTAGAAAGAATAACACTTCCTGTGGACTATTTTGGGCGACAACGCCGCAACTTCGCTTGCAGCTACAATTCATTTTCTGATTCTACGAATAATTACTGATTCATTATTGTTAAACTATTGTGCTATAGTTATTACATTGAACATATTTGTATTAGAGTAATCGTTTAGCTTTTTAAGGAACCTGATCCGAAGGTTTTGATGAAAATTAAGGTTGGAATCGTTTAGTCAGGATTGAAAATAAATTATAAAAATTTTGAAAGAAAATTCCTGAGTTCTTGTTGAAAGGAAATCATACCGATTTCATTCAATTTTGACATTTTGCCATGAAACACTTCAATTGGAACTTTTCAAAGAATTCTCATCTAAAGTTGAAAGTTTAAAGCGGAAATAAATTTATTTTTTTGGTTTATCATAACATGGTAACGTTTAATAGCAAAACGCCCTAAAGAATATTTTGCAAGAAAGCACTATGAAATTCTACTAATTTCTCTTCAATTGATTTCTTATTGTCCAATTCTCAATGACATATGGCCAATGATTATGATTATTTTATTTTTGAAAATTTGGATTTGCCAGCATTCTTAGATAAAATATTCTTTATCGTGCACAAGTATCGATCTTGGGACTAACCTAACGTAAGCAAATGACAAACTGCGATTCTAATAGTTGGGTTGGTGGAAATATTTGAATTGACCAATATTTCAGAGCCGAAATGATGAGTTATTAACAAACTTTCTCAATTAAATCGTTATATAGGGATGACCAACGAAAACAAGTAGTGGTCAATTTTCAATATGACTTCAATCCTCAAAAAGTGGCTTCAAACAGTTTCTGAAAATATTTGAAAAGAAGTCAATATTAGTATTACTTAAACACTTCCGTGACGTTGAAGAGTAAATTGAAATGGATGCTACTGTAACAGAAGTTAGACGGGTTGTTAAGTAGCGGAATCAACATTTGGAAGTGGTTACGGATGATGATAATTCTTATTTTATAAACCAATATAATCTAATACAGAAGTTTCCAATACTTTTATATGTCTAAGAAAATTTTACTAATGTGCATCGGTTAGCAAAATTTGCCGTAAAAACATTTTGAATCAGATGGTTCATAAGAAGAATTCAGTAAGTCACATTTTATTTTATATGTATTAGTGAGTTAACCCTGGTTAAGACGGAAATACAAGGTTAATTATACATTTAATTTAATTTTAAAAAACCGTAAACTAGGATTTAAAAAAAATCAATAGTCATAATGACAAATTAAAGATTATAAACAGATTTTAATAATTTTGTGTGTCTTCGTTAATAAAAGTCAGTAAATTTCAAATTCAATAGTAAGACAACTCATAAAACATACAGTGTAACAATATGATAAAAGATGTCCAATTTCGAGAAAATACACCACATGTGTAGATCGCCATGGTGTTCCTCCTTCGCTCGTTCATTTTATCACTTTAGTTTACAGAAAAAGTCTGTAAATTGAAATTCTGTGTAGCAAATACTAGGCATTTTGGCGCATAGCCACTTACTGCAACAGATAAAGCATTCCAATTTGCCAATAAAAAAGTGCCCTATTTCATCAATCGTATAATGAAAAATTCCGAAAATTATAAATCTTGGAAATTTTGACACCACTTATATCGTGCAATACCAGAACGCTATCAACTTTTGAGAAAATTTCCCATGGTGTCAGTTCATTTGATCGAAACTAAATGCAATAGTTCGAAAATGGAAATTCCGTGGGGCGAAACTTGGAATTTTTCTCACATTGCTATCTACATAAATAGTAAAATAATAAAAGATGACTAGTTTTGAAAAAAAACGCTAAATGTCAGGGTGTTTCACATTGGACCGTATACATTTTATCATAAATATAACAGAAGTTCAAAACGAGAAATTATGTGGGACAAAGTGGGGCAAATCTTAGAAATTTTTGAAACATTTATAGTTCAACATGAAAGGCCCCATTGTGGTATGTTCATTTTTCTTAATTCTAATGAGAAAATCTGTGAATGGAAATTTCGTGGAACGAATCCTAGATATTTTGAAATATACAGATTTTGACCTACCTCCTGGGCCTGCACTATGCAATAGATGAGAGCTGTTCAATTTCGAAAAATACGCTACATGTGGCGAATCGACAGGGTGTTCAATTTGGGTCCATTCATTTTTCAGAATTATAACGATAAAGTTGCAAAATGAAAATTCAGATCAATAACTAAAAAAAACCAATTTTAAAATAAAAAAGTCGGATCGTTAGGATGCCTCACCTTGCTCCATTCAATGTATCATTATTATAATGGAAAGGTTTGGAAATGGAAAGTCAGTGGAACAAATCATCAAGATTTTGACACATTAAGCCATCTACATAATGCAATAGAAGAAAGCAGTTCAACCTCGAAAAACTACACCACATGTTTATTTTTCATAATTATAACGAAAAAAAAAACGATAATTGAAAATTTTATGGAGAACGTCCTGGTGATTTTGACACAGACCCCAACATAGTACAATTGATGAGCGCAGTTTAAATTCGAGAAAAAACGCCTTGTGTATTGCAGATCGTCGTTATAATTATAAAAACGGATTTTTCACTACGAGGCAAAATGGGGTCGTTCAGTTCTCATACTCATGACAAACGAATCTGAAAATGGAAATTTTGTGGCGCGAATCCTGGAGATTTTAAAACATAGCCACCAACTTGCAAATATTATAATATAAGGAAATAACCAAATTGAGACCGCCTGAAAATTGGGTAACCTTCACATTTTGCACTATGTGTCAAAATCTCCTGGATTTATTCCACGGAACTTGCATTCTCGGTCTTTCGCGGTATGGTCATAAAAATAAACGGGCCCAAATGGAGCATTCGGACTATCCATAAACTCATAAAATTGAGGTAATTTTTTCCAAATTTGTCTGCTTTCATCTGTTGCAACATGTAGGTGGCTATGTGTCAAAATCTTGTGGGTTTGCTCCATAAAATTTCTATTTACGGTTTTTTTTAATTATAATTATGATATATTGAACGGAACCCAATTGGGGAACCCTTGGAGGTGTTTTTTCATCGAAGTTGGATCAACAGAAGTTTAGTTTATGAAATTTAGGGAATTGTGGTAAAATGAAAGTGTCAAAATAGGGAACCCTGACAATCCACATATACATTTCAACTATGTATGGGTGGATATGTGCCACAATCTCCAGGATTCATTCCACTAATTTACCATTTATGAACCTATTTGTTATAATTATAAAAATTATTGAGTCAAAATGGCCCAACCTGACGACCCGCTTAACATAGTTTTGTATTTTTTCAAAACTGGACAGATGAAATCTGTATTCAGGAAGTTATCGGGAAATTTACGCCTTTTACATGCACTTTATATTTTAAGGCAGTTACCGACCTAGATATTCATGCCAATGCCTACATTGGACACCATTTAGCTACTCCACTGTAAATTGAGATTTTGTACATCTGGTATATTTTTTGCCGGTTAATTTAAATAAATTTTGCCATAATTAGATTTTTATGGGATGAAGTGATAAGAAGAAATTAATTGAAATTTAATATATTTATAGATATTTTTTTTGTTGCTTTTAAATGATAATCTCATTATAATTATGTAGATTATTATATACTTTATGTCTCTTTATATTTTCAGTATGATTTATAACCAAATTGCTAATTTATAAATTATATTATATTTTTACGATAACAAATTTTAATTTAATTTTTTGTGTGTATGTCGTCTATATATGTGTATATTTCATTTATAACCCAACAAAATTATAAAATTACTTAGATAAAAATTTTGAATATTTTTTTTAATGAATGAATAAGTGCATGCGAGTATTAAAAATAATAAATATAGAGAATAACAAATTAGTATTAATAAATATTTAAAAAAGAAAATGATTTAAAAAATTTCTTGTTCATGCTAGTAACTCACAAGAGGCTGTACCTGCGGGCTCACCTGAAATTGCTGCATTGGGTATGCAACAACCCCGGCCGCTTGGGGTAATGCTCCACCAACACCTTGTGCTATTTGTTGGGCCGTAGCTGGAATTTGTGCTTGGGCCGGCACACCTTGCCATGCACCAGGTATTTGCATACCCATTCTAGAAAGGGACGAATAATCATTTCTTTAATTGACAATATTGTATTATAACCACCGGCTACAAAATTTTTATCATGTATTAATATAACTAATAGTGTACACTCACCCCATATAACCTTGTTGGTATCCGGCAAATTGTCCGTACGCATACCCTTGCATTCCTTGTAGAAATTGTCCTTGTAGCGGCGTTGATGGTGCGGGCGCTGCTGGATACGTTGGTGCCGGTGGATACCAATAACCGGTTACTTGTTGTCCGTAGGCCGTCCCAAATGGAAATCCCGTTTGGCTTAGGGCTTGACTTGCAATCGAGGGCGCATTATTTGGATCACCGCTTTCTTTACCCCAAGAACATTTAACAGGTTGGGAATTTATTTCAGAATTGTGTATTGCTACAATTGCATGTGTTGCCGCTTCTTTTGTTGAAAATCTTGAAATTATAGAATAATATTAATATTCTTTTACTGCTCACTCATTTCAATTTATAGTAACTTTTTTCGATTAATAGTTTTTTTAGTAAATAATTTTATTTAAAAAAAATTGATTAGCTAAACCTCTAATATAAAATTAAATTTGTACGTAAATATTATATGCTTACCTGATAAAAGCGTATCCTTTGTCTTTAAAGACTCTGATTTCTTGTATCGTACCAAAAGGTGAAAAGGTTTTTTGTAAAATTTCTTCAGTTAAAAAACCTGATAATGCTCCATTTACACCACCACAGTACACTGTACAGTTTGTTGGGCTACTTTGGTTATAAACTTCGTCAAATGTGAGTGGTTTTGCGTTTACTAATCGAGAAAATTTTAAATTGAAACGAAAAATTGGTTTGTTTTAATTTAAATTTGTTTTTTTTGTTAAACTTTTTATTTTTAATTTAAATATTTTGTATACTGAACTGTGATTTGCATATCTTAATATTTTTAAGCAATGGAAATTTTTTTTATAAATTAATCACTATAGAATTTTAAATGACTTTTTAAAAATTTATTTTAATAATTTTCTACCAATTAATATTTTTTATATACCTAATTATGTATTCTAGGAAATTACGTTCTTTGTCTATAAAAACTCAGTGCAACCTTATTAAAATTATTATGTTGCATGAGAAAATATTCAGATGTTACAGTGAAATATTTAAATTTGATTGCAGTTGGCCGTAAACCTAACGTAAGTTTTCCCGAGCTAAATTAAAAAATTTATCAGGTTGGTTTTTGTTTTAAATTGATATTTTTTTGTTGTTGTTATTCAGTTAGATTAATTCAGTTGTCATGAAACAACATTCTATTAAAAAAGAGGAATGAGGGTAATTTTTTATAATCTATTCCACATCATTTCCACAATATTAACAATAATTGCATATTAACTAACATATATTTTTATCAGTTGTTTCACCGTTCTATAAATTATGTATCCGGTCTCAAAAATCATGCTATAATCCTTAAAAATTTAGTAAGACTATTCTATACTAAGTTTGTCAACAATCCCATTAATAACTCGTGGCGGGAATATAAATTGAGTTAGTTCCACAAAAAAACACGCCCAACGCCTCACGTAATTGCATGCCAAACCAAAGGCAACAGGCCCGATTTACATAGAACCATCTACACATTGCATAGCTCCATGCGAGCCAGTCTCTAGTGATACGGCCCATGAGTTTTGCACTCGGGCAGAGAGCCATAGTTGTGTTCATTTCCATTACCGATCAGATGATGAAAAATCGTTTTTGCATCCTGTTCCAATCAGAATTCGAACCGGGTAACCACTGTGCCGTTTGATCGGTAGTAAAATCATTGATGGTTAAAAAAAGCCAACTCGTATAACAATAAGAACCTCTTACGATATAACAACCATTGTATAAATCTTTGGTTAAACGTAAATTGAATTAGCATTTTGCAACACCATATTTAAACTGGGAGGTCGATGATAATTAGATTTGAATTAATTATTGTTAGTTTTAATAACAAACAATGAACCGCCTTTTAATGCTGATTTATTGATATGCTCTTCTTCACTCACGCACGCACCACAACCCATTCATCAACCGACACATTTGTAGAATACCATCGGTTCGTTGCAATGGCTTAACACAGATCCTATCATTTCTTTTCTCAAATTTATAAATTTATCAACCCTTTTATTTGTTATGAGAATTGTTTGATTTGAAAATATTCTGAAATCAAGAAATTAATTCTCAACTATAAATTATTTTGCTTGTTTTGAGAATTATTTTCTTTGAAAATTCCTTTTCTGTTTTGAGAATTGATGCTTTAAAAGAATTCTGCAATCGTCTACGATTTATTTTATTTTCTTGATTTTAGAATTGCAGTGAGATGAGAATACCAATCGTTTGAAAGATTGAAACTTTAAATTTGATTTATTAAAAGTAAAAAATACGGCCGTCTGTCTGACTCGAAGTAAAACAAATATTTGGTCACCATAAAAAATTACTGAAAATTTGAGATTTGTTCATTTTGAAAGAATTCTGGAGTAGTAAAGTTAATTGTCAAGTTTACATATTTGTCACTTGTTTTAAGAATTGTTCGCATTGAATTTATTTTAGAATCATGCACTGTCCTCAAACTTGCATTTTATTTTCTTGATTTGAGAATTTGTCAGATTGAAAATATTTTGGATTGAGAACTTAATACTCAGATCAATATTTAATTTTTTTGTTTTGAGAATCGTTTGCTTTGAAAGTAATTGAAGCACGAGTACATTTCAAATTAATATTTTCTTTTCCTTGAAAGTATCCTTGAATCATGCACTTAATTCTCAAGTTTATAAATTCCTCTTCCTGTTGAGAATTGACATTTTGAAAGTATTCTGTAATCGTGCACTTAAAAATCAAGGTTTATACTATACTTTTTTGATTTTAAAATTAATTTTAGTTGAAATTATCAAAACACTTGAAAGTTTGTTTCCGAAATAATGAAACTTTTTATTTGAGTTCTTTAAATTAAAAAAATCGGCCGTCTCTTCATATTTGATGTAAAAAAAATATCTAGTCATTATACCAAAAATAATTCAAAAATGCATTGTTCGTTTTGAAAGTATTCTGGAACCGTTCACTTTTCTCTCAAATCGGTATTTTTTTTTCTAGATTTGAGAATTATTCGGATTGCAAATGTTCTAATATAGAGAATTTACTTCTTAAAATTATATTTTTGTTTCTTGTTTGAAAATTGTTTGCTATAAGAAAAAAACTGAAATAAAACACTTAATTTTAAGTCCTTATTTAATTTTATTATTTTTAAATTGTTCGCTTTAAAAGTATGCAGAAATAGTTTACTGTATATTCTCAAACTAATGTATTTTCACACTAATTTTCTTGTTTTGAGAATCGTTCGCTTTGAAAGTATTTTGGAATCGTGTACATCAAGTTTACATTTTTACTGTTTTTGAAAATATACTTGAATCATGTGCACTTAATTCTCAAGCTAATAAATTCTTCTTCCTGTTTTCAGAATTATTTGCTTTGCAAATATTCTGCGATCGTGCACTTAATGGTTGATTGATGTTGAGTTCTTTCATTTAAGAAAGACAGTTGTCTTATCAAAATCGATGTAAAACAAATATCTGGTCATCCACCAAGAATCACTCAAAATTTCGATGTGGGTATTGTTCGTTTTGAAACTATTCTGGAATCGTGCACTGGCCTCTCAAATTTGTATTATATATTCTTAATTTAAGATTTGGTCTGATTGAAAATATTCCAGAATGCCAAAATGGAAATCAAGGCTTATTTCTTGATAGACCGAAGTGAACAGTTTAACGAACAGATAGCTACTAATAGGTGTAAAAATAAAAAAGTGCAAACAGCAAAGCTTTAGTAAAAATATATATTTGGTGCAGATATGGGGATAAAATTTTGACACAATAATTATAGTCTAATGGTTGGGGCTAATAAAATTATTTTTTAAATGTTTGAAATGACATATGCGACACTTTGGCGGATTAAAATAATCTCAGGGTATATGTCGCCTCGTAATAGTGGACGACTTGATCTGTTCAAAACGGTTAACCAAATTAGAATAAGCAGTTTTAGCGTAGCTCCACACATGTTTTAGGACGAAAAATTTCATAAAACACCTAATATTCTGCCAAATACTTTGCTATACACATTTAGATTATTTTGGGCGTGAATCGCTTCGCGCCTGAATTTTCGAAGGAGCTGGATTTTCTGGAATTCCAGTTGTTCCTATAGACCTGAACAGAACGAGTCAATTCACATCCATAAAACGCATTTTAACTGGTGTTGAGACATGAGTTTACGAGCTTGACATTCAAAATACAAAAATTACCATAATCATCATTATGCAAATACAGGGCAACATCAAAAAAATCGTACATCGTTGATAGCACTCCTTACATTTTTGAAGCCATTTTATAGTGAAATGTTTTCAGTTTTTTAACAAAAGTGTTAGAAAAACCTCCCTGTAACTACCCTGGGTGTTTGTTTTTATGGTAGCCTAGATCATAACCTATATGCGTGAGCAATATAATATTCTCACTTGCCGTCAGTAACCTTCCATACATTTTTGAATTCATTTTGTTGTAAAATGTTTTCAAATTTTTAACAAAAGTGTTAGAAAAACCCCCCAGTAACTACCCTGGGTGTATGTTTTTATGGTAGCCTAGATCATACTCTATATGCATGAGCAACATAAGATACACACCTGCCGTCAGTAACCTTCCATACATTTTTGAAGTCATTTTATTGTAAAATGTCTTCAAATTTTTAAAAAAAGTGTATGGAAGGGTACTGACGCCAGGTGTGAATTTTATGTTGCTCATGTATATAAAATATGATCTAGGCTACCATAAAAACAAACACCCAGGGTAGTTACAGCGGGGTTTTTCTAACACTTTTGTTAAAAATTTGAAAACATTTTACAATAAAATGAATTCAAAAATGTATAGAAGGCTACTGACGCCAGGTGTGAATCTCATGTTGCTCACGCATATAGACTATGATCTAGGCTACTATAAAAATATACACCCAGGGTAGTTACTGGGGGGTTTTTCTAACACTTTTGTTAAAAAACTGAAAACATTTCACTTTAAAATGGCTTCAAAAATGTAAGGAGTGCTATCAACGATGTACGATTTTTTTGATGTTGCCCTGTATTTGCATAATGATGATTATAGCAATTTTTGTATATTTTGAGAGTCCTTACACTATACATACGCAAATCGCTTTTCAAAGAAAATTAACGTTCTTTGCTTCAAAACGCTTAAACAAAAATTTTCTCTTCTTTTTCATAAATTCTTTCATTTTTCAGAAAACTTTCTGCTGATAATTTTAAATTTTCATAAAAATTTTCTGCCGGTTTCGAAAAATATCAGCAGAAAAATTTCATTTTTGTGATCATGGGGCCTCTAGCGGTGAATAGCAAAACACGTTTTTTCTGCTAGAAATTTTCTTATACAGCATGTTTCCATCAAGCACCGTGGGTAAATAGATATTAGAAAAATGGTATTTTCTGTAAACCATGACCATGACCACTACCAGTTTACACTTGCTTTCTTTCTACATTGAAAATGCGCCATATTAATTTTCCAACAAACATTATAGCCTTTATTCACTTAGTCGTGTCACTTCATGCCACGTGACTATGGGTCTTCTTGGTTACTAGAATATAAAATCACAATTTACAAAATATTTTTGAACAATAAATATTTTTGAAATCTTAGTTGGCTGCCTTGTTTTAAAAAAAATATTTATAAAGCATCATACTAAGATTTAAAAAAACAAGCCCTCTATAATTTGGGATTTAACATCCCTTAGAAATTCTCTATAAGGATCTAAGAAAGTTGGGAATTATACCGACCACCAACGGCTTACTTACGCTCGAACTAATAAGAACCATCTCTTCAGAGAAAAACGCTGGGTCAGAAACAAAACAAAGTGACGATAGCACAAAAATTTTAACCTATTGTCGATGAACCCCTATATGTATTCAGAAATCAACCCCCGACAAATCAATACACAATCAAATTTTTCGAAGACGTATATTATTAATTTCTTTAAAATATATATCCTTATACCTTAAACGGCATTAAAATTTCGGAACCTATTCATATGACCAAAATTAAAGAAAAATACCCCTTAATTTCAACAATTATAAAACTGAATTTGACAAAAACTAGAACAGGATATTCCGGATAGAAACCAACAAGAAGAAACAATTATATCAGTTCATCGACAAGTCCATCATATCGCTCAAGAAAACCATCAGAAAATATTGGAGAAGTACTACTTCCCTGAATGCACAGAAAAATCAAACTCATTGTTAAACGTTATAATACGTGCAACGAAAGCAAATGTGATAGACATCCAAACAAACCGGCAAACTAGTATCCTAGATTACGCTGGACATACAGTCCATTTGAATATTTATTTCACTGACAAAAAAATTCTTTTAAGTTAACAGCAATATAAAGACTTACCAATTTTGCATTTTGCAAAAGCATAAGTTCGATAGCAGCTGAGGATACTAAATATAAAGGAATTCTAAGGGGCATTATCTTATTGTTTAGTGTCTCAGGAGAAGTGGTGATACACAACGAAAAGTCACTCAATTCAAACTCGATATGAATGATGGAAGACGATTTCAAATAAGAAATAGTCAGGACACCTAAAATACCACAACAAAAAGAGGAAACCAATAAAAATTACCAATTAGTTGAATTTATCTATTAAAGCACAACAAAAATTTAAAATCGAGACTTTGAACTTAAAATTTGAGACCCTAATTTTATCAAACGCCAATGGCTAAAAAATCAATACCTAAGGCAAGAAATTGCTACAGCTATCGGACTCAAACGACATTTCGGTCGGCTGTTAAAGAAATGGTCAATCATTCCGTGGATCATCATACCATATCGAAAGGTCATCTACTCGTACTAATATACCACGTCAAGTTCTGAACCGCCATAAAGCCGCCGTCACAATACGCCGAATTTCAACAACATATGATGGCATTAGGGATTTCCCGCGCATCGGCATTCCCAGTCTCTTGCCCTCTAGATATGGCAAGAAAGAAAGATAATGATTGGATACCGTGTCGAGATTATCAGGAACTTAATTAGAGACAGTACCGAGTCGTTAGCCGACACCTATATTCAAAATTTCTACGTCCATTTCATGGATGCTCACTCTTCTTCAAAATCAATATCGTTAGGGCCTATCAATTAATTCCCGTCACCCCGGAGGATGTACACAAAACAGGAATTACGACTTTATTTGGCCTTTTCGAATTAACATGGATGCCGTTCGGTCTTAGAAATGTTGCACAAATGTTTCAACGGTTTATTAATGAAGTCATTCGATAAACAGATTTTGTTTTTACAAACATCGACGACTGCCTCGTAACATCGAAAAATAAGGAAGAACACAAACCCCATTTGGAACACCAGTTGTCAAACTTTTTCTGTTTTCCTAGTCATATAATCTCCATTAATGGTATTCTGCCTATACAACTGATAACCACAATTAAACGGATTCAGCAGTTTGAAACTAGCTGAAACATTCGCTCCAATCCGCAAACTCTTGGCCGCTCAGCAGAAAATGCCCAAAAACTCCTTTTCACAGGACGACAATGCCAAAAAGCACTTTTTAAAATAAAAAAGGTACTTTGTACAATCGCGTTTTTGTTGAATCCACTGAATGAAGTTAAGTTCAGTATCACAACCAACGCATCGAATATCGCGGTTAGAGATATTTTGCAATAATACAATACCAACTGTTGGGAGCCCTTGAGATTCTTCTCGACAAACTTCTCAAACGCCAATCGATTTTATTATCTTTCTGTGACATTTTAGATATTTCATTGAAGGTCGGGGCTTCACAATCTACAACGACCACGGGCATCTGATTAGATCAATTCAGTCTTAAACTGACCGTAATCCACGACTAGCAAGGCATTTGGATTACATGATTCAACTGACCACAGATATCCGACAGAGCCTTTTCGAATACGCTATCCCGCACGACCGATATAGAAGCAGCAACAACAGGCAAACAAAAGACAATCTAATCAGTTGAAGCTGGTCTGGCATATTAATCAACTGCAAAACCTCGACAAGCGCGAATCACCTATACATCGCAGAAAAGTTACGACGTAAAATATTTTACGCTTTACACAACTATGAACAAAGAAGTATACGTGATTGGGCACAAACTTCTTTATTTTTCCGGCAGTTGAAAGATCAACGGCATACTACTACCTGCTTAATTTGAACATAGTAGATCCGCTTGTCAGTGTAGGTCAGCGTAAATCAATGCCACAATATTCGTCGACAATTACGTATCACGATTCGGCGTTCCACTGCATATTACAACCGATCAAGGAACTCACTTCGAGTCCAAACTTTTTGCCGGATTAAAGAAATTTCTTTGTCGACAGCTTTAAACTTCGCCTAGAGCTCGAGGCAGTACAATACATTGGAGCTGAGAAATTCCAGAGTTAAAAGAGATCTTAAATAATGGCAGTGAAGTATGTCCCAAATAACAAAAATAAACATGTATTAGTAAATACACTGTAAAATAAATTCTTATCAGAATTTTGAGTGGAAACTAGAAAATAAACTCAAAAAAATTATTTTTCATTCTTGATAATATCCCGGAAAATCATTTCCATTTTTCCTCATTTGTAAGTAGTTTTACAGAAGACAATATTTCAATATATCTAAATGCCGGGTATACCAAATTTGTGTACAAAGCCATTATGTGGAAATTACACGATAAGAGAATATCAATACAAAGAATACAATCAAGTGAGGTAAAGGACATTTCCAAAAAAACAGGATACTTCTGAAATTTGTTCTAATAAATTAAGTCAATTTATTAGGTATAAGTAGCTTTAGTTTAAATATTTACTAAATTCTGAATATCGAAGAGTTTGTCGGAAAATTTTAGTTCGTCCAAATGTTAGCTTTAGGCAAAGATGATCAATATACATTTAGGTTAGCACAATCAAAAAATCGAAAGCCATTTCCATATCTAGGGAATAGGTGTCGTTTTTCGTTCTCGCAAATCTGATCGACGCAAATCTAAAATGATACCTATCCTCGAGATATGGAAATGGCTTTTAATTTTTTTGATTGTGCTAACCTAAAGCTAACATTTAGACATAGTGAAATTTTCCGACAAACTCTACGATATCCAGTATTTTTCTAAATTTAAACCACTCAAAACTATAAAATCGATTAGATTTGCGATAGCGAAAAATGATACTTATCCCCTAGATATGGAAATGGCTTTTCATTTTTTTGATTGTGCTAACCTAAGGCTAACATTTGGACATATTGAAATTTTCCGACAAACTCTACGATATCCAGGATTTATCAAAATTTAAACCACTCAAAGCTATAAAATCGATTAGATTTGCAAGAGCAAAAAATGATACTTATCCCCTAAATATGGAAATGGCTTTTCATTTTTTTGATTGTGCTAACCTAAGGCTCATTTGGACATAGTGAAATTGTTTGACAAACTCTACGATATCCAGAATTTATCAAAATTAAAACTAATCAAACCATAAAAATCGATTTGAATTACGAAATCGAAAATAACATCGCTACTACCGTTTAGAAAGGGAGCTTGACTGTTACCCTTAAGTTATCATTTTATAGTAGTCGAATTTTCCGACAGACTACGATTTATTTTCTAAAATATTTATATCATTGAAATCCACACACGTCAGCTTCTGTTCTGAGTTATATTTTGTATTCTTACAGGAATTCATTTTGTTTACTTTTTAATGTTTCATTTTTAGTTAATTTTTTAAAAATATATAGTAAATAATGTTTAGTTTAAACATAATGTTTAAATTGTATACAGTTTTAAACTAATTTATTGAATTCAATTAAATGACAATGTGTTTTATTTTGTTTTCTTAAGATTATTTTTTACTTTCTCTTGCTACCATCTTTGCAAGATAAATCGAATATGAAAAAAATGTGGCGCCTATTTCCGTCTCTTTCTGTTATAATATAGTTATTTCGCCAAAATTTTAGTTTTTAGAATTACTAATACATGTTCTGCATTAAAAATTTCTAATTGGATTTGTATGTGTACACGGGATTTTTTTTGGGACAAACTTCACAACCGTCGTAAATAGCTTAAATGGTCCATTATGCAAAATCTTAAACCACGAGTACACTACAACCACGATAACACGATATATATTTTTGCTTCGAAATTGCTCGATAAGTGTGATTTTGTCTCTGTAAAAATTGATAAGCTTCGCACTGGATTACAACCCCATACAAAGACCCGTATAAAGTCAACTACCGGTTACTAATAGTCAGTACCTGTCAACCGATTGAAATCGGCATACGTAATACGTTGTTCTGCCGAACGAATTCAAACGCTTTTTACGCTATTTGCCGTAGGCACTTGGCGAAACACACTTATACTTAATAAACACATTTTCATTAATCACTTGTTTTTGTTTCGCAGAATATTTTTCAAAAAGTTTAAAAAATCACTCGATCGATTTCGACTTGTTAGGTCATCATCAGGAGTATCTACTTTAGAGTAGATACTCCTGATGATGACCTAACAAGTCGAAATCGATCGAGTGATTTTTTAAACTTTTTGAAAAATATTCTGCGAAACAAAAACAAGTGATTAATAAAAATGTGTTTATTAAGTATTAAGTGGAATTCAAACGCGTAAGTCCGCACGACTCATGGCCGAAAAAATCCAACCCTGACTTTTAATTGTTTTCCATATTAAAGATGGTTATTGTAGTGGATAAATTAAAGAAATAATTTTCGATTTTATATCGCCCTTATCATTGATTAGTCAATTTAAAACTTTTGTAACAAGTAATATTCAGCAAATTGAATCCAACACCAGTTGGGTGGGTATAAAAGGTATAAAAGTTGGGTGGGTATAAAAGTTGGGTGGGTATAAAAATACAGGGTGTCGCAAAATTGACAGATAAAACGAAACGGGGTGATAGGGGAGCCATTTCCAATAAAAACAGCCAGGAAAAGTTTTTCTCGAATTGTTGATGGTGCAAAAGTTATTCCACTTTTAGTGTTTTTTAATGAAATCGCATACGCACCCACCAAAAAATTTATTTTAAAGATACCAAGAGTTCTTTTGTTTAACTTTCTTCTTCAATACGATCTAGAAGAGTGTGCCTTTTCAATAAAATCATTTTTATAAGTTGCATTATCTTCTGTCAAATAAAAACTATGGTTGTGTTTTGTAAACTTTTTTTGTTTCTCAAATTTATTTGTTGATATTTAAGTGATGCCAGCGGGAAAAGAATATACTACAGAAACTTGACCCACTATCAGAAAAATATGCAATACTAATGCAGATTTTAAAATAGTATCAAACACCGTTCTATTCACAATAGAATGTTTTTTTAACAATTTTTTCAAAAGTAAGTCGTGTTTATTAAAAAACGCATTTAATAAAATTTGGGATTCTAAAATAGGTGCTTTGTCAGAAATAAAACAAACTGAATAAAATAGTTTTTGTTTATTAATTTAAAATATTATTATACGGATTTTCTTCGAATTTCCCGGTTATCTGCCGGATTTCCCCCGAATTTCCCCCAGATTTCTCGGAATGTTACGGATTTCCGCCAGATTTTCAGAATTGTCTTCGAATTTCCCAGGATTTCTCACTGTTTTCTAGGGTTTTCTTAGGTTTCTTCTGGATTTTCCACTGATTTCCAGGATTTCTTTCGGGTTGTTCCGAATTTCTCAGATTCCTTCCAGACTTCCCGGATTCCGGGGGCAAACGCGGTGAAAATCCAGCGAAAATCCATGAGAAATCCAAATCCGGGGGGATCAGGTAAAAATCCGGGAAATTTACCAAAAAACGTAATAAAATAATTTTTAATTAAATAATAAAAAATTATTTTATTACATTTTTTAGTAAACACGACTTACTTTGTGAAAAAAATTGATAAAATCATTCTATTTTGAATAGCCCGGTGTGATATCATTTTCAAATCTGCATTAGTGTCGCATATTTTTCTGATAGTGGGTCAAGTTTAGTACATTATTTTCCCGCTGGCGTCACTTAATTATCAACAAAAAAAATTACCGACCAAGTGGCACAGTTTGGATCGGGAATCCCGAAGGGGCAGGATGCAAAGTGGTGAAATGAAACACGACTATGACTCCCTGTCGGAGTGCAAAGCTCATGGGCTGACCCATCTTCTGTGCCAGTATAGGCTAGCTTGGAGCTATGCAATGTGCAGATGGTGATAAAATTAGACCAATAGCCGGATGTCCTCGATTTGGCATGCAATGCGTAAAGAAGGACGTGAAAAGCGAACTGCGAAACAGTTGGGAATGCTTCGGCCCCAGAACAGATTGCATAGATTAAAACATAAAAAAAAACCTGAGAAACAAAAAAGTCTACAAAACCAAAGCTTTTATTTTACAGAAGATAATGAAGCTTATAAAATAGATTTTATTAGAAAGACACACTCTTCTAGATCGTATTAAAAATGAAAATTGGGTGCGTATGCGATTTTACAAAAAACACTAAAGTGGAATAACATTCGCACCATCAACAATTCGAAAAACTTTGATTGACTGTTTTTGGTGGTAATGAGCTCTTCTAACACTCTGGTCCGTTTGATCTGCCAATTATGGGATACCCTGTATAGCCGCACGCCATTTGAAAAGTATTCGCACTTGAAATTAGAATTTCTATCAAGCCATTCGAAAATAAAATTTCTTAATTTTAATGTGAATAAGAGGAATTCAGAACAGAATTGTTTTCAAACAAATGATTCTAACTACCGACCAAACGGCACAGTGGTTAAAGCTGTTGCGTTTTGATCGGGGGGTACCGCGTTCGAATACCGGACGCGAAGGGTGATGAAGAGCAAACCGCGAAAGAGTTAGAAGTGCATCGGGCCAAGAACAGATTGTGAAGATTAAATAACTGAATTTTTTGCGGCCAGAGTCTTTTATTAATAAAAGCAAGGAATGTAGAGGTACAGTGAACGCACCCAATGACTACACAAAGCTGTTTAACCTGTTCTTCTTTGAAGTAAATTGAGCTACATATTGTAAAGATGATTTTAGTGCACACGTTTTATAAAGGCAAATCTAACAATCAAAATAATGTTTGCCCCTCCATCACGCAATTATAGTTCTAATTAAAACCATTAACATTAATCATTTTCTAATATATTTAATTCGTTTATTTGTCTTTTCTGAACATTAGGCGCTGTACGGAACAAGTACATAATTTAATTATAATATTATACAAATTAAATGGTATTATGTAATATCATAAATTATATCCTTTGCAATAAAATGTAATGAAATAAAAATCCTCTCGAGGCGGTTAAGAAGAAAAATGATTTAAGCACAGAAAAAAAAGTATTCAGCAAGAAAACACAAAACAAAAACAACTTTTTGACACATTATTTCAAAAACAAAGAACAAGAAGAAACAAAGCCGAAAATTAACAAAAATTAAAGGGATGAATGATCTTTGAGTGTTAAATGGTGGCCAAACTTTACCGATTACTTTCTTTGACTGGCGAATAAATCGCAGACCATCAATTTAATTTCCTGAAACATTTTAATTTAATAATTTTCATTTCGTTTCAGGTTAATTGTGAAAAAATGTTAACAAGGGTTTTGTCCCTCACGACGGTCGTAAAAATATTATGGCATTTTTTTTTTGTTTTAGGATATTTCTCAGAAGGAGGTATAACCAAAATCTTATTTTAGATTTTTATATTGTTAGAGCTTAAATGTCACAATAATATTTATTATTTAATCATTTAATTTGTAATCTGAATATTTTTCAAAGAAGTGCGGTCTACTATAGTTAATAAATTCCCTAACCGATGTTGTGTTTGTAAAAAACGTCAATCCTACCTGTTAATTCAACTGCAATGGTACTGTTCGCACTGACTCTTGTTTATATATATATATATAGTTTTTAATAAGAATTTTGTTTTATAAAATAATTTCTATTTATATATATTTATGTAATATTAATATATAAACAAAATCGAATGATGATTATATTATAATAAATTTCAAGATAAATTTACATTTTATTCAAAATTAAATTTTATTTAGGAAAAAAAAGTTTTAATGCCAATTTAATTTTAAATTAATCGGAAAAAAAATATTTATCATAAAATACTACCCAAAAATTAAAATGAAAATAATAACAATAATAGTAAATGGAAAACTAAATAATTAAATAAAATATAGTTATGATAATTAAAATATATATCATGCATATAACATTTATTAATATTTTGAATAATTAATTTTAAATTACTATAGTCGATTTATATAATTTGGTTTTGCTTTAAAAAATTAAGTATAATACAAAAATTTCAAAATTTATTTATACAAAATATTAATAAAATTAAATATTAAAATAATATTCGGATTTCTAATAAAAATTTTGTATTAACAAAAAATTAAGAATTTTTTTTAGGAAAAATATTTATTTTATGATGAGTTTTAATGAATTTAAAAAAAGACTACATGCAGTGAATATTTAATGAAATAAATTTTCAAATTTTTAGTATGGAAAAAAACAAAATAAAAAGTTGCATTAAAATGGGTTAACACGACGAGGTTGCGTTGCATAATAAAGGTAAATTTTATGGATTTTATATAATTTGAATTAAATGAAAAATAATTAATTAAAAAAATCTATATTTCTATATTTAAACCATATGCTGTGATTATTATTTTTTTAATTAATTAAATTAATACCCATTTGCAAATAATGTTATTGCAACTAATGCAACAAAACCTATTTTATAGAAATTTAATTAGCCTACATTTTTGTATATTTTGTTGTTTTAAAGTTAATAAAATAGTTGCATAGTCCTCAGACGTGTACCGTTGAATTCTACCTTGACCAACAACAAACCTATTTTACTAGTCTGAGCATGCAAGGTCTCCAGTAACATGAAATTTAAGTTTTTGCGTATATTTTACATAATAATCACTCACTATGCAATGCCCATAATAGACGGAATTCGGATCATATATTCATCACCAGTATATGAATTTTATTCAAAAATCGCATCTTGAGAGTTGGTAGTTTACTGGTATTTTATTAGCACACTATAGATGTAAATTATTTACCATAAAATTTAACGAAAAAATATGAATACGCAAAAAGCATCAATTTATTTATTTTTAATTGCTTAATCAAAAGGGGCATTGAAAATTTAGATTCTAATTTTAAAAAAACTAACAATCGTCAATATCTTCCAATCTAATTAATGCATTTCAGGTCCTTAATATCTTGTGCCGTTTCCGAGATAAAACCCTGGCATTTATATAAAACTCATCAAATCGTAGTATGGCAAAACAAAATTGACTAAATGAGCTACTAAACGTATTCCGAGGCCGAATCCAATCTGGAAAATACAGGCCTCTATTCTGCCTCAATGATTCTCTCAGACTCATATGGCATTTTTACATTAAAATAAAGTTCAATATTTATTTTATAAAAATATAACGTATAACATTTCGTTTGAAATATAAAAACAATGAAAAAGTTATTTATGTATGCAATTACTGCAAGTCACGACTTTCTACGTTTTTAACACTAGATTTATGGGAACCCGTCATTTGAAGGATTTCCGTAAATCTAGTGTTAAAATTGGAAAAATATAAATAATATTTCCTACGAATTTATGTTGACTTTATCTTATGTAGTGATATTTATTTCCCCTCAAACCCTTCAATGTTGATAATCTATATGTGGTAAATGACGGATTGTGTAAATAATATATTTATAGTATTAAAATGGGTTATTTCGCCCTGAAAATCAAACGTAAACAAAGAGAGAAAATCAGATCATCTTGGCAACCTAATTTTATGCATTCGCTTGATTTTATAGCAAAGTAGAAAAAAAACAATTTCGTATATTCATTTTATCTTACATTTAGTTTCTCATATATCTGTATTTTTTACCCTAGAAAATAAAAAAATTTGCCGTATGGAGATGTCTTTGAAAAATATCCAAAAAAATATTTTATGTAAAAAGGTAATTTTTCCCCATGATTTTTAGTACAGAGAAAAACAAATAAATAGAAATAGCAGGGTTCTAAAATTCGCTCTTCAAAATATATTATTCTTTCTTTACTGATCGAACAAATCATTTTTACTCCTATATTCGATCGTCTCCAATAGTGAATAGAAAGCGACATTTTACTAATTATGTTCATCTTGTATTGAATAGAAAACAAAAAAATATATTCTCTATTCTCACTGAAGTGAAATATTCTATTATCCATTCAAACAAATATGAAAAAAAAAAACAAAAGAAGAAAATAACATTTTGTTTTAGTTTTCGTAAACAAAAAAATTCGATAGTATAATCAATTACCACATGAGAAATTTTTACTCTAAAATACAAATGTATAGAGTATTCGTCAACTATTCGTTTAGCAAAGAGCAGGCAGTTGACAAATATAATTTCTGGGGCTTTATTCTTGAACCATTACGATAATTTTCGGTAACTTAAATTTTCGTAAAACTATTTTCGTAATCGTAATGGAGAAATCATAAATTGGTATTCTTGAAACCTTTATACGAAAATAAGAAAGAGGGGAATAAAAAAGAATGACATTTCGTAATGAGGTGATTAAAATGTCATTCCAATTGAAAGCAGAACGGACGTTTTTAAATAATTGTTGTGTATTTTTGTGCCTTATATTATTAAATTTTTAATATTTTATTTTATAATATAAATTATTGTGGTTATTGTGTGTTGTTGGAAATGTCAAAATATTTTAATTTTTTTTAATTAAATCAGCTGTGTTTAAATAAAAATTAGGGATTTCCCAAATATAAACTAGTAGTAGTAAACAGAAGATAAAAGTGTCCACACCTAACAAAACTCATTTCAAATTACTAATTGTAGGTATTCCAATATTTTTAATTAATTATTAACAAACAAAAATAAAAATGTCTTTTGTTTTATTAAATGAAATGTAAAGCAAAAAATAGAATGTTTATTATTATCTCGAACAAAATTTTATTTTGGACATCAAATAGAAATAGAGTTGAATTTAAAAAAAAAAACCGGGGTTATTCTAAAAAAATGAAAACAAATTTTCCAAATGATCACCCATAGCAATAAAGAAAAAAATGAAATCACCTTTTTTACTACCTAGGTAACAAAATGTCCATTACATCTCTAAATAAATATTTTGGGGCATCAAACTGTGTGGAATCATTGCCTTTTAACTACGAATAATTAAAAAAAATCTAAATAATTTTATTACGAAAATGAAATAATGAACGGAAAAACCATTACGAAAATTTTAGTATTAATAATAGCATATTAAGATTTTCATCAGAATCTACCTAAAAATAAGTCCTGCTAACTTTACACATATAAAATAAACAATAACAAATTAAAGATGATAATAATATGTATTTTTTTTAAATAACTGTGTTGGTGCAGAAATAAAAAAAAATCAAATTTACGGTTGCATTGTTAATGTAACCAACACAATCTTTGTTAGTTTTTTATTTTTTATTTTTTTTATTGATAACTATGCGATCTGTTTTGGTGCTCAAGGCTCATCCTGTTCTTCTGCGGTTATGCTTTGTAGGTCCTTACTTTACGCCTCCCGGCCAACTCGTGGACGTACGGCTATAGGACCGATTTCAGACCATCTGCACGCTCCATGCCAGTCTAAACTGGCATGGAAGATGGGTCGGCCCATGGGTTTTGCACACCGACAGGGTGTCATAGATGTATTACATTTCACCACAGATCGTAAATCTGTTGATGAAATTTCACTTTGCATCCTGCCTCTATCGGGAATCGAACCCAGTACCTCCCGATCCAAACCCCAAAGCTTTAACCACTGTGCCAGTTTTGTTTTAAATAAGTATCTGTTAACGAGAGAAGTAAGCACTTAACTCGGTGCCAACAATTTTCGTTATAGCTCAACAATAGAGCCCCTGCCGATTTATTCAAAACATCACTGATCAGTAGTACAAAGCAGCGCTCAATGAGTGCATAAACAGCATATAATTAGAGCGCTCAATTTTTACTTTAAATTGATACACCTAATTTCTTGTTATTCGTATTCGTCGACCGAAAACTCAGTTTTTTTTTTGTCCCCACGAATAAATTTAGCTCTCTCACTCAATACGAGTTGAATATAACATGTAACATGTTAACTTAACTGTTTAAATAGAAAATAATATTTTTTATTATATTTTGTTGTGTACCAAATGTGTATTCTCATTTAGATACAATTACACATTTTTTAATTTTGTAGCAGCTGAAATTTGGAAACTGATGAAAATGAAATAACAATTTTCGAACTGAAACTGATAATCAAGAGATTAGGTGGGGGTAAAAATGCAGTGCATAGAAGAAACCGAAGTAAATTTATTTGTTTTCTCGCTTCGACGTGTGCAAATGTTTCATTCTGTTTCATTTTCTATTGCTGGGTCTGTTTGTTTTTTTCATTATTCGCTCACTATATTCATTGAAAACTGAATATTATTTTCTTTTATTTTAGTATTCACGATCGAAAAAGTGGGTAAAAAATTAAAAAATCATCAATTGAGAGAATATAAATGGAATAGAAACAAAGTGAAGAGTATTTTTGAACATTGAGAAATAGAACACGAATAATTCGACATATTAGCATTAATTGCGAAGTTGAAAAGTATTGTTTTATACTCCAGTTTGGATGAAAGTTTGTCTTATAGCAACCCTGATGATATCGAATCCAAACTTTTTGACAGCAGCACTTCAAGTGAGCTTTCGGATACCGATGAACGTGAGCTTTCGGATTCAAATAGTGAAAATGAAAATGTTTATAATGCACACCGCAGCCGAAAAAGAATGCGCATTCTTTCATATTCTGAAAACGCAGATAACATGCAAGTGGCTGATACATTACATAGTGATGGTGATGGTAATGCTGCCAGAGTGATGGTAATGCTGCCAGAGAAGTTGCTGATGATGGGACCGTTTGGGAAGTTATGCAACTAGGTCAAAATAGAGGTAGGCCGCCAGCTTACACTATATTCAAAGATGTTGTAACGCCGCGTTGTCCACCACAGTGTTAAATTATAGTACAATCTATAATTGTCGTGACGTAAAATGTACCGTCAACCAAACTTGATTCGTATGAAACATTGCGACATGCATGCTTGCTTCGGTCAGCACCGTTACGACATTTTGATGATAGAGTTGACGAGGAAAATTAAAAATTGAGAAAAGGGGATTAAGTTTTTGATTCTGCTATCGATCGGATCGCTTTATTCAATTGTATTTAATAATTTTAATTCTAGTTATCTTATTCGTTCACTAGAAAAATATTTTCTAATATTAAATGGGAATATTTGTGCATTATATATAGATATTTGACGGGTTTTTTTTGATGCGACCGATCGCGTGATTTGTATAGTTTAACTTTTTGTGATACGAGTTTTTTTTATTACATAGTGCAAAATTAAATTGAATATGTATATTTACTATATTTAAGTGTATATTTAAACTATATTTAAGTGATAATTCTAGTGGTTGAATTTAAATTGATAATTATAAATTAAATGCCATGTGCTCGTATTTTATACATTAAAAACGGTGAGAGTGAACTCAAGGACGTGGTTCTAAAAAAAACGGGAAAAATTTTTAATTGGGTGTGGCTCACAAAAAGAACACAGAAAAAAATCCAAATACAGTGAAAAATTATTTAAAACTATAACTAAAACTACTTAAATAATAATAATGGGATGAAAATTATAATAACGATAATATTAATAATAATAATAATTATAATAAATTTCATATGTGATATTACGTGATAAGCATCCCGCTTCATAAATATTTCAAATGAACTGTAATAGCAGTTGTGAACAAATGAACTGTGTAAAAATATAAAAAAGATATATCACGGTATGTAAATCCCGTGCTCGAAGTGGATTTTTGTGTACAGTGAAATAGACTTTAATTTAACTTGTACATAACAATTGTATAATAATCATACTTAAATATAACATTAAATCACATAAAAAAAATAATAATCTAAATATTAATAATAACATATACATAACATTTGTGTTCCGGCTGCATCTACATACATATATGCAAACTATAAATTCTTCGCTGCGTTATAATTCAAGTGAATATGCAACAGATTGCACAACGTTTACTGCGCAATCACCATCGTTACCACAATCAACATGTCATCTTTATTCATCATTGCCGTACACATCTCATCTCACCAGGTTTTTTTTATCATATTTTTATATAAACTCAAATTGAATTTATTAATTAAAATCTAATTTTCCTATTGTTAGTTTAACATTTTTTTTGTAATTTAGCATAGGATTAGTTAGGCTGTAGCATAGGTTTTTCTTTAGTTTAATTTTGCATATTCGGGAACGGTTTATATTCCTTCATTTTAAATTCATTATGGTTATTTTTTTTATATTAAATATTCTTACATCAATTGTTATTTTTAAAAATTAATAAACTTATGAATTTATGTTATATTATGCATCGTAAAAATCTAATATTTTCAATTATTATCATCATTATGAGACATTGAACGAAATAATAATGAGGCCAAGGTAGGTTCCGTCATGACAAGCAGAGGTTTCAACATAACTGCTATTACGATTCTATGATTTAATTATATTCTAGTTCTGATGATTGGTTTTCCTATTTTCTTTTAGTCCCAGCTTCTTGGTTAATAGTTTCGTCCCGGTCAGAATTCATAAATTGATATATTTCTGTGTCAACTATCAATTTGTCATTTTCCATACATTCTATACATTTTCCATACCGTTAATTACGTGCTATAGTCTTTAATGTCTGAAATCTTTATCATTTCTCTTTTTCAATTTTTTTTTTAAACTTCATACTCGCGGTTTAGCCAGACTGATTCAACCCTTAACAAGCCCACCCCTTAACTCCTGAGATCTAGCCGCGCTATACGCGACCGCGTAAGGGCTCTGAATTAGTATTGTACACTTATAAATTTCTATAACAGTGTGTCTCTAAAGTCATGCTGTTACAATGTCTCAGGTCCAACTACCTATGCCATTTGATTTGATAATTAAAAAAAGTATGTTAGACCATATACAAGTTTGCACTGAAATTGAAGCACGGCGGGTTCTGAAATCAGATTGGAAAATTACAAATCCACAATTACGCTCCTTTATAGCAATTTTTATGCAACAGCTGCATTTGAAGCAAAATCTATGAAAGCTTCATATTTATAGAATAAAAATTGAGGGCCCGTAGTCAACGTTTACAAACCGATAAATTTGCATTAATTATTTCTCAAATATAAATCAAATTTATTCAAAATTGCCAATCCTGTTATAAGCCTGATGCAAATATTACTATCGATGAACAATTATTCCCAACAAAGGCTAGATGTCGTTTCACACAATATATGCCGGACAAACCGCAGAAATTTCGCATCAAGTTTTGGTTAGTATCGGATGTACAAAGTAAAAATATCAAATAAATGGGTTTCCGTACTTAAGCAAAGATGAAAGCCGAGCATCAACGGTACCACTGAGTGAGTTCGTAGTCCTCACACTCGCTGAACTCGATCCAGATACTACGGAAGATATTTTCTTCAACAACAACAAACAAAAGAAGATTGCCTAAAATTGCAAAAACTAAAAAAGATAATATGAAGCGCTTTTCCACACTCCTTTACAAATTTGAATCAAGTACTTTGACTATTTATAAGAGCAAACCCAGTAAAAAAGTACTATTATTGAGCACAAAACATAAATATGTAAATATTGAATCAAATGATAAGCTTGCCCGAGAGACAATTACATTTTACAATAAGACTAAATTTGGAGTAAATATGGTAGATCAAATGGCGAAGAAATATATTGCGAAAGCGGGGTCACGTGGATGGCCGCTTCAAGTCTTTTATAACATCTTGGACTTTGCAGCTATCAACGCAGGGATACTATATAAAGAAACTGCTGGTATAAATATATCAAGAAAAAACTTTATTTTTCAGTTATCCGATGAAGTTGCAAGCAAGTATAGTGATGAGCCTATGATGACTTCCCATCCCTTCCCCCCTTATAAATTGGGGGGGGGGGGTTGCATATTTCATTTTTGTTATAATTACATAAAACTGGTAAAAATCATGACAGTGTTTTCCATTCAACCACATAGAAAAACTGTAAAATCTCAATTGAAATTAGAAGAATTTAATTTATCTAATTATTGGTGAAAAAGTGTTAGAGATTTTCGCGAAAGTTATGCTTAGTTTCTTTTGTTTTTTAATTGTGTGACCATTTTTCGTCGTTTTGTTTAGTGTATGTTTATTTCATTATTTACAGCCTCATTTCCGTACAACTATATTTCACACACGCAAACACACATTTTTTTATTAATTTTCAATTCTCACCTTTTCTTACTTTTTGAAAACCTCAACATTGATAGTGTCGATAGTTTCAACTTGGAAATAAAATTCGTTTTTATTATCAGATAAAGGCATCAGGTAAAGGCAAGCGAAATCGTCAGCGTCTACAGAAAAGACTTGCTAATTTGGAGCTGGAACGCTGGCGAGACCGAGTCGGCGATCACACTTAATCCGCGCACCACCGTATCCTTCGGTATTACTCCGGAACTGTCTGCTATAGAGCTGCCTTCGTTTGCACATACGGCTCTGGCAAACATTAAAAATTTGCAGTCCGCGATACCAACTCAGCTGTCATTATTGACGAAGCAAAACTCGACGCTTTCCTAAAGGAATTACATACTAGATGGATGTTAGAGGCAGTAAATCGACAAGTTTTATACCTTAATTGCTGGGATACTATCTGTATAAAAATGTCTTCATTTGCAAATGAATTCTATTGAAATCTATTGTTTTTCGGGTTAACCGCAAATCTTTCGAGTCCATTTCGTGTTGCAGAAATGCGCTGCAGTACGTCTCAGATAGGATTTTCTTTAAAATCATCGCTGAGATCAATAGATCGATTCTGGTTTGAGCATTAGTAATAACCATGTTTTCTACAAAAATAATGTCGCGAAACCCAGGGTGTGCATTATTATGTGAGATACCCACATATTTGCTTTTATTCATGAGTGCAGCACTGCAGATCTCACAGCTGTAGCCGTTGATTTCGATTCTCCTTATGGTAACATTGAACTATGATTTTCACTTCTGTATATCTACCATATGATTCCCCTAAACCTCCTGAAGAAAACTTCTGTTATAATTGCGATGGGAACGCTCATCATGCTATTTATGGTAGTTCAAATATAAATAGTAGGGGAGTATCCCTTCTTATTTCTCTAAGAACATCTGAACTTGAAATTCTGAACGTTGGTTGTAAGTTTGTGTTCCATGTTCATCATCCATTTAATACTTAATTGGAGAGTAACAAACGAAATTCCTACTTTTAATTCACCTGTGATATTTCTTTTAATCCTAATTTTTAATCTATCATCCCCATTAACATGCAGCAATGCAGAATGCTTACAGAGTTGAACGATTAAAAAACACGTAATATCCATGCCGGACAAAAACTGAATTATCACGAGAGTTCGTTTTACTATAGCGAGTCTTTGATTTTAAGCCATGATGCGTCAATTTACAAAATAAGCACAGTGTGTGTATGCCTAAGGTTTCGGCTATAACATTTAACTAATATTATTTCAATGTCCATATCCACCATTGAAGAATTTCTAGTTCTAACTTTAAAAGATTATAATATTAAATTTTATATAGAGCCTGAGTTTCTAGGAACCATTTTCTACATTACCATTAGAACTATAACTGTGATGTTGCGTGCCTTCTATAGTACTGGCTTGTGATAACATTAATTTTTAGATGATGACGTCAATCTAAGTCGACAACTAGAGGGCAACATAATTAAGTAAAAATAATACACTTTGGCTCGTTATTACGACGGTAATATATTTCACAAAGTTAACAAAAATCTAATTGAATTTTTCCGATTCATATTCAAAAAGTTCGTAAGAATTTAAAGAAATGCGCTTATTTAGACAACGTTATACGAAGTTTCAGTGTATTCCACTACAAAAATATAAATACAACCGTGAGAAAGCAGAGAATATTATAGGATCATTTAGTTTATATTTAGTCATTTCATGTGTGTATTTTGAATTTTATTTAGTGTCACATAATTAATCGAAGCTGTACGACGCATTTTTCTGTAGTTTACCTGATTTCGTACTTTTGTAAGCATTTTTGTTAAAATATGCTATGTGGTTTCGGTTTGCCGTCTGTCCGTCTGTGTCCACGATAACTTGAGAACGGATGGAGATATCAACTTAATTTATTGACTAAAAGTTCAAGCAATTTATCCAATGAGCCCTATTTCTGTGTTTAGGGTGTTCGGAGATATGTCGGGTTTTGTTAACCCACCCCCTTAAAATTGATAGATTTTATTTTATTTTCTACTAAATTTTGGTTTCGTAGAGCATGTAAATGTGGAATAAAAACGTGCGGATGTTGATTTGTGTGGGTGGTGTGGTTATGGGGGTGGTAGGAGTGGTGATAGGGGGTGGGATGAGGTGTTTTGTGGATGGTGTGTGTGTGTGTGGGGGGGGTGTAAATGGAGGTGTTAAAGGAACAAAATGCTTATAGAGTTCGGCTCCGAACTTTTACCGTCTTTTTCTATTTTTATTGAATCTACGTACCAATTTCAACAATTTCGATTTGGATGATATTACAAATTAACTTATGTTGGATACAAATTATAAAAAATGCCAAAATCTAAAATAAAAATGTACAAGCATTACTAAAAAAAATTAAAAAACGAATATGCTTCGGCTTCAGTTTGTTCGACACTAACAAAATTACAAAACGACTGGAGAAAGAAATAATATGTTTATTGTTTTGTAATTTTGTATGACGAAATTTATTTTGGTTTTAAGAGAACGAAGCGGAGACGAAAACTGGAAAATCAAAATAAAAAACGAAAAACCTTCTATTTTGATGTAATAATTACAACTATATTTTGTAGTGTAGTTTTCCTTTTTAAAATTTATCTGCCATCTGCATAATATACCATGGACCGTCGACTTAGCGTGTCATCAGGTGGTGTAAGTGGCCAGTAGTTTAGACGGCATTGATGGGTTGGTATCAAAAGACCAACAATTTTATTAGCGAAAATAAATATCCCAAAATGCCATCCCGAAAATAGTAGTCCAAACAACAAAAATCTCAAAGCCCATAATACTAAAACAATATTTACCAAAAAAAAAAAAAGTTGCTCGGACACAAAATCTAAAAAAAATAAAAATTTCGAAGGCGCGCGCATATTCCGACTTATTTGGTTCTATTTTCGGAAGGTTCGATACTTTTTCTTAAGATATTTTTTTTTAATATAAAATGTATATTACAATATTTTTTTGTAGACTTATACTTCATTTTCATATTTTTTTCATTTAATTTAAATAATTATAAAATTAAATGCTAACTTTAAATTTTTATTTTGAGACTAATTTTTTCGCTCAAACAATCAAAAATTTGTAAACGTTGATTTCGGATATTTTTTTCGGAATATTTATTCTTGTCAAATTGGAATTTGAGAAACAGCCTACTTGTAAGTTTGTGATCTAGTCAAAAACATCATTTTGGTAATAAAATATTCGGGAATACGATGCTATCCCGGCATTGGTTGTTGTATTAACGATTGTCAAATATTTATCGAACTAACACTTTAATAACTATTGACTAATTAGGTGTTTTTAAGCGGGTGAAGTCTATCATATTTAACAATTCGTATTTTCCCTCCATCTTGTTATTTGTAAAACGGTATATACGGTAGGCCTGTCTTATACCAGATTAGTATTGGCCATACTCAGGAAGCACTCAGGAAATGTCAAACTCGGAAATGGTTGGAATGGAGAATTGCCGTTACTTGTGTTGTTCTTTTATATGAACTGAACTTTTGAAATCGAAACTCATAACAAAAGGTAAGAAAATTTTGTAATTTATATTAGTAGATTTTCAGATATGTAAATTTCTTTTTACGAAAGAAATCGATTCTTACGAAACTGTATGCAATTTCGTTAGTAAGATTTTGGATAGATTGAAATTGGGGCAGGCTCAACCTTTGCGTCAAAAGAGTATGGTTTGAATGAGTCGATTGAAAGAACAATATAACAGATGGAAGATTATATTCGCAAAAGTGTGGCGAGTGAGTGAAAAATTTGTAACTTATAACAACGTGATTCTATTATGGAAGCCATGAAGAAAAATCTTTACCTGGTTAGGTAAAAAATAGAAGAATAACGGTTAAAAGAGAATACCGGTAGATAGTAATTTTATTAAACACAAAGAGCTTCAAGTTTTATCCAAATAAAAGAAAGGACACCCACTAATTAGACGATCGATTTTTTCTCCAATAATGTATGGTTCGAAAAATTCAACGCCATAACTAACACAATCTTTAACTAAAAGGTGAAACTGCGCCCGTTGATGAAAACTCAACCAGAGGATATTCGTCCAAATTGAACAAAAATATTCAACCTTACGACCCTGATCAAGTATTTAACGTCGATAAAAACGGACTGTTTTGTAAGAAAATGTCGAGAAAAACTTATCTGTTCAAAAATGAAAAATCTGCCAGTGGATTTAAGGCAGCAAAATATAGAGTCACGTTACTATTTTGCAGCAACGCATCGGAGGATATAATATTAAAGCCACTCTTTATTAATCGAGGACAAACATAGCAGTTCGTAGGCGGGCAAATATAGTTTGGATGACTTACACTTTATTTGAAGGTTGGTTTCACCAGTGCTTCGCTCTTGATTTTAAAAATCTCGATTTTAAAATTCTTTTACTATTAGATAGTTTACCAAGTCAGCCAATAAATGTACAGCATTCAAATATTAAAATTGAGTTTTTCCGACCATCACAACATCAATGATTCAACTTCAAGATCATAACATAATTTTTACTTTTAAGGAATACGGGTAGCCCTCCATGAACACGGTACTTGAAGAACACTGGTTTAGAAGAACACAAATACTTTCCCTCGAATTATACGGTTTCCAACTACACGACCTACACCCTACCCTGTCTGTATATTATAAAAATCATTAAAAAGGTCTATATCAACATTTTTCAAATTTCATTTTTTATTAACAAAAATAATGATTACTCTTAATTAGAACCATTCAAACTAAAATTAGTGTAAAAATTTATTAAATTAAAAAAAAAATGTTTTTTTTATCATTGAACTACAGAATTCATTGCAATTTTTTTGCACATTTAAATGTTACATTAATATTTCGTCGAATTTCCTTTAGGTCGAACAAGGGGCTCATTGTTCTAAAATTTTGAATTCCAAAACAAATTTAGAAGATATATAAAACAAATATACAAAACAAATTTAGAAGATATATAAATGAGTTGAAATCTGGAACTGAAGAAGGAGATACATCCGAAACCGGTATTCCATAAATAAAAAATAAAAATTATCACTATAATGAAATATCTATATTTCAAAATAATAATAAATAATTTTTGTTAAATTATGTTTTATATTTTAATAAATTAAAAATTTTTTGTGATATAATAAGATTTTATTAAAACTAGTGTGTTTTAATACAAGTTAATAAAAAGTGAAAACGCCACAGCAAATAAAAATAAAAATGGGTTCATGCCATCTTTATAATACCTAGATATATAAAGTTTGCACACTTGCCGATCGTGTTACTCCCATAAGTGAACACGGGTTCATATCCGACAATATAATTGTTTTCGCATGTTATACAAATGCCATTCTTTACCAACGTAAGCCGTATGTTTCGGGTCGTTGTCATGTTGAAAAACAAATTCCGATTCAAGTCCCAATTTTGTCGTACAAAATTAGATACATAAAATGTTTTTCTTAAATGTTTAAGTGGGGTGCGCTGGTTATACAAGCTCCTCGCGCTGCACCCTGGGTAACGCTAAAAGTATAACCCCACGAGTACGGGCGCGGTAAAACCCAAGCTACTTGCCTTGAGGAGGAAATACCCATGGCAAATCCTGAAGCGTCTGTTCTCCATGTTAGGGGCGGCTTCTTCCAGTGTCTGTTTCCCATGTTAGGGGCGGCTGTAAAAAAACCTGGCAGTAGGTATAAAATGCTAAGGGATGGAACCCAGAACTAAATTTTCAATGGAGTCAACCAACCAAAACAAAGATACGGTGCAGGGAATCGGATGCCCAGTACTGGCGGCTCTTGAGAGTGAGCAAGCGGGCTCCCAGTCGTCGAGATCTAGCGACCGCAATGATGTAGTGATTCAAAGCTTGGTTACTACACCTTGCTTGTAGCTGTATATGGTGTAGTATATACAGCTACAAGCAATATTACTGAAGTCGTCAGTCTGGTGGGTGGTTCATCCAGTTTGGCTGACGGAAGTAAAAACACCTTTACGGAATTGGACAATCATTTCTTAAAAAGAGGGATGGTGACAAGATCACCTATAAAACCGTCTGCCGCAAGTTCTGTTAAACGATCGTTGTCAACTATAATACTGAATATGGAGCCAGAAGTGGTAAACGACTCGATAAATAAACTCTCAGAAAATCACAGTAGTGACACAAGCATTAAAGAGAGCACTAAACGCAATGTTCAATTGACGCAAACGATCGCTATATTACAGTAAAACGAAAAAGGGATAGTCCAAAAACAGAAAACCAACTGATAAGTAAGAAATAAAACGTCGTAAATTTCAAACTACCGCTAAACAACCGATTTGAAAAGTTCATCGAAAATGATGCGGAAGAGAACCAAACTGTAAATGCAAATACGCAAGAATATGCTATTCGAAAATACAAGCCACCTCCAATCTACTTACGCGAAATCGATACGCACAAGGTGGTGCAAGAACTCAAATCAAGCGTGCTACAAATGGGAAAACATTTCACGTAACAAATTTACTCCGAGACAAAATACACGAAGTAAAAAATTCAAACGCATGAGGTCAACGACTATAGAGAAGTCATTAATTATTACGATGCTCACAACAGAAACTATTATACATACCGATTGAAATCTTCAAAAGGTCTTTCTGTCGTTATTAGAGACATCGATGTCCATGTTAAGACAACCGAAATCGAGGCTGCGCTTGTTGAAGATGGATTTAAGATACAGAATGGATCATGAACCGCTTGAAGCAACCACAACCAATGGTCAAAGTTGAACTGGACCCATCCGAAAGCATTTTGAAAAAGGGAGAAGTTCATCCAATATATAAACTAAAGTACCTCTTACACAGACGCGTAACTGCTGAAGAACCAAAGAAAAGGTTCGGACCAGTACAGTGTTTAAACTGTCAAGAATATGGTCACTCAAGGACATATTGCAAGTTGATATCAGTGTGCGTCGTATGTGAGGAGTTACACCAAACCAAAAGATGCCCAAAACCAAAGAACTCTTCAACTGAAAGGAAATGCAGCAATTGCGGTGGAAACCACACCGCAAATTACCGAGGATGCCCAGTCTACATAAATATTAGTCAATCATCACGTCCCAGGAGGCAGTATAAAACTACAGCAGATGCGCAGAATAATATACCTCCGCATACGCCAAATGACTCTCGTTCGCTCAGAATACCAACCAGCAAACCAACATACGCAAGCGTTCTTCAAGGCAAACCCTCAAATGTTGAACCTACCCTGAATAACTGCATGCAACTGATGATGCAGTTAATGATAACAATGCAAAATATGCTACAAGGAATTCTGCAAAATCAAACTACTATAATCCAGAAACTAGAATGTCTCCGATAAATTATCTGAAGATATGCCACTGGAACGCAAACGGTATAAGCCAACACAAACTCGAATTAGAACATTTCCTAGCTAAACACGAAATTGATCTTATGTTAGTTTCTGAGACCCACTTAACGGATAAACACAATTTCAGAATTAATGGTTACGAAGATGATACAAAACATTCCTTGGGCAGAAATCGAGGAGGAACTGCTATTATTATAAAAAAGCGGATTTGCCATTATGTTCTAAATGAATATAGCACTGAGGAAATTCAAGCAACCTCTGTATGTGTGGACCTCGATAAAGAAAGCTTAGTCATCGCTTCAATATATTGCCCTTCAAATAATAACGTTTCGGCAGATATCTACAAAAGATTTTTTGCAACCCTGGGTCAATGTTTTATGGTCGCCGGCGATTTTAATGCCAAACATACCTACTTCACATACCTACCTGGGTTCAAGATTGACTACTCCGAGGGGACGTCAGTTAATGAATGTTATTCAAGAAAACCACTACGATGTTGCGTCGTGTGGCCATCCAACTTACTGGCCTACAGATCTTCGAAAAATCCCCGACGTCCTTGATTTTGCAGTCACGAGTAAAATACACCGAGAAATAATCCAAGCTAAACGACTTTTAGAATTATCTTCTGACCACTCGCCGGTCTTGCTACATTATACTGGGCCGACCAAAAGCCATGTTCCACGAATACCTATCTAACAAACACCTCCACTAACTGGTTGAAATTCAAGATGTACAACAGTTCACATATCGACCTAACGTCTACATTGCAGACGGCTAACGATATAAACATTGCTATGGAAAACTTTAATGATTTACTAGTCAACGCAGCTATTGCGGCCTCGCCTAAACCAAAGAGCACACATACAAGACACACCATAACATCCGCTGAAATAGAAAAAATGTTAACAGAGAAACGTCGCTTGAGACGCATCTGGCAAATTAATCGATCGCCAGATGCTAAACATAGCTTTAATCAGGCAAAAAGACAACTACAAAGCCTACTACAAAAAACAAGATGGATTATATGCAAAATTATCTTAAAGAATTATCTCCCCATTCGGACACAAACTATTCATTATGGAAGGCCACTAATCACCTTAAACGGCTTCAGCAACCAAATTCGCCAATTCGTCTTTCTAACGGTGAATGGGCTAGAAGTGACGAGGAAAAAGCTAAAGCCTTTGCTGATCATCTTGAAAGTGTATTCACTCCAAACCTTGGCTTATCGGTGGTTCAAACAGAAAATATACCAATCAGGCCTGTGAGGAAATTTAAGATAAAAAAACCACTGGTAAAGTTTATTATCACACATCAAATTCAAATAAAGAAAGCCCCTATAATCGAATTACAGAAATGCTTAAACAACTGCCTGAGTGTACCTTTGGTCGACTGGCTCAAATATTTAATTCAATTTACGAATCAGGATATATCCCTGAGTGCTGGAAATTATCAACTATAAAAATGATCCCAAAGCCTGGCAAGGATCCTACCAAAGTCTCGTCATATAGACCAATAAGCCTACTACCAATCGTTTCGAAAGTATTCGAAAAAACTGTTATCGAAAATATTAAACCGGAACTGCGAAATATCATCCCTAGTCATCAGTTTGGTTTCAGAGCCGAGCACGGAACCATTGAGCAAGTGCACCGAGTAGCTACAGAAATAAGGTCAGCATACGAAGAAAAAAAATACTGCTCCGCCGTATTCTTGGATGTTGCCCAAGCATTCGATAAAGTTTGGCACGAGGGTCTGCTTCATAAAATTAATCTTAAATTGCCAGAAATTTACCAACTCATGAAGTCGTATTTGTCAAATCGCAGATATTATGTCAAATACAACACCTCTAAATCAAACGAGAAAAACATTCTGGCTGGAGTACCACAAGGTAGTGTGCTTGGTCCAACGTTGTATTTAGTTTTCACTTCAGATCGATCAACGTCTTCGCAAACTCTGACGTCTACTTTCGCAGATGATACGGCAATCGTATGTAGCCATAAAAACCCACAAACGGCGTCCGAAATTCTGCAACAACATATTTATGACATCGAAAAATGGCTAAAGAAATGGAAGATAAAGGTCAATGAAGAGAAATCGACCAACGTAACATTCACTTTAAATAAGCTTACTTGTCCGCCTGTCACAATGAACGGAATACAAATCCCCCAATCTAATGGAACAAAATATTTAGGCGTCCATCTAGATCGACGGTTAACTTGGCGAAAACATATTGAAATGAAAAGAGACCACATCAAATTAAAAATTGATAAGATGTACTGGTTGATGGGGAAATATTCAACTATTGACCTAGAATACAAACTTCTCCTGTATAACACAATGATTAAACTGATTTGGTCGTATGGGCGCCAATTATGGCAATCAACCTCAAATTCGAATATCGACATTATTCAACGAACACGGTCAAAAATTCTCAGAATGATTACAGGAGCACCCTGGTTCGTAAAAAACAAAAATATACATAAGGACCTTAACATCCTAACTGTCAAAGACGAATTACAAAAGATGCGAATCAGTTATGCAGGGAAACTGGTATTTCATTCGAATTTGCTGGCACGAAACCTAAAAGATATACCTACGTCTTCGCGATTGAAGAAGAAAACGGTGGCTAATAACATAAATTATAAAATTATTAATTTACTTATTGATAAGAAGTAAATTCTGCTCCCGCAGATTTACATAATTACCTTAGTTATTAAGATTTGAAAACTTATTGTTATTTTCATGTTTGAAAGATTCAATAAATAAAGAAAATTGTTTAAAAAAAATGTTTAAGTATGTTGTTGTTCATTGTCCATTGTAGAGTCTATAAAGTGAGCGTTGCCAGCGCCACTTGCGGACGGAGATTAAGGTTTTTTTTTCTTGGAATTAGTATTTTATTTATGTAGACATGATTTTTAATATAAAGACAGACAGTACGCAGACTTATTTTGTTCACTATATGTCGCTCCTCTTTTATTTTATTTTTTGTATACCATAACAAAAAAATAATTAAAACGTATCGTTTTTTTTTATTTTCGCACTTCAAAGAAAACGGAACCAATTAATCGAGTTCTTGGAGGGTTGTTACCTGTATTATATTAGAAGAATGTTTGCCAACATTTAAAGCAAATTAAATAATAATGCACTCCTTACTGTACATGAGATGTGAAAAAATCTTATATTTTGAATTGTGTGACACATGTTGGTTGGACAGTGGTCGAAATCAAAAATAAAATTCTTAATGCATGCTGGGAGATCATCTAACCAGATTTAGTGGATCAGAGAAATACTGTGCCGTCAACCGAAATTCTCTATTCAAGCATCATCGACTTGGCCCGTTCTCTTGAAGGAGACGGATTCGAAGATTTTGGTATTCCTGATATAGAAGAATTGTTTGAAGATAGGAAAACGACGAATGCCGAGCTCCAAGAGCGAAGTGATAGCGAAGAAACCCGTAGACCCATTTACACCAAAACTATTTGCAGAGAGTTTGCAATTAGGCAGAATTTTGGAAACGTTCTTTAATGTAGACAGATACTGATACAAAAAATTTCGCGAAGGCAAACAAATATTGTTTACCCAATAGCAAAAATCTATGGAATAAATCACGGTATTTTCATTTAACATCTATACCTCACATCTTTTATAATTAAGCAGGCAAGTTACTCGAATATACATACAGTTATATTATCTAACGCAATGCCGTGTGACCAAAGTTGAAAAATTCTAAAAAGTGTTGAAATCAAAGCTTTTTTTGGTCATGTCTGATTGGTGTAATATAATAGGTCGAGATACGATATATAAAAAAAAATTGGTCAAAAATCAAATACTCATTCAAAATACAGGAAAAATAAAATAAAATTGTACGATTTTATTCTGTTTACTAGAGAAAAAAAGGGAAATTGTAATAAGTCAACCGTTAAATGATTTTTCTATTTGACATGGGTTAAAAGTAAACATATTTTTTTTTGTTTTTTTTTGCTGATGATTTACAATGTCAAATTTTTAGGCTCCGCAAACAAGCGACACAAAAAAATATTATGTATATATATATATATTCGAAAAATAAATAAATAATAAGTGGTCACATATATATATCGTGCCATTGTTTGTATAATAATAGGACGTATAGCATTTTATATCAAAAAAGTATAATTGTCATATATAGCAAATACGTCGTAAATTTTACTCCTGATATACACACGTCTACAAGGTGAACAAAAGACTGAAACAAATTGGGCCATTATATTTTAAAACTACTATATCTAGAATTACATTGATTTAAATTACAATTCAATTCAGAGTATGTTGTGTTATAGCGGGCAATGTGAACGACATATCCAAAGTTTTGGCAACACACATTTTGCCTCCAATTTATTGTCTACATCACAACAATAAAGCAATGACACGGAACATCCACGTTCGTCTCAATTTAACATATTACACGTATGTACATCGTATTACAAACAATCAACAACAACAACAACAAAAAAACTAAAAATTTATCTCACCATATGTGCCATACTAAATTTTCTAATTTCTGCTATTGATTGATTGATGATTAATGTTTTATTGTTGTCGTTACAGCAGCAGGAACACCATCAGACATCTAAATTGGGATACTTCCTGTATATACGTACATACGTATGTATAAAATATACTTTCTGGGATGCAATAAAATAAAACTGTTATTTACCAGAAGACGGATTTTCTTGTTAGTTCTAAACCAAACTATATATTTACTTTACACACAGTACGACAGATATCCTTCGTTTCCAACTAACGTATCAATTCCAAATGAACAGTTCCGTATTTTTTGTTTGTTTAAATCGACATATGTTTTAAAACAAGTTTATATTATGTTCACATATATACGTAACTTGATAACAGCACAAAAAAAAAAAATACTAAGATTTAATATTCACTGGTAAACGAAAACTTCAGTAGCAGAAGTCCACTAAATATGTGCATTCAGTAAATAACAAGAACCTCCGCAGCAATAACAACAACACGACGCTAGGAAAAAAACTATGTACCAGTAAAAAGTTTGATGAGAAAAGTTTGAATTTTGAAAGTTTTCAATTTTTTATTTTTTCCTCGTTTTTTAGTGTGTTTGATAAAAACAACATTTAAACAATTTCTTTTGGCCATATTGTTCAGCAACCGTAAAAGTTACTTTTGTGAGTGTGTGTGTGTCTTTTCTTTTATTTTAAAAGAAATATATATGACCACTTAAAAATTAACTAAAATTTTATGATTTTCACTAAAGATAATTGTCATCCTTCTTTTGAGTATTGTTTGGATAAAAAAAAACACTAAAGTTTCTATTCGAAACTGAAATGAGTTTTCTATCATAAAAAATTCATAAATGTGTGTGTATGGAGTAAATTGATCATCGACGGTATATTTATCGGATAATCTAGTAAAAGAGGTGTATGTTGGTTATAAAAGTGGGAAAATGATGTTGGTTTTTATTTCACGGCATGATATCTGTACTATATAGTGCATAATAAACGACACACTATTGGTGTGTGTATGTATATACGATAGGTGTATAACGATAATGGATGTGTGTTTATAACGACATAATAATTTTTTTGTTTTATTCTATAGGTTGGTAATTTGGTATCAACAATGTCCGTGTGCATACATATTCATGATTTAACCATTTTTTACACTACCGTACAATATGTTTGAGACCATGCACAACGATTTTACTCCTGGTTAAAAATCGTAATAAAGGGTTTTTTATGGGTGTAGATAACCAGAAAAAAATTTCCGCCCGGTAGTCTTTTCGGAATATATGTGATGTTAAACTTATGAGCGGTAGTGTATATATTGAATGTTCATAGTTGTACCTGATATAAAAAGTATTAAAATAAATTAAATATAGTAGATATAGATAGTTGGTATCAAGAGTATATTTTGGATAGTGATAAAATATTTATGTGGAACCATTGGTAGATAAAATTAATTCCACTCAAAAAATAATACGGATAATTGCTGCTGCCATAATTAACCATTACAGGTTCTGTATAAAACGACATAGAAAATTGTATGGTTTAAAATGCTATAAACAAAATATACCACGCATAGAACGGCTATTTATTTATTTCCGTAGCACACGAATATTATTATTGCACGTCATAGATACGCACCGACACACAAACTCGGCCAGCACGGAAACAACTAATAGCTTTCAGCATTAATAAAACCAAATAATTGTGCAACGGTATAATTTAATTAATATAAAAAAAATAATAAGAGTAATTGATTATAAACTGTCAAATTCAATACCCCAAAAAAATTTGAGTGAGACTTGCCGATTAAATACAAAATAAAGAATTTTTATTGCAATTTGGCTGAAAATTGAAAACACAGTTTAATATTATGAAATAAGATATAACGGAGCCCCTTTATGAGTAGAGCCTAAGAAAATAGTTAAAATGGCACTCAGTTCACCTACCCAGTAGAATGAAATTTTAAGACTATATCTTCCATCGTAGATATAACTCGCTTTTAAACTTGAGTAACCTTAAAAATGAATTGCTGAATATTCTTGTAGCAGGTGAATATATTTCTCCAAAATTAAAACTCATCTAACTTGTATAGGATTATTTCTAATAATTTAATTCAGTGGGCCCGGAAAATTTGTCCAAATGCCAAATTTAAAAATGTGTGATCCTGGAGAAGACCTTAATATTTTTTTTAATTTGGCCATGATTACAATTTCTGTTTATTTTTGTATTACATGAAGGTTCATCGTGTGTTTCTAACGTAACGAGAGGATCTATGTTGTGTCTTTCATAATGCGACAACTGTTTTCTATACATGGAAGCGTTGAAGGTGAACTTGTCCAACTGGTTTTCTGCTTAATGAGCACAAACAATCGAAAAATTCTTATGACCAATTATTTTTCCAGTTAAGGTAAATTTGCGTTGAAAATGATATAAATCTTAATCCACAAAAAATCTATGTGATTTTGAGAAAACAAGTGTTTCGTCAGCTAAGGTTTTCTTCCCTCAAGCCTCATTTTACGGCTGCCTATTTCATTTGAGCCAAATAATTTGGCGTAAGGTTCAAAAAAGCAAATTAACAGCCAAATATGGAAATTCGGAAGTTTTTTCCTTGCAAATCAGAATGATCAAAAGTCTCTCGTTTGTGCCACCAAACAAAGTTGCAATTACTCCAGCTTCAACGGTCCGTTTGAGGACGAAGATTTAAAAAATCTTGGGAGTTAGTTCAAGCGAAATTATATTGGCGATTTAAATGAGTGCCCTAAATATATACCTAAATTTTGGACTGCTAGGAATGCGGATTCAGGCACACACATGTTTTCCACGAATCCAGAATAATGTTGAACGTGACACCGTCGCCTAAAAGTTGTTGTGGGAAAACGCAATGCTTGAACATTGGTGAACAGGCACCTAAAATAACACACAATCACAAAAAATAAAAGAATAAAAAAAATCATACTAAAACGAAAACTTGGAAAAATTGAAAAGAATTACCCAAAACATGATTCTGCATTAAATTGTTCGTTTAATTATTTTAAAACATTTATTTTAAGTTTTTTTATAAAATTGTTATTGTTTGGTTTTACTTTAGTTTGTATAATTAAATATTATGAATTTCAAACTGGATTTAATAGTTTTTAATTACACCAACTAAAATGAGAAATACTTGCAATATTTTATTATGCAAGATTTTGTAATTGCAAGGTAATTGCAATAATCTTGGTATCGAACAAAATTCGACAACTTTGCTTGTTCACTCATCCATTCGTCCAGAAATGGGCCTAGTCGCTAAATATAATTTGTTTGGCGAAATTTAGGTCAACTTCCAACTGCTCCAGAGCCTAATCATCGGACACACGACAGATCAGTTTGAATTTATACGGGTGCAGACCTAAGTCCCGACGTAAAGTTCACCAAGAAGTTGCTGAAAGTGGTCGGCCAAGTCAACAATGAGAGTTCAAATACTTTCAATTTTTGTTCCTTTTCTCCCTGGACTACTGGTCAAAGCAAAGTACAAGATATTACAAGCTGACTGTAAGCAGCGGGGATAAACATAATGTACCGCGGCATAGTAAATTCGATGTAACAAAAACAAGGTTGCACTAAGTAGCAATATGAAACCAAATCAGCTCTAAACAAACGGAGGCAGGTCACCAAATAGCTATAGCACTTCTTAACTAACAAAATATCCAAGCTTACGTAGACACTGTAGATAAAGTTGAGAAATTTAGAAAAGATGTATTACTACCATACATCTTTTCTAAATTTCTACCGGACATATTAGTTAGTATAACTGTTAAAAATACCACAAAGGAAGTACGTGAGCAAAATTTGTATACTTTATTTTTTATTTTAAAAATGTGTATTTATTAAAATTTATATTATGATTTTCCAAATATATAATTTTATTTTTTTTAAAAACAACACCTAATACGATACTGATACTACTTCGATACTACTGGATACTGATTTTCGATAGTGAGTAGTATCGAAAAAGGAAACTTACGAAGGAAGAATTTCCTAAACCGGTCTTCCAAGTTTTAAAGTAAATTATTTGTTGTATAGTAAGAAAGTTTTCTTATACTGTTGTTTAAAAAAAAAAATTATACAGGGTGTTTGGTGCATCGTTTGCAAAATTGAATTGGCTGCAAGGATGGATCATTTGTTATCTCTTAAACCCTATGAACTCATTTCTGGCTCTACGGATGTTTTTATTTTAACTTTTTAATGTTTATTTTGAAAAATCGCAATATTTAGCATTCAAGTTTATTTATTTATTTATTTATTTATTTTATTTAATATAAATGTATGAAGTTCTTATGAACTTATTCCATTAGTGGCAAATTACTTAATTTTAATTTATTTCTAATTTTATTTATAAAATTAACCTATAGGTGTGCAGCAACATACTAGCGATTCATTAACTTGAAATTGGCGAAAAAATGATTTAAAAAAAAAAAAAAAATAGAATTTTGATATTATTAAGCTGAAGAAAAGTATTTTTTCCGAAACACAGCAGGGGATTTAGATTTCTTAACGTTATTACTTAACGAATTCCACATGCTAACTCCCCTCACAAAAAAAGATGAATTCATAAGATTACATTTATTAATAGCCGGAGTCAAAAGATGAATGCGACGATTGGAAGACGAAACTAATTTCCCTATAATATAGGTAGGCTGTTAAGAACTTAAAAATGTATAAACAAACTCGAAACTCACAGAATTCAGCAAGAGAACAACCAAGTAATGAATTAGTAAAATTCGAGATGTGGTTGTACTTTCTCAGCCCGTATACGTATCTCACACAACAATTAAATATCAATCGAAGTTCATTAAAGTACTTCTTCTTTAATTCAAAGAAGACAATATCTACGTACAAAAAATGTGGGAGATTGAAAGATTTCACCAATTGGAGTCTAAGATTGGTATTAAAGCACTTCGTGGTAGCCAATAACATTCTTAATAAAAAAATTACTCGATTAAAAACTGTTTCGATGTGGTTACTCCAGCATAAGCATTTGTCAAAAGTTAAGCCTAGATTATTCACGTAATCAGAGAAATCTACCTCCTCAGCTGGTACGCTGATTTTAGGTAGATTGTGCGTATCACGAATTGTAGAAGATATAATAATAGATTTGGTTTTTCCACCATTAAGTTCAAGATTATTTTCTATAGACCATTTTGTAATCAATTTGAAATCGAAATTAACAGTTTCGATAGAATTTGTTATATCGTTGGGCCTACAAAATCTATAAACTTGCAGGTCATCCGCGAAAAGGTGATATTTGCATTGAGTGATAACTGCGGGTAGGTCGTTTATATACATCATGAATAGAAAAGGACCTAATACCGATCCCTGGGGAACACCGCAATTAGTATAACAAGAGCCTGAATTAGTTCTAACCAATTGTGATCGATTTGATAGATATGACAAAACCAAACGACAAGCCGACATTGAAAATTTAAAACTGTTACGAAGTTTGCTAACCAAAATCGAATGATCAATTTTATCAAAAGCTTTACTAAAGTCTAGAAGAACCAGCGTACAAAGATAACCCTTATCTATGGCCCTGCGGATGTCGTCATTGATATGTAGTAAAGCACTCAGTGATATCGATATTATTAAAACTAAAGTTACCTTCCATCGAACTAGAGTTCATTAATTCATCAAAAGCTAGTAACCCCGCTGAACGTGCACTGTTATGATAAAAATAATTATTGAACTCATTTGGTGAAAATTGAGTAGAAAAGAACTAACAGATTTCAAATTTTTCCAAAAAACTTTTGAAGGAAGAGATGGGTGCAATATAGATGAAAAATATTTGGCCTTTGCGCGTTTTATAATATTATTACTCCTATTTCGTATGGCTTTATATTCTTGGTACAGTGTAACTTTTCTAGTACGCTTCCATCGACGAAGAATAAAATCCCTGAAATTTATGGTATCCCTAATCTCATCATTGAACCAAGGCGGCTGTTTAGGTTTGGGTGATATAGTCCTTAGTGGCACAAATTCTTCAAACAAGTCTACAACTAGTTCTGTAAAGTATTCTACTTTATCAACAGGATTGTTAAAATTGTAAACCATGCTCCAATTTACATTATTACATTTAACAAGCAAATCTGATAACTTAATGCTATTATAGTCGCGAAATGAGATTTTAGGAATAGATCTCTCGTGTTTAATGTCATAGGAAAAGTAAAGAAGATCGTGATCACTAAATCCAACCGAAATTTGATTATGAAATACAATTTTGTCCGTATTAGAAATAATACAGTCCAATAATGAACTAGAGTGTGACGTGAAATATGTTGGCTCGGTGTTCACTGGAGTGAGAGAAAATTCAGTTAGCAACCTTTTAAATTTGTTCGTAGTCGATTTACCCCCCGATTCTGACGATTAGACTACTAAGACTATCTTAACTAAGACTTTTTTGTTAAGACTTTTTTTTTAAGACTAAAGTCTTCATTGAAATTCTGAAGACAGTAGTCTTAAATATTATATTAGAAACTCTCCAAAGACTTTTGTAGAGCTGTCGAAACCAAATGTTTACCATATTGTTTCAAATTTATGAACGAAAAGCGACAGTTCAATTCGAAATTGTTTAAAAAACTCAAATTTATGTTATATATATGCTGAGAGAGTACATAATATTGTATTTTTTTAGTCAAATACATATAATTATTGTTTTTGTCTAAATGTCAGAATTAAGATTCCTAAGACCACCTATTTCGCTAATATTAACGAAGACAATTTTTTAAGACTACTGACAGATAAGACTAAGTGCAGAATACGAATTTAAAGTCTCTAGTCTTCGTTAAGACAAAAGTTTTCGCTAAGACTGAAAATACGTCTGTGACTGTACGTTAGAATCGGGGGGTTAGTTTCTTTGAGGTCACAATTGAAGTCATCGCACAGTACAATATCATTATAGTTAACACTATAATTTTGCAAGAAGGTCCCAAAATCTTCAAGGAAACGTTTATTCGGCGGTTTATATGCAACAACCAACAACACCTTAGCAGCTCCTAGTAATAGTTCTATGAGAATTACCTCCAAATTAGATGCACAATGACCATGTACCAGTTTATATCGAATGCCTGATTTCAGGAAAACGCAAATCCCAGCCCTGGTTTTTTTTTGCATCCAAATTTCGGTCCAATCGTAAAATATTATACCCAGAAAGACAAATTGAAGCGTCAGGAATGCGATCTTGGAGCCATGTCTCTCATCAGGAGTAGATACTCCTGATGATGACCTAACAAGTCGAAACCGATCGAGTGATTTTTTAAACTTTTTGAAAAATATTCAAAATATTCTGCGAAACAAAAAAACAAGTGATTAATAAAAATGTGTTTATTAAGTATTAGTGTGTTTTGCCAAGTGCCTACGGCAAATAGCGTAAAAAGTAAAGCAGAGATAATCAAGATTTACGCCGCACACTAACTCTCTTATTTCATCAATCTTGTGAAGTATACTACGAGTGTTTAGAAAAGAAAAATTCAGACCTTTGTACCTATTAATTGAAGATTTGAGAACCACATTGTTTACTATAGAGGAGGAAGCATGTGAATTAATACGTAGATGATTCATGGAACATCCCAGTATGTTTCGGAAAAAATAAGATGTATAAGAGACGTATAAATCAGAATGGAATTCATATCAAAATCAATGAATGACTGCAAGTTGTATTATTTTTTTTTAAATAATTGGTATAGGTTCCAAATTTATTATTAATTCTTACGTTTACTGCTGTACGGTTCTATCAATTTCAAAAGTCGTCCCAAATAACATCTACCTTCCTTTTTATTTATTCTTGAAATGTTTGAAAATGGTAAAAAAAAATTTAAATCTCAACTTTACATTGCAATAAAAAAAAAATAAAAGTGATCGTGATCTTCGAATTGTTTTATTAAATTCTCTATAGTTTATCCCCTTTCCAACGATATGCAAAATGCCATAAAACCCTATTAAACGGTATTCGCAATAAAAACTTGTTTTTACTTAATTAACATACACTAACTAGGCTACAACAACCAACAACCTCACTCTTTTAGGCTGTTCTAATATTGTTATTTTGTTTTCATTATGTTTTTAAGTTTTGTTATTATTGCTACAATGGCTACATTCTCTAACGAAGAATACGGTGACATTTTGATGGCATATGGAAGCGCCAATTGCGTCGCTCGTGCCGCACAAAAGAATTTGAACTAGCTAAAGCAGTGCATTTTAAAGAAGAGCATTGGGGATGTCAGAATTGTAGTTTGTTTTGAGCCTTAAAATGAGTTAAGCAACATGTTTTGTACGGAACACCTTTCGGATGTGGTATGTATAGTTTGTTCAAATTTCACTAATTTTGGAGTAAACTTTTGCCAAAGATTATATCTTGCTCTCAAACATAGTCTTGCATGGGAAGATTTCCTTTATATTGATGAAGAATAAACATTGGAATCGAGTTTTTTTTATTTCATAATTGAAAATAATTAGTACAATATTGATGAACCAAACTGAATGATCTGGTTTCGTTCCACTGATAAATTTTGTTGACAAGTTAGATTTCCTTTGTGTAAATATTAGAATAATAATTTTTTGAAATGGTACTAAATCGTAAATATTTCTTTCCCGTTTGTTTATAGCTTGAATTCGTTATTTATATCGAATTTTGTTTTGATTTGGATAAAGTGTTATAGATTCTAAATCCTTTCCTTAAACTCATTTCCTCACTAGAGGTAAATAAATCTTTAGAATCTACCCTATTGTGCTACAGGAAATTCATTATTCGAATGATGGAAGATTCAACCACTAAGTAGGACTGATGTCGTTCCAGCGTGGCCCAGACGCATATCAAAGAGAGAAAATACGATAACCACTTCACCATACACGTCAAGCATCTCCTATACTTTGCCTTAATATACAAATTTGGGTGATCGCATGGGGACAGCATATAAATAATTGGTAAAATGGAAATAGAAAACGAGATCATCCCGCCCGCCGGTATGCAAGTATGCAATTATGTATCATCCAGCAGCAGTCTGCCCATTCCAGCAGCCTTGGGATCTGGCTAGATTTTAATGAACTTATCAATCATTAATCAGAAATCAACATGAAAATTGTAATCTCATTTGAGACGGTGAGCTCCCTAAATAGGATACCAGATAAATAAAAAAACAGCGTACAACTTAATCTCTTACGTGTGTTCGCTGTTTGGGCATTAATTAAACAATTTGTTTTAGAAAATAAAACCTCAATCACGTTTGTCCTCTTTCATCATCAATCATTTTTATTTCAATTTCTAAAATAATTTAGTAAAAATAGTAATACAAATTCTTTAATTCATTATTAATTTTTAAAACTATTCTTTGAAATAGTCTATAATACGTCCCAATCGCTTTTAGCTATCAGGATATCATCCACAAGATAACATTTCTTTTATCGGTGTATTGGTAATCTAATACTAGGTCTAATGACGCACAGGATGTGCTAAAGTCAATTAAGATATACGTTCTTGGTAGACAACTAAGAGATCATGACTTCCCCCACATAGATAGACACAGAATCAACTATGGTGATAATGAACTAGTGAAGATGATATGTAAGAGCTTGCTAAAATTATAATTAACTATTTATTTGATTTTTAATTATAACTAAAGATAATTTTAAAAGTAGGGTAAGGAAATTTTAGTCCCATCAGTGATTTTTCCTTGTTACTTTACTTTTATATATCAAATTTTCAAATCCAACTCGGATTTATTTTATTTTGTGTTCTTACATTAATATTTTTCAAGTCTAATTTGTAGACTTAATAAACTAAATAAATAAATTTACATCAAGATGAAAAAAATACTATATATGGCTATCAATCCAGAATAACCCAAAAATTTCAAAAACGATCAAAGCTGTCGCTGAAGACAGATGTCAATTTTTTCGTGCCAATTTTTTTCTTCATATATAAAAGGAAAAAAAGTAATTTATAATATAAATAAATAATTTATAAAGTTAAGTGTAATAATTATATGCAATAAATATCAAACAATAAATTAAAATAAAAGAGTATAGGAATATTTGGAATTCAATCTCGTTAGGGGGCCACTCCTACGAGCCCCCGAAAACCAAAAATCAAATAATTGCAATTACAAATTTTATGCAGTGTTCAAAAATCATAAAAGCTAAATTAATGACACGCACAAAATCTACAATGAAGAAAAAAGACATAGAAGTTGATAAATTTGCAAGACTCGAGAAAGAAAATTCCACCTTGAGTAAACAAATACTTTTGTTGAAATACAAATGTTTGAAAATAAAACTGATAATATGGAGATGACAGACACAAATGCATGCAGATCATCGGTTCTATATCCGGAAATAGAAATTAGGAATCAGTTCGAAGGGTTTAGTGGTGAATCTAGGCTACATGAATTAAAAAAGTTTGAATTAACAAAGTTTTTTTTCTGAATTGAAATAAGTGTTTTTAATTCATTTTAAAAATGAATTAAAATCAGAGTTGAAAAAGAAATAAAAAAGTTCGATAAAATGAATTTAAAAAGGTATTTCTTAATTCAGTTTTAAAATGAATTAATATAAGTGTTTATAAAATGAAATAATATAAGCCTCTTTATAAAATGAAAAAAATGTTATTTTCATTAATGAAAATTTTTTGGAATTTGAACTTGAATTTGGCATGTAAAAATTTGGCAATGCAAAATAAGGCGTAATTTTACTTTAAGTATACATCGGAAAAATCAGGTAAGGAATATAAATTTTGGAAATTTTTAAATGCTGGATTGTTTACTAATTTTTTCATTTTCCGGAAAAAATTTTACTTTTTTTATTTTTTCAAAATTATTTTATATTTTTATTAATAATAATTGCTTCGTCAATTTTGCAAACACAGATCAAAGAGTTTCTCTCGCTCTTATCGCTTGTTCTGATAGTGCCACAAATGTTAAAAGAATCAACTTTCGTATATACAATTTTGTTTTAATGTAATTTTAATTCGTTTATACCTTAGAGGATGGGGGCTGCCCCCAAACCCCCGCTTTTCCACAATTTATTTGCACCATTCTTTAAGTGTCAAACTAAATAAAAAACAAATTGAAAACATTTCAAAATTCTCCTGGAAAAATTGAAAAATTTTGCCGGAAAAATTATTTGTACTGATGAAAAACTGTTAGGATACAATTTTAAGATCCAAATTTTTATAAAGATTACACATTTCTAGGTATTTTGAATAGAATAATACGCAATTTTTTTTTAAGTGAAAATTTTCCCAGAAAATGGAAAAATTTTCTGGAAAAATTTAGCTTCCCCCTCATAAAAACTGTTGATAAACAATCCTGCATTTAAAAATTTTAAAAATGTATACTCCTTACCTGATTTTCCCGATGTATACGTAAAGTAAACTTTAGCCCAAAATAATACACATTTCAGAATATTTGTTAAAAGTCGCATTAAGATTTTTTAATTTATAAAATGAAATAAAATGTGCCTTTTTTAATTCATTTTGAAAATGAACTAAGGTAGGTGTTTTAAAAATGAAATGGTGTAAGCCTTTGTTAATTCATTTTTGAGTTTTCTCATTTTTCTAAATCGCTTTTTTTAATTCATAATTTTAAGTTAAAAATATGAATTAAAATAAGTAGCAGATGTTCATACAAAAATCAACTTTTCTAATTCATTTTTAAAGAAATTTTAATTCAGACTTTTTTAATTCGGTACCCCGTGAATCTATAGATAATGCTGAAATTCGGGAAATTAATAAACGAGTTAATGAAGTGGATACTAACGATCATTTATTAAATATTAAATCAAAAATTAGAAAGCGCAACGGGGAGATAACTGAAGAAGAAAATATTCTTAAAAAAGTTAAAATTTCGCAAAATACAACAACAAATGAAACAGAACCAAACAGTGAATGTGATAATAATGTTACTATAACTAATAATAAAAATGAAAATATTTTAAATAAAAAAAAAAATATAAAACCACCGCCAATTAACATTCATACCCAGAAAGTGAATGGTGCAATCGAACTTTTATCAGTGGCAAATATTAAAGATTATAAAATAAAAGTTATAAATGACCAAAAACATACCGTTCTTCCAGATAATACAGCTACTTATAATAAAATAAAAGTGTTAATGAACGAAGTAGAAACACCATACTGTACGTATACGCCGAAGCATGAAAAATTTAAGACTGTTGTGTTAAAAGGACTACATCAATATGATAATCCAAATTTCACCTACAAGTGACATTAAAGAATTATTAAAAATACAAGTATGTAATAAATTATCAAAAAGTGTATTGGGAAAAACTTAATAAAGTAGATATTATCAACCAATGCAAGATGTGTCAGCGTTTTGGTCATACGTCTGCCAATTGCCACTACCCTATAGGTGTGTTAAATGTAGCGAAAATCATAATCCAGGAGAATGCGAAAAAACAAACCACCAGACGGAAAAAGCATACTGCATAAATTGCAAATAATTGGGACATCCAGCCTCATTCAAAGGGTGTGTATTTTACCAAAATTTACTAAATAAAATGAGAATTAAAAAGGATGAATTGAAAAAAACAATAATATGACAACATCATATGTACAACCCAATGTATCTTTTGCGGATGCAGTAAATCAGGAAAAGAAGAATAAAGAAATCGATATGATGAACAAAAAAATTAATAGTTTATTCAGCATGATAGAGAACCAGAACGAACGTATTGAGCAATTACTGGGGATATTAATTCAAAATGGACCAAAATAAATTACAATTAAACTTAAAGATAGTAAGTTTAAATGTAAATTCGTTACTATCGCATAAAAAACGTTTAAATTTAATGAAGTTTTTAAAAAAATATAATATAGATATATTGATGTTATCCGAAACAAAATTGTCTAGTAAACATAAAGTAGATATTCCTAATTACAATATAGTTAGAACAGACAGAAAAGACAATATTCAAGGAGGAGGTATAGCCATATTAGTTAAACAATGATATAAATTTAATCAAATTTTTTCAAAATCAGATATACATCAAATTGAATATACGGCAACACAGTTTAAATTGTTCAATGATACATCTTTGGTTGTTATTGCCATTTAAGACAACGGGTCAAAAGAAGAGTATTTCATAAAAGATTTTGAAAATTTTTGTGTAAATTTTAAATTTAATAGTCCACATGTATTTTATGTGTTAGCATGGAACTTTAACGCAAAACATTCATATTGAAACAATAGTGTAAGTAACACACGGGGAAATAAATTATATAAATGGTTGACGGACAATGATATATTTTACAAATTAAATTTAGTAAAAACAACTAAACCCACGTATACATTAGGGAATTCATATTTAGATATTGGTTTCATCGACAATAGAATACATATCAAAAATATTAATAGTTACAACGAAGTGATAACGTTATATTTCGAAAGTGATCATTGAGCTGTGGTAATGGATATTACAATTAATCTGAATTCTCGAAAATCAATAAATATGATATTCATATTTGCTGACATCTAACAAAGATTTTATTGTACCACCTAACAGAAATTTGAGTAATTTAGAAGTTGAAGAATACGTACATATTCTGAATAATATTATCATAGAAGCTATAGAAACAGTTACCATTAAAACAAATAAGAAGCATTTGTTAAACATGCTAGCGTGGAATAAAGATATAAAAAATTTATATTTTAATAAATCAAAAACTGTTAAGGAAATAAAAAAATTAAAACGGAACCCACTTAACTATGTCACTAATTTATCGGATTATAACGATAAATTAAACCATTTTAAAAATAATTTAAATCATTTAGACAAATTAATTCGAGATAAAATTTTGTTAGTTAACAATGATATTTAGAAAAGGCGTCTTTGGAAAATTAAGTCTGATTCAAATCAAATGTTCCCAAATATAAATAAATTATTCAGGCCAAAATGTAAAATAGATATAGGTAACCTTGAAATCGACAATCAAAGATTAATAGTACAAGCAAATTTAAATCTTTCACAATTAAGTTCTGATAATAATAATACATTCAAGATTACAGACCCAGCTCAAAAATTAGATGTAATTGGTGCTTTTTACGAACATTTTTCCGAACATATTATAAATATAGAACATCAGGATTTTTCAATAATAGACAAAGTAAATAATTTGAACGCAGAGTTTTATAACACTTTACCAATTTTAAATTTAAGTGTAAACAATTTTTATGACTATGCAAATAACAATGATGAATTAAACAGTGGAAAATTATTTGTGACAACAGAAGAAGTGTTTAGCATTACTCGAACATTAAATAATAAAAAAACATTTGGTATTGATAGAATACCAAACATTGCACTAAAAAATTTGCCCTTAAAAATAATTGATGAAATTTGTAAATTATTCAATCATTTAATAAACAATCATCATTTTCCCAAAATTTGGAAAGTTGCAAAAAATTTTCCAATATTGAAAAAAATAAGGATAAATCAAAACCAATTAACTATAGACCTATCAGCTTGTTGTCTAATTTGGGCAAATTATTTGAAATTATAATTTATGACAGATTATTTTCGTTTGTGAAACAAAATTCAGTTATACCCGACAATCAATTTGGTTTTCGTCATCAACACTCCACAGTTCATGCCATAAGTAAATTTATCTCTGATACCACTAGACAGTTAAACGATATTAATGCAACCGGTGCAGTGTTGATAGATGTACAAAAAGCTTTCGATTCTATATGGTTAGATGGGCTGATTTATAAATTATCAAAATTAAATATAGATAAAAACTTATTAATTCTTATAAATAACATGATTTGCGGGAAAAAATTTGTTGTCACGGATGGAATAAATATATCTAATAAAGAGTTTAGTCTAACAGATGGATTAATGCAAGGTACAATAACAGCTCCAATACTTTTTATTATTTATATCTCAGGCCTTCTGAAGAAAACCCAATTGAATGATACAAATAGTCAAGTATTGGCTTTTGCCGATGATTTATTGTTAAATTCCCATGGTAATAAAATTATAAATATTACAAATTCATCACAGAAAGGATTATCTATTGTAGAAAGTTTCTTTCATAAATGGAAAAATGTGAGAAATGTGGAAAATGTGAGACTATATTATTGAGAAAACCCTTATCTAACTGTAATAGTAATATCAAAAGAAACTGGAAACAATTAGACATCCATATTAATAATGATCCTGTAGAACAAAATCTAGTAAAATATTTAGGAATAAATTTAGACCATTTCTTATATTATAACGAACATTTCAAAATTAAATTAAAGAATGCTCGTATTGCATTTCATATGTTAGCGAGATTATTTTTTAGTAAACATATTACAAGCAAAGTTAAATTATTATGTTATAAACAAATAATTAGACCAATATTAACATATGGCGCTGTGATTTGGTATAATATAAGTCCTTCGGGATCCGTTCATAACTGCATATTTTAAAATTGCATTTCTCAAAACGCCATATTTAAAAACTGCATAAGGTACAAAATTGCATTTTTCAAAACTGCATATTTCAAAACGGCATAAGGGTTAAAAGAGCATTTTTCAAAACGGCATTTTTCTAAACGACATATTTTAAAACGACATTTTTCAGAATGGCATTTTTTAAAACTGCATTTTTCAAATCGGCATAGGTACAAAATGGCATTTTTCAAAACGGCATTTTCCAAAATAGCATTTTTTAAAACTGCATATTTCAAAACGGCATATAGGTACAAAACTGCATTTTTCAAAACTGCACAAGACAGAATGAAATATTTTAATCGATTATGAATCTAGAATTATCTTTTCATTAATTTCTGGAATATGACCAACAGGTACGGTTATTTATTACACGATGAAATTTGAGATGAATGAAATTTTTGAACATTTGTGAACGATTCTTGGATTAAATTCTAGGATAAAGTCAAATGAAAAGGAACTTGACTATTTCTTAGTCGAGTAAGATTTAATTTCACATGTTTAGGTTTAGTATAGGTATGTTATAAGAAAGGACCTTAATGGAAATTAGAAATTATTTGAAGATTTAGTATGCATATAATATTCTCCTTCACCTAAATTTTTCTACCTATGTCGTTTCGAAAATAATAATTTTGAAAAATGCCGTTTTGAAAAATGCCTTTTTAAAATGTCGTTTTAAGAAATGCCGTTTTGAAAAATGCCGTTTTGTACATATGTCGTTTTGAAACATGCAATTTTGAAAAATGCCGTTTTAAAAAATGCCATTTTGTAAAATGTCTTTTTAAAAAATGCAGTTTAGAAAAATGCCGTTTTGAAAAATGGAGTTTTGAAAAATGCCGTTTTGTACCTATGTCCTTTCGTACCTTATGCAGTTTAGAAATATGCAGTTTTGAAAAATGCAATTTTGTACCTTATGCCGTTTTGTATCTTATGCCGTTTTGAAATATGCAGTTTTGAAAAATGCAATTTTGTACCTTATGCCGTTTTGTACCTTATGCATTTTTGAAATATGCAGTTTTGAGAAATGCCGTTTTAAAAAATGTCATTTTAAAATATGCAATTTCGACTTGGACCCAAGTTCTTCCTATATGGAAAAACTAAGAAAATTTGAAAGAAAATGTTTAAGGACCTGTTTAAATCAATACAGCAGCAGCAAAAGTTGTTATAAACATTTTGTTTTAAATAAAAAAATTTATAGATTAGCTCAAATTATTAGAATTGATAATTTTATTTTGAATAATATTCGAAAACACAGACATCGATCCACTTTAAATACTGAAAATTCAAATATTTTCGGCCCTTTCAACACAGAAGATCATATCATTGATGAAACAGTACATAATAAGGTAACGCCGCCAGAGGCATTTGTTTATCTAGATACTAAACGTTATATACAAAACAATGACGCGATTCCTTTAATATATCATGTAAACAGAAGACCAAATATTAAAAATTTTAATAGAGATAGATACGTGAACGAGACAGATCTTAGATTTGCAACAGATATTTCTAAGAAAGATGTAGAAATATATAATAAAAGCATTTGACAATTTTGGTGGCATCAATAATTAGTAAAAACATCAATGATTACTAATAAAAACAGAACACTTCAATAATTTTAAGCGTTACAAAAAATAAATGAGATATTACGACTATGCGATATTAAATTTGGTCAATTGCACAATGCGTTTTTTTTCTCTATTATACTGTATATAGTTAGGTTTAGGATTTTTATAGGATAGTTTAAATATGTCAAATAAATTTTGTTCTTCTACTTTAAAGTATTGTACAAAAACTGCAGTTAAATTAACTTAATTTTTGGTTAGCCACACCTTTTTATAAGTAATTGTAAATAAAAAATGAATTGTTATAATATTTATTTAATATTAATTAAACAATAGAAGAATTTTAGAACTAATTATAAATAATATAAAATTATATATTTAATTTAAACATAATATCTAGGGTAGGTTTTTAGGATTACTTGTAAGTTTTCAAGTAATCCTAAAAACCTACCCTAGATATTATGTTTAAATTAAATATATAATTTTATATTATTTATAATTAGTGCTAAAATTCTTCTAGATAGATAAATATTGTGAATTTTAGTATTGTTTTCATAAGATTTTGCAAAATACTGTAAATATTAATTTAAATAATGGCAAATAAAATAAAAAATCTTATTAAAAAAAAAAAAAAAAAAAACCCAAAATTTCAAATAAATAATTATTAACCGTTGTAGAAAAAGCCGCTCGGATGGTGCCCTGTTCGCAGGGATAGAATGAATGCGTTGGGAAATTATTGACAATCTTGGGAATTCTGTTTTATGGTCCTGCCATCATTTGAATAATTGTTGTGCGTGCGGATGTGTATAACTTTATCTGCAACCGTGCAGATAATCGGCATCGTGTGGATAATCCACATAATGCGGATGTGATTTCCAAATCCGTATCCGACACTCATCCGCCAGAAATGAATGCAAATACATCTGCTTTAATCTGCGGATAGCGGATAATATTTTTATCCGATGCAGGGCTCGACCTCATTTACATATTTCTCAAAAATTTCTCCTATACCAGTTGAACCGGAAATTTTAAATGGGGACTTTTTGCTGATTATTGCATTTGTAAATGATCAAACTTCATATTCAGAAACCTTCCAAATAGTTTAATATACCACTACACCCATATTTTTGCTATGACTTACAGGTTTTATAACTTCTTTGTTCCTTTTAATGATAACACTATAGTTCACGGGCAATAGTGAAGTGTCGAAATCATAATGACGAGCTTTTAGTCCATCCATTTCTCCTTTTCGTAATTTTGTGTTTTTTATTATAGGGGGTATATTTCTGATTCAGTTGTACGGAAAGTCCAAAATTGTGCATTATGTAATAATGGTTGTACTAGCTGTAGAACAATTTTGTGCACAGTTAAAAAAAATATGGCCTATGTAATGCAAATTGCTTTTCATATAGGTCTAGCACAAGCTTGCATTACAAACTAATGCACAAGTAGCATTATATTAGATATTAATGCTAATTGTATTAATTTTTATTGTATAGTTTACATTAAACTTTAACGGAATATTTTGTTAAAACTGATACAAGTTATATTCAAACTTTACAGCACTGAGCACATTGCATAAAAAAATTAATTAAAATATCCATTTGGAAGCATCATTTTTTGTCGTAAGTGGCATTAAAATTGTATAGGTCAGCCCAGTGCTTTAAACAGTATAAAGCACACTACATCAGAAATTTAGAAATTCCCAATTAATTGTATTACACTTGTAATATTTTGTATTAAAACTAAAACTATAAGGCAAATTCCACAGATTCCAATTTTTTACTTTTCCAACTGGATTGAAGTAAATCAATTGACGTCCTTATACAGCAAATATATGAAAAATATGTTAAGCTTTTATACTAAAAATATACACAATGCCTTAGCGAATTATAATAAATTTGCTAAAAAATAGTCAACCTCCAGATTATATAGAAAATTTCTTTTAATACACTACTGCAGTAATTTTAGTCGCAACTGCATCATAACTATTTTTAATGCATACTTTGCATCAGAATGTGATATACGATTGCATTGTACACGCCTTGATGCAAGGGTTGCATTAAAAATTGCAGCAAGATTTTTAAGTGTGTGGGTATTTATCATATCTGGCGTAATGAGAGGTAACGTGAATCCGCAATTTTTTCCGGTATAAACTATAAATCTCCGTAAGCACCCAGTTGTTGATTCGCAAAGTTCATACGTCTTTGCCCAAATCCAGATGATTTCAGCGGAATAAATTGATTGAAGGACAATCTTTTTTGGGCCTTCAAAGGCATTGATGGTGTCATTGTCAACAAAGTAAAGGAAATTGGATATAGATTCAAATCTAACCAAAGTAATTATTTTGTTGAAGATGAGTGTAGCCATTATGTCTTTTTAGAAAAGTAAGATCGTATCGTTGGTTTTTGAATTGGAAAGATCCAGTTCAGTCAGGCGAATTTAAATCACTTGCATCCGTTTATCTGGAATGTCTATGGATTTTCAAATACGTACTCTTGTCTTTCAAATCCTCAAATTTTCCTTGGAAGTGACTTGCGATACGAAATTTTAAGTATTTCGCACTTGAAAATGTAAATAAATCGCGCAGTCGAATTTAATAACTGAAAGTGGTTTGATTAGTAGAAATAATCTTATAGAACCATTTTATTACATAAAACTCTCCAAGACTTATGCTTGTGTATGCCGTAGAACATTTTAATTTAGTCACGAAACTAATTCCTTTAACCTTCCTCAGTTCTTTTTTAATAATTTTAAGGGTCTCCTTATACGGATTCCAAACCAGAGCCTTTCAACTAATTTTAGTTTTATTGTTGGCTTCTCTACATATTTTCTGGTAGGTCTCAAGTTCCACTGACAGCCATATTGGTATTGGCCTGCTCCCAAACTTTGTTAGGTCATATATACGCTTATATGAGCCAGAATTCGTAGTAACGATACTTATATATAGTAGACAAGTCAACATTATGTTGCCGTCAGTATATCGAGTATAAGGTAGGAGAAAAATGTTTTTATATTACTTTTCAGAAGAATACTAGATCTAATACTCCCGGGTTTACCTGAGAATATGATTCAATGCCCCCGTTCGCTCAAAGATCATAATTTCTGTTAATATTTAGCAGAGGTTCATGAATAAGAACTATGTTTTTCCTAGAGTTTGCTATAGTCTGAGACAGAGATATACCAAAACAGCCCAATGCCAAATTTGTAACGCCATTCGTATTTGGAAGAGAGGCTAGCGATTGGTTATTTTCATAGGAAAAAATAAAGAGAACAATTTTGGTTCCACTGCGTGACGGTTTTCTAATTATTGGTCAAAAAATAAAGAATGTTCGGTTAAATAAAGCCCTGAATTTTATCCAAATTTGGATAAGCTTGACCCCAATCTACATCCCCGTGTGGGTTTTGATCTTGGTATCTGTGTTTTTGGTGCGATTGCCATATCCGGGTTCTTTTTTCCGCTTTTTTTGTTAAGATAAATATTTATTTCCCATCATAGTTCCACGAGTGTCGATAGCTATTCAGAATTACAATAAAAATATGTATCTGAATTTTTACGGTGATTGGGGCTTATAAAGAAAATGGTCATTTGCATGGGAAATATATTGTTGAAGAGTATTCGGCGATTTTAGAGCTTTACTTGACGGCAATATTCATACCTCAGCTCCCACTAAAGAAACCGTCAAGCGGCTTTCGGTTCTGGATAGAGGAAGAATGTCTAAGTTAAATAACATATTTATAGGAATTGTCTGGAATTTATACTGATTTTTTTTAAAATGGGCGATCGAACCAACGCGTGACAGAAAAGATGAATTTATGGAAATTTAACACAGGATTTTACTTTTTTTTGCGACATTGAGTGTGTCGTAGTTTTCAATTCAGATTTTGAAAGTAAACTTGAATCCATTCTACTAAAATATTTACAAAAAATTTGCTTCTGAAGAAATGGTAGCTATATTGTAACCCTGCCCCCCACACAAAAAAAAATTTTGCGGAAGGACTGATATTAGATGATCCCTCCATTTTAGTAGCTGGAGCCAACCACTTGTACAATAACTTCCCGAAATGTTCGAATTATTATCGCTCATTCAGATTCCAATACATTATGTACCTAAGCACAATAATCCGTTTCAAAATTTACTCAATATCGATATAATTTAATTTCGATGAATTGTAAAATCTCCATAGTAAATTCCATTGGGACCCGAAAAATATGCGAAAACGAATTGTAATAACTAATATACCCTAACTGTTTGCTGAGATTTGGGCAGTTTCTTATGATTTTAAGCAAAAATAAAGTTCTGCGTAGTTGCTCAGCATAGCCTATTACGTACATGAATTTTCATGTTGATTGGAGCATTTTTAGAACATGGTCCCTTGTTTGGGGAAATATATTGTTCAAGAGTATTCGTCGATTTTGGACTATTACTTGACCAGAATATTCATACCTCAGCTCCTACTCAATAAATCGTCAAGCAGCATTCTGTTCTGAATAGAAGAAAAATTATAGCATATCTATGGTAAATAGATAGGTTCAAAATATGTTTAGAAGAAAACATTATACGAGCAGAGACGATGTATTAAAAAATATTTTATAAAATTTTAAATGATTTTAAAGTGTTTTACCTCTTTTGTTTTGTAAGTAGCATAAATCTATAACTATGTATTAGGTAAATATAAAAGAAGCATTCAGAATTTATGTAGAAAATAGAGATTCTGGTTGAACGCAATATAAAAAACAAATAAAAATTTAATTTATTTAAAAATACTAATAATAATAAAAATAATTTGATTAAATTTAATTTTTTTGTGGTTATAAAAAAAATTTTACATTGCTCCCAAACTAATCAGTTAAGATATACAAATTTATTTATCACTTTGTTCTGTACTTTTAGTTTTCTTATTAGTTTTATCAGTTATAAAATGAAATAAATTTCTTTTTATGTATTATGTAATAAAATAACAGAAAACAAATCAATAAAATAAATAACAAAAAAAAAATTATTCAAATTCTACTTAAAAATATATTTTCTAGTATTAGATATATTATAATATATTTACAACATTCGAAATAAAAATATTATTTTACGTAAAATTTATTTATTAAGTTAAATGTTGTAATAATAAATTAATAATAATTCAAACAACATTGGAATTTACAGAAAGATAAAAATGTATAGAAAATATATTATTTTGAAAAATAATTGAAAATTGTATTAGAAAAAAAATTATATAAAAGAACAAAAATATTGGAAAATTGCACAAATCGAAATAAAAAAATTTGGAAGCAGGAAAAAATTTATAAAAAAAAAGTATTTAAAAAAATTAATGAATATTTAAATAAAACCATTACTTACATTCTGTTTTACTTGCAGGTGGTTTTCTTGTCGCCCAATTTGTTCTAATTGACCTAGATCCGAGCCATTGTCCATTCATTGCTGTTATCGCACTTTCCGCTTCCTGTAATCGAATAAAAAAAAAAGTATTTTAAATTTGTTTCGAATTCGAGTTTCTTAAATATACAAAATTTGTGGACTAACTTTGTAGAACTCTAGTAGACGTACGTGTACATACACACACACATGTAACGTATGTTATTTTGTCAAATTAAAATAGAATTTTTCAATTTCTCTCACAGATTTTTATTTTATTTTATTTTTATTTTTTTTTATAGTAACTACAGTTTTTGTACCAATAATTTAACCAAAAGGGAAGAAAATTAATACGTTATACTCGGATATACGGTACGAGATTGAAATATTGTTTAACTATTTTTATATATTTTTCTAAAATTTTATTTCAATTTTTCTTGTTTAAAAATTGGTCGTGCAGACAAACCATAACACGTTTAAATCTTGGTGAAATTCTATTTTTCTTCTTTAATTTTATTGTTGTTTTCGTTCTAATGTTTTTTTTTTTTAATATTTTTTTGGTTTGATTTAATGGAAAATTGCAACAGAATGTATTTTTGTGTATAGCTGTAGACGGATTTTGTATAACAATGGCAAAGTGATTTTATCGAAAGGAAAACTATTAAGGAATATATGGTTGGGAAATTAAAATTGTAAAACCCCATAATATATAGATGGAAAAAACAACACAAGTAATTCACTTTAAACGTTTTTTTTCCTTGCATATACAGAATAAAATATTTAATTTGTTTTGGGACATTGGGTGAGATGTACAGTTTCGATAACTGCAACATTTAAAATGGATTTTGGAATCTTTTATTATTCTCTAACAATTTTATTTAGATTTTAACTGCTTGTACTAAATTTCAGATTTCAGAGCAGCTAGCATAAACACATTAAATGGTGTTGCAGATTAATAGTTTAGCAACTTTTTATGCTTTTGTGATATGAGAAGAAATTTTATATTCTGAAATCAAATGTATTTTTATATCGCCTTAATTATTTGTATAACGCGATTCAAAGCTTTACATAACTTGTCCTAAAACTTCATAAAACTATATTTCATAAAATTTCATTAAAATGGATGTGGGGTGTCGTTTAAATGTAACTTTTATAATATTTTTAGAGTAATGGCCATTGTTTTAGAAAATTTTCGAAATTCAATTTCTAACTGTGAATCATTTTCGATTAAAATTGATCGATAAAGAAACAGATTTTTTTCATTAAACTTGCGTTTATTTGCTTTTTCGTACAAAATAACTAGGCATACTGTGATCATTTTTCAAAATTTTTGGTGTTTGTTCATTGAAATATTTAGAAACAATTTGTCCAGTCTCATTTCATGATCTCGCCACAGCTCAGTTAGTTATTTGTTACATGTATGGAGGATGCATACAACTAGGCGAATTAAAGTCACAGCTTACTATTTTAATTTGGAAAAAATTGCAATGAGAAATATGAACAGAAAATTTTCCGGTTAATTCCGGTCATAAATTCCAAAATGATTCTCATCTTCTGATTCTGATCATAAAATTATCAGATTATTTGCGAAGTGTTTTTTACAGAACAACAATTTTCGTAATAAATTTGGATAACCACAACACGTTGTTGTTGCACACGAACATGACTAAAAATGGCATAGTTTTGGCTTTTCATTTGTCAAAAAAACCAACAGATGGAACACCCTTTACTATAAAAAAAGGATAAGGAAGATTGTTTTTTGTAGAAAATTAATTTAGAAATAAATGAATACAATGTTATGCGTGATTAAAGTAGAATTTGCAACAGCAAGAAATCAAACGGTGAAGTAGTCTGGTCGACCCTGGCTGTAATAATGTGAAGATTAATTTGGGTAACATTTTCAATATCACCGTTTGACTATAGTTGACCAAATTTAACCATGTAATTTTGCTCTAATTTGTAGAAATCATCAATGAATTTGTTTGTTAATGAAGCCAGTGATCCTGACAAAAGAGAAAGGTGTTCTATCAGCAACTCTCCTGACCATCATTGTCCTTATATTTAAATAATATTTCCATTTGAATCTAATAATTTTGGATGGAGAACACAGCTAGTACATTGCCCGAAACAATGCATCATAACAAGAATATGAACGGTTCAACAATTTGGTTTTTAAGCATTAGCAAGCGGTAAAAATTCAAGTGGTTTGAGTCTGACCAGCCAGAGAAAATTATTTAAATCTAACTATAATTAGAATCACTTTCGTGCGAATCGACGGCGAGAGGTGGTGGACTTCTGCTACCTGTCTCGAAAGATATACGTGCGAATATCATTTAACTAAACTTGCTTTCATTCTAAAGCTGTCATAAACATACAGCTATCTGCATTTTTATCAAATAAACTAACAGTTGCAGCTGTTCATTTCGATTCTGTGATGATTTTGGGAAATATTAACCTGTCGGACAATGATCTGGTGTGGTGTAGTTACATGGTACCATCATTGCATGGGATGATTTTGGCGGTTCTTCGAGAATTGTTCATACTCTGCTGCACATTAAATATATTTTTGGAAATGGAGACTATGAATCTTTGATTGAGTTTCTGAACAAAGTTAATTGTGATTGATATAAAACGGGTAGTTTGTGTGCTTGACGAACTTGGCAATTGAACAATTTATTTCTCGTTCACCGGTAGTTTTGTTGGCAAGCGAGCCATGGTTTAATCGTCGCGTTTCTGGCCAAAAAAATAGGAAATCTAAAGCTCATAAAAATATAAATGGAACCCATTTGTCACAAATTATGAAATATTTAGTGCTCTTAGATCTAAATTAAAATGTTTAAAACGTTTTTTGTATAATTCATATATTGTTGAGCCATGCTGATTTGAAATGAAACTGTAGAGACATACCCTCGCAAAGGTCTCTCAATTTTCTGACTATTAGTGATGCGCAAAGAATCATTGACTTGTTTGGATCATTTTTTAAAAATGTGTATGCCCCTTCATCGACAGAGAATGAGATTTTGATTTTAGAACACGTTCTGCATATCCTCTGTTGAATGTAAATGTAAATATGAGCTCGGGCAAAATTCACCCCCTTGTGTTTAAAGAATATGCTTAACCGATAACGTACCTCTTCAATTTCAGTGTGGCGCATTTCCTTCAATTTGAAGTTCCAATTTTATTATGCCAATTTTGGGTTGTTGGGTCCTCGGGATTTTTAGCTATACAATTCGTTTTCCGTGATATTTGAGGAAGTAAATTTTGCTCAATGCTGGATCGCCAGTATGTCTTTTCCAGAAATGGTGATTCAGGTTTTGTTATTGCATGATATATTGCGTTCCATTTTACAGACACTAAATAAATTGTTAGGTCTGCCGAACGAATTTTTAAATTAAATATTCCCAATTCCCGACATAAATAGAAGTATTATGAATGAAATAGAAGTATTATGTCAATCTTATTAGATTTAGGTTTAACAGTGTAAAACTCATACGTTGATAAAGACATAGAAAACGTGGAATAAATCACACCCGTCATTCTGGACACGCAGTTTTACTTTTTAATGCACTTTTATCTAAATATTTAATTTCTCGTTTATTGGTGTTTCTGCATTGCATGATGTGATATCACTGCGAATAAATATATCCTTTGTCCCAACTATATATACAACAAATAATAATGTTGATGGAGACTCCCAAATGCGGCAGGAAGGGGTGATTGGTTGCTAGGAAACATTAGTGCTATTCTCATTGTATAAAACTTTTTTGATTTGAAAATTGATAGTTTTGGAAGTTTTATAAAATATTCAATATAATTTTTTTTTTTGTTAAATGAAAATTTTTCACTCTCAAGGTATTTGGATGTCCTGCATTTTATTCTTAAAACAAAAATTATTTAGTATAAAGCTAAAAACGTACACTTTAATAAACTATATGAATGTGTTGTTTCTTCCAAAAAAAAAAAAAAAAACAGCAATATACATTTATACGAATCCAATGATTTCAGAGTGTTGTATGTGTAAGAAATTATAATTTGTTTTGTACTTATAATGGTTTATTTGTGATTGTTTGGTACATTGATTTATTTTCAGTACTCTTAGACTAATACACAATTGTAGGAATCCATATTCCATTAAGAGAGTCAATCTGAGTGACGACAACTATGATAATCTCTACACCTACTTTAAATCAATCAACTTCCCAACCACCCCATATTTTTACATCCTCAGGAGCTCTTAGGACTGCGAATTACCGCGAAAATAATTTATATATTTTGTGAATTTATGGCTCGATATATAGATGGAAAATGTATAAGAATCGTTGTATGTGTTAGTTTTACACTGTTAAAACAGTATTGAAAGAGACAGCTATAGGTCATAAGAGAGTATATTGCATTACTCATATTGCATTCCCATTTATATCGCTCATTTGCTGTAACAGTGACACGATACAAAATTCACAGATATTCATATCAAACGATTGGCAATAATTCGTATTTTTATTATTTTGTATCAGAACATACTCTCTTATGTAGTTATTTCTAGATAATGAGGTAGAATTCTATAAAAAATCACCCAATTCGCGAAAGAAATTAACATTTTAAGATATTGGAAACTATCCTAGGAAAATTTGCATGATATTAAAGAATTATAAAAATTAAGATCCGACTGAGGAGGATGTAGTAAACTAATCAGAATGCATTTTTATTTACTTTTGAAAAATGTCGTTTTTACAACCAATTTTGTTGGTAGTGATATTTTCAAATCACACTACTGAAAAATTAAAAATTTTAGAATATGGCACTCTTGCAGCAAATGAGCGATATTAAACTTTCAAAGTTTTAAAGCTTTTAATGCCATAAACTGGAACAAAATTTAACAAAAAAAATTTAAAAAGCATATCTCATACAGACATTTCTAGTATTCAACGATGTTGCCTAAATATTGATTTTATATTCATTAAAATAACAGTTCAATCGAAGTACGGTAATTATCGATTTAAAATTTCTAAAATGAAATAAATTATTTTATCCAGTTAAATTCTATCATATCCAGTTAAATTCTATCAAAAAAACTTTTTTGTGGCAACCTGTGTGATTTCAATAATATGAATCCAAATGTTAATTAAATTACAAAATATTTCAAAAAGGAAATAACTTTGTATGTGGTTCGATCGTAAAAATCACAACGCTGATCACCAAACATTATTTTGTCGATATAATTAATTTTTTTTTCCTGTTATAATAAAATCTACGTGGAAATCTTAATTTACCGTTAAATAAATACTAAGTTTTTAATCATAATAATTACAAATAATATAATAATAACTAATAATGGGGTCGATTGCGGGATATAAAATTTTATGTTATGTTTAACATAAAATGTTTGATCCCGGAATCGACCTCAATAATAATTGTGAAGTCGTACCTGATTAGATACGAAAATGCGCTAAAACGTCACCTTACGAATTATTGAAACCAATTCATTTTTACAAATGTTGCTGATTCCACTTTAAAACAATTAACGTTTGATTTTAAACGTTAGTTGTTTTAAAGTGGAATCAGCACGCATAATACCTACGAAAAATAATTTGTTACCAAATTGTACAAAAAAAATATTATGCATTGCGTTAGTGCGTTTCACTCCGGCTGGTGATTTCTATAATAAGTAAATGGATACATTATAATTGATGTATACATCTACATTCAACAATCAACTTCACGATGGATACTTCAATCAACAAATCATCAAGTATGTTTTTTTCATTTGTAATCTTTTTTTTATATTTTTATTTTGCACAATTTGTTTTATCCAAAATTTTAATTTTTTTTTTATTATTCAAAATTAATTGCTTTTGATAATAATTCACATTTAATTAAGTTGTATAGATATAGTGAATATTAGGTTAGCTAGGGCTTATTAATTAAGAACTGGCTTTTCATTTATATATTATGATTTACCTGATTTTGAAATACAAACTAATTTCAATAATTTTGTTAAATTCAACTATCTATGGGTTTTCTACTTGATTTTTTTTTTCATATTCCGTTAACGAATTAAAAATTATGCAGTAGTTTCGTAAGTGATATCAAGGAAGGTGGGGTTGGTATTAGATTTTAGGATTAAGTTGAGTATTCTTTGTCTTATTCTTTTGCTTTTTGTTTAATTTTTGTAATTAGTTCTTAGTCCTTGTTCCGTAACTACTCCTATTATGCGGTCTATCAAGATTTTGTTCATCCTCCAAAAACACCCACCCCATAGCTCTGAGCTCTAGCTACGGTTAGCTGATCGCCCAGGAGGCTTTGGATAAATAATCATAAAAATCGGTTACGGTAGATGTTTTACGAGTCATGTTTCGGCAATAATCATCCACTCACAGTCTCAAAACCGTAACAAACTAACCATCAATTTAGTTAGCTGGAAAATCTAGACAAAAAAATTGACGTGAGGCACATAGCATTAACAGCGAAAATATTGCATTAAAAATGTGCTAACTGAGTTTAAAAAATATCAAGTGAAATACAAACATATCCAGATGCTTTTATGGATATCATAAATTCTCTAGAGTGCATGATAAGTTCACTTCCCTCTTGTATCATCGCAACCAGTTTTCCTTTGCTTCGCATAAAATTCCACCACAAATAAAAGAAAATAAACCTTCCGTTGAAAATTAATGAATCTGTAGCACTATTCTGGTAATTCCCCGGGAATAAGGAGCTGGGGAAAGAGTTTATATGTAATTTCTGTTCAAATATTTTTTCCCGGCCTACTGAGGAGAAAAGTTTGATGTAAATATTTATAAATTGGGAATAATTTTTCCATATCTAAATTGGCAGGGAAAATTTTTCCCAATTTAATTTTGTTTTCAAAAAATTTAACACTAATTTTTTACCTCAGTATGCCGAAATAAAATATTTGAATATATATTACATATAAACTTTTTCCCTAGTTCCCTATTTCCGGGGAATTACCAGAATAGTGCCACTGGAAGGACAAAACTTTTTGATGTTGTATTGTTATTAACGAAACTTTATAACACGTTCACGACCGAGCTGCTACCCTAGCCTGGAGTAGCCACAAATCAGATGATAAATTTACACGAAATGAGCTAATTGAAGCCTAATGGTAGAACAAATGGTTTATTTATGTGTTCTGTGAGGAAAAACAAGTGATTAATAAAAATGTGTTTATTAAGTATGTTCTGTGAGGTTTGTGACGTTATTAATAGTATTACTCATAAACGAGTAGCCGGTTTTTTAGAATAAAACTTCCTTGAATAAACCGCACGACGCACGAATGCGTCGTGTGGTCCTGAACGTGTAAAATTCGGTAGCTCTGATTGTTTTAAAAGAGCTGCCGTTATAGAAATAGGAAACGCCTAAAGTTAATTTTCGAAGATTGCCATGTTCGTATAGACGTTGTAAGGTTTAGGGCGGGGATAACATTTCAAAGTTATAAATATATTTATTTTATTTATTTAGTCAATTATATATTTCTTTATATACTAATTTACAGTAATTTTTTAAACTGCACGCCCTGTTTGGGCATACCAGCTCATTAACAACGAAGCGTGCAGTTTATATAGGGAATTTCGAAATCTGTTTTTCTTGTTTTTGATTTTTATTTATCGTAGTGTCTTTAGATAATGCTCATGCACGACAGCAGAAAACTGTTTATCCGTAATTATGCAATAAAATATTAATTTAGAATTTTGCGAGAAAAATTAAAATCAACGACCATCTGACATTCTTAGAGTAAAGAAATAATCCATTTTATAAAAAATCTTTTCGAAGTAGTCCACTTACTGACAAAACTAATGGATGTTGTTTAAAAAACTGGGTATGTTTCGTTTGTTGCAAAATAGCTGCCGCATCACTATTTTTTAAGTCAGACGACTAAAACAAGAACTAACCGTTTAAATGTTGGCTTAGTGTTAACAAATTTACTTTTCTGAGTGTTTCTAACTTTCCTGAAAGTTAAACTTATTCTCCGTTGCAAACGATTAGTTTACGATAAGGAAAAGCCTTTTCGATGTTGTAATCTTACTAACGATACGAAATGATATTGTTTATAAAATGATGAAGCTCAGATTATTGGAAACTAGCTGCCTATTGGTATAGACAGTGCAAGGTTTAGGACTAGGATAAAATTTCAAAATAACAAAATATATTCTTGGAGTAAAGAAATAAATCTTTTATAAAAAGCCTTTTCGAGCTAGTCCAGTGACGAAACTATAAGATGTTGTATAAAAAACTGGGTATGTTTTAACTGTTGCAAAATAAATGCCGTACCACTAATCTTTAAATATGAAGATTGAAACAACTGGCATTTTACAAAATTCAGTGAAAAATTGTTACAAATATAGAATTTTAATGTTGGCTTAGTGTTTAAAAATTTACGCAATTGTTCGGTATCTATGTTTGACGATGACGAAAAGCCTTTTCGATGTTTTAATGCTAATAACGAAACTAAATGTTACAGTTTTTAAAATTGGGTTGCTCCGATTGTTGGAAAATAGCTGCCGTCTTAAAAATAGGAAAAGGCTAAAGTTATTTGTCTAAAATTGTCATATTGGGATAGACGTTGCAAGGTTTAGGACAAGGATAAAATTTCAAAAATACAAATATATTGGTAGAGTTAAGCACGCAAATTCCAAAATTCCAATCTCATTTCGGTGCTTCCTGGATAACTTTAAATTATTCAGGCAATGTAGCGGCGACCAACGGTGAAAATATTGTTACGAGCACAATATTTTTTAGTATGGCCTTAGTTGTAAATGATACCCGTATTATACAACTGTAAGAGTATGTCGTACTCGATGGTTGGAAAAATTTCTACCAACATGTTCTTTCTCGTCATCATTTTCTTTCTGTTCATCACACCGACGGTCTGGTTTAAATAATAAATTCAAAATCACCAATATGAAATTTTTGATTATTCTGGCCGATAGCCAAGATAGTATTTTTACATCAAAGTGAAGTTATCAAGACGATGGAATTTTGGTTTCGAACTACTGAAACATTGAATTCTTTGTATTAATAAATTCGGTCGTCTCATCAAACTGCAGTGACCAAACTACAAAAATATTGAAAATACTTTGAACTTTCATACAAAGTATAGTCACAATGCCTTAGCGAATTTTATTGATTCGCTACGGAATTGCCAACCCCTTGGTAACCTCAAATTTTATTGTATTTAACACATGCATGTGATTTCTATATGAAATTTGGGTATACATTTTTTTTGCATAGCGAACCAGTAAAATTTGCTAAGGCATTGTGACTATACTTTGTACGATAGTTCAAAGTATTTTCATTATTTTTGTAGTTTGATCACTACAGTCTGATGAGACGACCGAATTTTTTAATACAAATAATTCAATGTTTCATTAGTTCAAAACCAAACGTCCAGCATCTTGGTAACTTCACCTTGATGTAAAATCACCAATAATGGAGCACCATAATATTTTTTTCAAATTTAAAGAACCCTCTTGCTCTCTTTCTGCAACTCTGAAAGAAAAGCCAATTTCAGCGGTTGGTCATAGTGAGATACAAGAGGAGTAGACTAAATTGTACTGTATACTAATACAAATTATTTTTGTTAAAACACGGTCGTTTCGTTTAAGCATCCATCAAACCTGAGTACGCCAGCCCGTTGATCAATAAACAAATTTAAATTAGTAAAACTTATATTTTGAGAACACATACCCTCAATTATTTAGTTCTAATAACTAAATATATGTATTTCAGAATGAATTATATTTTATGTTTTAATTAAAAACAATTTTAGTATTTTACCAATGAAATACCTGCAAATGAACATGTAACTATTTAATGTTCATGCATAAATTTATACATATCCGAGTGTACAATCATTTATTGAAAAGTAATCTTTAAGGCTCATAAAACCACAAACGACATAAAAATTATTGTTTACTGTTATTACAGTTTAGGATTTTTATTGTAATACCTTCGTCTGCACTGTTTTCTTATTTTGTATCCACATTGAAGAAGAAAAAAAATGTAATATAAAGCAACATAAATAGTATAATAGTTATTATAATAAAAGTTATTTTAGTATCAATGGTAAACAGCAATAAAATAATACATTTGAAAACCGATAAATAGTTTAGATTTATTCTTCATTTACAGTTATGGGTTTTAATTAACTTGCTAATCGCTCGATAGCAATAAAAGTAAAACCGAAAAGTATTATCAATTTTATATGACGTACGAATACATGTTTAGGTAAGTAATAATTGATTAACGACATTTTTATAATCAAAATAATATTTATAGGAGCAAAAAAATAAGTGTTGAGTGTTATTTGTAAACAAATCCTGTGATTGCCTCCAAAATCATTTATAATTTATGAATCAAATTAAGCGCTACTTTATTAGAAACAAATACTCTAAACGATAAGATAAAATATAACTTAAAAAAATAAAAATATAATGTTGAACAAGATTTATCTTTTCCTATTTCATTTCCTCGACATCATGCTGCTTACTTTTTATTATTTTTTCTTACAGTTGGAAAAGCTCTGTTGAATAGGAATAGGAAATAAAAGACTATTACAACACTCTCTGATAAAAGAATAAAAAATAAAAATATATAACGTAGAAAAAAAAGGATGTTCAGAATTAAGCTGCTTTTCTTTTCATGTTGCAGTTCCTACAAAAATGTATTCTGTTATGTTTATATTTTTCTTTTACGTATTTAATACCATTTTGATACATGTTATATTATACGAGTTCCTATAAGATAGAGATACAAGTTCTCCTAGTTAATTATCCATTATGTAAGTGTTTGTTTTTATAGAAGACACTATGTATACAGATAATACAGCAAAATCTATTTTAATTTTAATTAATTACGAATTCTTCGAGTTTAAGGAGAAAATCTACTTTAATGTATCTATCTATTTACGGATTGTATCGATTTGTTCCAATAAATATTATAAGAATTAATTTTAAATATTTATATGGTCGGTAAAATGCTTTTAAACGATTTTTATACATATTCTAAAAACCACGCAAATTAATCTGTTACGATAACCTTTAAAAATCACTAGAATCACTAAAAAAGCCAACATTAAAACTTTATAAGATTAGTGATACGGCAGCTATTTTGCAACAAAAAAAATCCCAGTTTTTTACACAACATACACTAATTTCATCAGTAAGTAGACTACTTCAAAAAGGCTTTTTATAAAATGGATTATTTTTTACTACAACAATATATTTGTAATTTTGAAATTTTATCCTTGCCTAAACCTTGCAACGTCTATCCTAATATGACAATCTTAGACCAATAAGATTAGCCTCTTTCGATTTTTAATATGGAAAATAGCTGCCGTATCAATCAGAGCTACTCAATTTTATAAGCAATGTAATTTAGTTTCGTTAGTAACATTACAACATCAAAAAGGCCAACATAAAAATTTTATATTTTAAATCATTTTCCCCTGAATTTCACAAAATGCTAAGACAACATCCACTAGTTTCGTCAGTAAGTGAACAACCTCGAAAAGGCTTTTTATAAAATAGATTATTTATAACTGCAGCAATATATTTGTAATTTTAAAATTTTATACTTGTGACAAATAACTTTAGCCTTTTCCTATTTTTTTCCAACAATCGGCACTACCCAATTTTATAAAAATTATCAGTTACTTTCGTTAGTAACATTACAATATCGAAAAGGCTTTTCCTCATCGAAAATTAATCATTTACAATGGAGTATGAATTTAACTTTTAGAAAAGCTAGAAACACTCAGAAAATTTTCGTAAATTAACACTAAACCAATATTAAAACTTTATTTTTGTAATCATTTTTCCCCGAATTTCGTATAATATAAGTTCTTATTTCAGTCATCAGATTTAAGGATTAGGCAGCTATTTTGCAACAATCAAAACATAGTTAGTCTTTTAAACGACATCCATTAGTTTCGTCAGTAAGTGGACTACCTTGAAATTTTTATAAAATGGATTATTTTTAACTTAAATAATATATTTGTAATTTAGAGTTTTCGAAAAGGCTTTTTGTAAAATGGATATTTGTTTACCTAGAATAACATATTTATAATTTTGATATTTTTATCGTTGTTCAAAATGTGACAACGTCTATCCCATTATAGCAATATCAAACCAATAACTTCAGTTTTTTTCTATTTATGAGGTAAACACCGGTGAAAATAAAAATATTCTAACTTCTTCTCTATTATATGTAGAGTAATCTAGTAAGCGATTCAGAAAAGGTGATACTAATTTTATAGTACAATTCTGTTAATGCTGTCAAAAATTAATAGTTCGCGATATTTGACTTGTAATATTTTGGATTTCCACAGTGTTCTGTTATTTTACATAAGTGCGGAGAAAAAGATTATTAGACGAAGACCATTATGATGAATATTTTTTAATTTTCAAGATAACTGCTAATGCTTTAATTAATTTAATTAAAAAAACATTTAACTTTGATTAACTATAATTCATATTGCAGCTCTTATATGGGGTTTCTATTTAAAAATTCAATTGTCAACCATAAAATTTTTTGGAATAACGCCGATTTTGCAAGTGCAATTCCATGAACGAGTAGCTATTAATAATTTGTTCAATGCCTCGCAGTTTTATATAATTACGGCATGATCGAGAATATACGAAAAAGGCCTTTTACGGTGTACTTTTTCCAACAACGGGAATATTTTCCATTCAACGACATAGGCAATATACATCTCCAAAAATATCGCGAAAAGGCCTTTTATTTTTTGTTAGTTGTAAAATATATTTGTCGGTCTCATACGGCAGCTATTTTTTAACCTTTCCTAGAACAACATCAAATAGTTTCGCTGGTGAGTGGACTACCTCGAAAAGTCTTTTAATACTATGAATTATGTTTCAAACATTTTTATGCTTGTTCTTAACCTTGCAATGTTTATTCCAAAATGGCAACCTTAAGCCAACAAATTCAGGTTTTCTCAATTTTTATGTTTAATACTCGGGAACGAAGTTCAAAATAATTAACTAACTCCCTTTTAACATATCGCAATTACTTCTAATAAAACCAGTAGGTCACTTATCATTTTAGAGCCAAATAAATGTGCAACAAGCAATTTTTGTGTGTTTGTGCTTCAAAAATGAATATTTGTGAGGTTACCGGGAAAAGAAATATCCAGAAATGTTTTTATTCCATGTCTTGTTTTTATAGTAATTGTGTTCGAAAAATATCCCATGTAATAGTTTGGGTGCCATATTTGTTTTCAGATAAATAATTGACAAATTTATTGAATTCTAGTGAGGGCAGGTCGTCTGGAAGGGACATAGGCTGCTGGATGAGGCAACTGGCATGCCATTAGCGATGATCCCGTATTCTCCTTCTATTTACAAGTTTTATTTTATGCTGATCCATGGTAGTCACCCAAAGTGGTACTAATTCACGCAATGGTTGCTTGTCGTTCATAGTTTTCTTTCTTTGCTTTTAACTTGAAGTTTGCAGTCCCTTCCAATAAAACCAGAAATTTTTGATTGTTTTACCCAAAAATTTTTATTTGAAAAATGATTTATTATATCCCTCGCAGTCAAATGCCCATGAGATTATGACGATTCAACTTCAATATGTTTTCTATTCTGATTAGTTTATTTAATTGAGAATCTTGGTTCTTGAGAATATTGCAATCACTTTCATAAAAAACGATGGCCCGCTCTTTAAATAAAATTTAAAAAAGGTAGTGATTAATATTTCAAAAAAAAATTTCGCCGTTGTACGTAAAATTCATCTCAAAATACCCAAAAGGCTTTTCGTAATATCGTTTTATTTTTCAGATTGAGATGACCTCGAAAAAGATTTGGAAAACATCTTTTAGCTCGAAAAATATTATTTCCAACGCAAAGCATTTATCAATGCCACATACTTTCCCCTTTTGGAATATAAACATTTTTTGTGAGTGCGATCCTCTGAAGGAATATCTATTAACACTTTGTTTAATAACTTGCGGTTTTAGATTATTATGGTTTGCCCGAAAATGTTCTAAAAAGGCCTTTTAAAGTGTACCTTCGCCAATTTGGTTGAACAATTCGTTTTAAATGTTTATGTGGTTTATGTTAACATAAATTTATTTTTTTGGAACATAAATTTACCTTTCAGAAAAGCTGAAAACAATCAGAAAATTCATAACTTTCCGTAAATATTTTTAATCATTTTTCGTAATCATTTCCGTCGATATTTGTGATCAATAAATAATTTTGTTGGTAAGTGGGCTAAAGAAAACCGAAGAATACGTTTGTAATTTAAAAATATATTTGCTTGCTCTAATCATTTCAATGTTTATTACAAAGTGCGACTCTAAAGCCAACAACTTCAGATTTTTCTATTTTTGCAGGCGGTAATATTTTCTCTATTAAATGTTTTTCAATTTAATCTAATAGCAATTCATAAAAGGCCTTTAAATGTGAGGATTCCTTTCTAAATTATTTTTAACATTATTCGTGAAGTTAGTTTGAAAAGAAATATGCAAGAATGTTTGAATGGCTTGTTTTTACAATATATTCGAGAAATATTATTTCTTTCATTTCTATTTTTATTTCGCGTGTTTTAGCCGCCTCAATGATGTTAAATTTTCAGATTTATTTGCATATAAGTGGTATGTAGTAGTATATGCTGCTGGATGAGGCTTAAGGGCATATGAAAGGGGAAAAACAAATTCTGGCCGAGTTCGTGTTGACTTTATTATCTTTATTTTTACCCGTTTATTTCAGTTCATTTGAAGACGGATGGTTTTTGATTTTCCAATAGATTGATCAAAATTATTTTATTTAAAAAAACATCAATTTGAAACTTAAATTGACTGAAACGGATAACTAATAATGGAAACTTGATTTTTTTTAAAGCTCACCCATGAATATATTTTGAAATCTCAATATTGCAATATTGCAATCGCACTTCTAACAAAACTGATCGCATTTTAAGGTAAACAATAGGAAGGGTCAGCTAACAATACTTTGTGCACTTCCTTTTTGAGATTTATTGGGTCTATGTACGAAGTTAGTCTAGAATATTCGAAAAGGCTTTTAATAATATATTTTATTCATCAGCTCAATAATTTTATTTCTAATTATAATTGTTAAGGTTCTTCATAAAATCGTTTGTTTCACGGCATCACAATTTTCCTTGTGTGAAATGATCTCGATTAAGATTCAGAAACGCCGTTCTAGCCCAAAAAATATTATTTGCGCCGGAAAATGTTTATCCTTGCCACATACCATTCCTATTGAGGAATATCAATATTGTTTGTTTGCGCAATCCCATGAAGGAACAGCTATTTAGAATTTATCTAATATACGGCAATTGCAAATTTTTAAGGTGTGCCCGAAAATATGCGAAAAGGCTTTTTATTGTATGCTTTTCCCAATTTGGAAAATACATTTTTTCATTCATTTCATATAATTAACAAAACCTTAAGCTTAAGAAGTTTATTCCTCATACATATCCTTCAGTCTGTAAATGTTTGTGTTGTCACCGGGCCTTTTTCTGGGTCATCCATCCAATGAACCGATAATATATTAAAATTCAGATTTTTCAGCGACCGTGTTTTAAGTACTCGGCTTAAAACTAAAGGTTTTAGCATGTTATCTCCAGAAGCGTTACACCAAAATACAATTCACCCCTCTACTCAAAAAATACTGGCAGTTTTTGTGATGTACGTTCCAATAGGTATACTTTTTCAGAAATGCATTAAAGACCAGGTCAGGAGCACAGCCACCATTTGCAATAATATTAGCCAGTTTTTGAGGAAATTCTGTAGCTTCCGGCTCATCTCTAAATCCATTTACCTTTTTACGTCATGGATCACACATTCTTGCTGAAAACCTGTCATCCAAACTGTACATGTCGAAAATTCAGATTTTGTGCTCAAACTGCACATGTTGAAAATTCAGATTTTGTGGCCTTTTTATTTTATGTTCTTGGTATTTTTTCTCTAATTTGCTTATAAATTCTACATTTTGTCTGCTTAATGGTGTTTTCATCGACTAATATCTTTTTTTCTGAGCAATCTCCACCCAGACAGCAAAAAAACCTTTTCCATTTTCCCTTTAATAGCGCTTCTGGTGCACGGCAATATATGAGAATTTAATAGGGTTCCAGAGATTTCCAATTTTCTAATAGCTTCCTAATTTTACTTTATATTTCTTAATGTAGATTCCCAAATTTGAAGTATTTACCTACAAACGAAATTTCTTCACCTGGTACAAGACGATCCAAAATTGGATTTAAACTTCGAAAAAGTTTACTTTCCTTTTCATTGCCACTGACAGTACAAAAGAATGAGCTTGTCTAAAAAACTGAGTTAATTTTACGTAACAATGTAAGATACCAGAGGTATTGCATCAAATACATCTAGTTATAAATTAAAACACCTCTTAATCTCTGTCTCATCTAGCCCACCTCACCTGGCTCGCCAAGTCAGCCCCTCCATGGCCAGTCGCCCAAATCAGAACTATACACAGTCCAACAAAGCGCAAATCAACAGACATTACACAATCGAGATGAGACAATCAAGATGTAACAAAACTTTAGAGGCATCCGAATTTATGTCCAATTATGGAACTCAAACGATTTGTAAATCGGCAATAAGTTAGACCTCGGTTCCCCTAAATATATTATTCAGTTTTTTTCTGTTGATTGAACCCTTTAAACGTTCAGAGCAAACTTCGTTTAAACAGACATCTGGAGTAATAAAATGAAAATTATTAATTTTTTACTATTTTTGTTAATTGCTGCTCGCTATTCTAAACATCACTGATTAACGCACTATTAAACTATTAATGTACGATTATACTACGGAAAACTCTCTACGGATCTGTACTAGCACGCATAGACACTCCTGTACATGTCACATATTGGACAGCGATTGTCTCTTTTTATTTTCCATTTTAAACCTTAAAAACTCGGAGTGTTCGTGTATAGTAGAATGATTTTTGGTTTAATTCACGTAAAAATAAATTCGAATAAAAACAGAATTAGGTGTACATAAAAACACAGCGAAAATTAAAAATTTATTTTCATAAAGTATAAAAGGCTGTAAAGCAACGATTGGATCCGGTCGAAAGAGATAAAAAAATCTTGCTAGAAAGTAAGAATTCAAATCAAATGCAAGAAGGTACTCTTTGGCATTCACTTGCGATGAACGGATTTTGCAACATTCATTGTTAACCTTTTTTTCTTGGTCTAACGATTGTTGCCATCGGATACTCTATTAATTGGAAAAGTGAAAATCCAGAAACGTGGCATTCCGATAATTGAAACCTTTTATTCTCATTCTTGAAGTGATCGTTTTAAATTGACAATTTTTACGAGAGAATAAATAATTGGATTCGATTATTGCAATACTCACCGGATTCAAAAAAATATACTATGAAACTTTTGAATGAGCTCATCAACCGTTTTTTTCAGTATATTTTAAAGTGTCTCTTCTCAGGTAAAAATATTTATATTAAAATTTACCAAAGTTTTTAGTCTCAAATTTGAAAATATACAGAAAAGCTTAGCAGAGAGTTTAGCTTCAGAATGAAGTTGTGTAAAAAATTGAGGTAGTAAGTATGCCGAGTAAACTTCACCTGCTTCCTTTGCTCGATAAAAACTAATTTTTCTCCGTTCAATTATTTCAAGTTTTTTTTTCAATCGCTAATGAACACATTATCTAATTCTGATATTTAGTCGCCCTTAGATAACTTCAATGGAGGCTCTTAATAAGCTGAAATAGTTTACAAATTTAGCAAATATGTTTTGATTCACAGAAGTAAATTTTATATGCACTCCATTTTAAATTAAAAATTTTAATTTTAAAAATATTCCAAACTAAAAAATACGCATAGAACAAAAAATCTTAAGGTGCGTCTCTAAACCAAAAACAAAGTAACGTTGAATCGAAATAAAAAGTAAACTAATTTCAGTTGTGAATGTTTGTTTTTTCTTTTGTTATTTTTTTGAATTCACAAAAATTGTATAACAACAACAACAACAAAATATTCAAAATTGATATTACAATTTTTGGGAATTTATCAAGGGAAATTTAGAAATACAAACACAAATATTCAAACTTTATTGTTTTGGTTGAATTCCCATACCCTATTTAAAAAGGAATAATTTAAAAATAAAACAAAAAGTAATGAATAAACTTATATATTATTATATTTTCGGAAAACGAAAACCAAAACAAATAAAACAATGAAATTATACATAAAAAAAAAAAATTAAATAATGAAAATCTCTTAGAGTACATTTAAATTTTCTTGAATAGCTAAATTTATGTAAACATTAATTTGATCTCCCACAAAACATTAAAAATTAATTTAAGTTCAAAAACAAAATAAAAATTTTATTGATTTTAGATACAAATTAATTTACAGTGTAGTGTGTGCATATTGACTGATGTATATAAAATATATTTCATAAATCATTTACCACTCACCTTACGTAGGTATCTAATATTCCACCGCATTCGAAGGCGGGTGGCGATATACTCGTAAATAAAATTATCGTTTTAAAATGTTCACCCGAAATAAGTTACGACAATAATTTTCATTTATATTTATCGCAATTATGTGATTAAAATCAAAAGAAAATTTATCGATTATTTTCTCGATTCTAAAATCTTTATTAAAAACTTATCATCAGACGTAATTTGATAATAAATATACAAATGAAAAGAAGATAATAGGCTTTGTGTGTGTGTGTGAGTGTACGAAAATAAATTATTTTATTATGGGTTTTGTTTGAAAATTGAGAATTATGTATAAATTTTCTTTTTGATAATTAATGGGGGTGATAAAATATGGATGCCATATTTTTTGGGTGTAAAAGGGAAAAGAAAAGATTTGAAATCTTAAATTTACACCTGAATTTCTTTATGATTATTGATTATTTGTGAGCATAATTATTTTAAATATTGTAAGTTTGCAGATAAAGCAATTTTATGAGAAAGATATGTTACAATTTAGTGTTGTGGAAAACTGTGCAATGTAAGCTGAAAAAAATTCACATATGAAAGTCGGGCATGAACCATCAAATTATACCTGCATATTGTATAAAGCAAACATGACTCAGACAAAAATATATCGGAATTACCCAATTGGAATTTTCATTACGTTAAAATCATTATTCCTATTCATTTATTTTATTTCTTATTTTATATCATATGAAATTTAGAAACACAATGTTTAATACATAGAAATAGTTTTAAAAGATATTTTTGTAACCAAATCATAATTAGTATGTATCGTTTTATAGCATAATATATTTCTACACTAAATTAATTACATTACACTAACCCGAAATAATAAAATGTTCAACGCTTGTTAGTAGTGTAATATAATTCGCTAAGTCAACTTGTATTTGCTTCATATAGATACCTGAAGTATTCTTCTTTTGTTTGTAGCTTGCGACCACTGCAATGAGCAGTGTGACGAGATAATTGAATTTTTTAATTTATTAGATTCATCAGTCTGTTCATTAAAACCAAGTTACCAAACACTTGGTAACTGGCTATCATCCAGTAGAAGCAACTTCTTATTTTTTTTTTAAATGAAGTGCTTTAAAAAAAATCAAAATGAAACATGATGATACAGGCACGTGGGTCAATCTGACATAAACGTCTCCTAATGGACTAACCAGTCAGGAATAAAAACTTAAAAACAAAAATAAGAATTTTATTCCAACCATCCAAAACTTATAATTCTTAAGTAATAACAAAATTAGCGCGTTGTCAATTTATATTTTTTATGAATAAAACATGATTAAGTTTTTATGTATTTTAATTAATTTATTAACACAAACATTTAATAATACAAAGGCCACGACTAATATTTAATTTTTAACAACGTGCACAATTCAATCTAATTTTTAGGTTAGGTGTCAAAAATTCAATAATTTTATCATATATAAGTGCAAGATGTATGCAAAACTATTTAAATAACTTTATTTATTAATTTAGTAACTAATTATACAAATAAAATAATTTCCGCCTTTTTATTTAATAAAAATCGGATTTTGCGACACAATTTTTTAAGTTTATCTTATTTTTGGGCGAGAAATCGCGCGCACTATTTTTATTAAGTGACAGTTGGGTTTCTTAAGTATAAATTAAGTTTGGCTGGGTAATAAGATTGACATGTCATTTATCGCATTCTTATTTTTTTATTAAGTTAAGTTTTTATTCCTGGCTGGTTCCACTTTTATTTAGAAATTATTATAGTCAATTCATTTATTCTAACAAGTTAAATTATAAATATTTTATTTACAAGTTAGACACAAAATATTTTGAAATTTTACAAATTAACTATCCACCCTGCGCATAAAATTTCATTAATTCCGAAACATTTTTTTTAGTAGCAACTTTATTTATCGCTATATACAACATTTTTAATGTTAGTTTTGATATTTAATATTTTCATCGTAATTATTAGTTATTTGTTAAATGGACTTAAACAGAGTAAGACGTAGATTGATGATGATGAGTATGATTTACAATTGCAATACACATACGTCGCTAGGTGCAATAAAAAGAATAATCTAGAACAGTGATCGCGACAAGTATATAAAAATTTAGTTCTAATTAAACCAGTGACCAGTGCAAGGCGAAAATAAAAGTGAAAAGTAATACAGAAGTAAATATGTAGTTAATAAATAGTTAAAATGAATAGTTAAAATGAACACAGTAAAAGCAAATTAGTGAGCAGAGTGAAAGTCAAAAAATGAATTGCTGTACAAAATAAAGGAATTGAAGTTGTTGAAACTTAACGTTTGTAACCGAAATTCGTAACAATATTAAAGAAAATTTGTTAATTCAATATCGAGTTAGAATTGATAGTTAATACAGTGGGCGCTTCCAGGTACTCTATCATGATTAGTAAAATCATTGGCAATTTGATTTGAAAATTTCATAATACTAAAGATTTGCATAACGTTGGCTGTGATTTTACTCAACATGTTCCCAACTGTTAGGAGTCCTGAAAGTGCCCATTGTCATTTATAGTCTAATAAACTAAAATAGTATGGAAAACAACAAAATTCGTTAAATTAACAAAAACAAATAGTCAGTAAAAGCAATGTTAGTAATTGAAACAAGACAAAAAATAATTAAAAATATTAAATTTAAAGTAGTATGCAATTTTTTAGATTATGTTAAATAATGGCATAGTGATGAAATCGAGTTGCATAGAATGTATGCTGATTTTTGAATTCCGTATTTTTAGACCTCACTATAACTAACATATGTATGTGAAGTTGGCCCAAATTTCAACCCAAACAAATGCGATGGCAACACTAAAATAATGATTGCCATAATATTAGAAGTATCAGCCCAAAAAATTGTATTTCATGACATTTTATAAGAACTCAGCCTAAATAAATATTACTATCGTGATAGTTTTTCATAGTCAGCCCAAAATTTACTATATCAAGAGTCTCGCCAGTTATATCTAATAATTTTAACCCAAAAATTCATTATGAAATGTTAAATAGGTCAACATTTTTTTACAATAACAGCAGCTCGTAGAATTTTCATGAAAATTCTATGAGCTTTTGTCATTGAGAAAAAAATGTTGACCAAAAAAGAAAATAAAGCGAAAATATATTATCGATAAAGAAAGAAATAATAAATAATAAAAAAAAAATTGAAAAATGTATTTCAAATTAAAATAAAGATATACTTACAACGGATAATCAAAAACTAAGGAACTCGAAAAAATAGTTACAATTAATTTAAAAACATAAAATCATTTCTGCCACTTCAAAGTGCAAGCGTAAACTACCGTGGCCGTCATGTGTGTCCATAGGTTCTGGTACAACTGTATTCCAGAACACCATATTTGAGGAACCTAACATGGCCACCGTGGTCAAAACAACCCAATAAAATTTCAATGAACACTCGCCAATATTTTACCCAGTAACTTCTAAATTTTTGTACTGACCCGTGATGTAATTACATTTTGCGTGTAGTTCTGGTCCTAATCTATACCAATGCTTCGGGGCAAACAATTCTAACAAGGCTATCGTGGCCACATATGGCCCAATTTTAGCTCAATAAATATTCATCAATTTTTACTCTGTAACTTTTATGTTTTGGGATTGCCCCGCGCTGATATATATTTTTCGAATAGCTCTTGTCCTAATCTATACCTTTGCGTCATCTGTGATATTACGCATATGTTAATGTTATTGCAAAGTGGGGTTTTACTATCAAAGAGTTTTGTAATTCCAAGAAATTTCCGGTCCAACCATCACCAACACTGAACTTCCATGAATCGTTACGAGTGGCATTGCGCAATTTGGGTTCAATATAAGAGAAAATCAATTTTCAATGACAAGAAAATTAACAATTTAGGTTTAGTGAAAAGAAATAATTGTTCTCCTCAATAACTATGTATGATAATTAATAATATCTTTAATGTATGAATACAAAATTTATTGGTACTTGAAAAGCTTCACGATAAAAAATATACTTGTAACCGGTACGATTTTTGAAGTGTTTCTCTAAATCTTACCAAATCACTTATTCAGGTAAAAATTGAGCTATAAGTAGGAAGGGCCATAACTAATCTAATAAGTTCCAGAACTAAACGAAAAGCGTAATGGCATCTCAGACCAATGCCTAATCTTATAAATTAAACAGTAAAAATTGATGAGTATGTATTGAGCTATGATTGAGCCATATATGTATGACCATGAGGGCCTTATTAGAATCGCATGCCACGCCACGACGCACAGGTATAGATTAGAACTAGAACTATTCGAAAAAAATAAAATATTCACGAGTAAATTGATGAGTATTTATTGAGCTACGATTAGTTCATACATGACCATGAGAGCCTAGTTGGAATCGCTTGCCCCGACGCACTGATATAAATTAGGACCAGAACTATTCAAAAAATCTAATGGCATCACGGGGAGATGAGAGTTTATTGAGCTATAACTGGATCACTGGAGAAACTTAATGGCGTGTCCGGTTAATATTATAATTTAAGTTTTTAAGATTTTATTTTTAAGTTATTTTTTTGTGGTACGTATTAATCATATATGTTATTAACATCGGATACTTTATTATTGTAAAAACTTCTAATTTGGGCTGAGTATTATTAGAATATACTCACTTGTTACAACGAAATGTGTTTTTCATTTAGTTACATGTATACTGGTTAATACAAGTTACATAGTAATGACAACTGCTAAAAAATAATTGGGAGTGATAATTTTTTCAGTACGCTTGTACTTTTTTCAGTACAATTGATTTTCCTAAAATACAATAGTACATTTGAGGCGAATTCAGTACATTTTTATATTCAAACAACACAAATTTATAAAATCCGAAATGCATTCCACATAAAATGTTTAGTGGGTTCGGGTTGATCGAAATGAAAATATGCCGCATTCGTACGATCTTAATTGCTTGCGGTGTTCATTTTATCAATTAACTATTTTTCTTTCATTCCTTTAATTTTAATTAAAAATTCAAATATTTTGTGCGAATAATGGCAGTGGAAATTTCTCGTGCGTTTGAAAATTGGATGTAATTTTTTTGTATTATTTTGGTTATTAATTTATAATTGTTAGCAAGTGATAAATAATATAATTAATAGTTTGGTGTTCTTAGTGATATTAAAATATTAGTAATTAATTTAATAAAATACTATTTAATTGGTTTTTTTAAATCATTATTTGATTTTGTGATAACATGACACATTAATGAAAAATGAAGGATTACGATAGGTAAATACATATTTTAAATTGGTTTATAATTGTTTATAAATACAGCGTCTTTTTTTTTGTAGCAGGTGGTTAATAATAAAAAAAATGCTGTTGGCAATTGCTTGGAGAATAATATAATGGGGGATTCATTGTTTCTCTCGAGTTTTAGTGACAAATCGAAATAGATTTTTTTTAACAATTGTTGCAAAACGCGAGCAATTCTGAACGCCTATTTTGATCCAGAATTGGGAGACGAAACCACAAATTTGTGTATATGTATACGACGTATAATACACAATTTTGAATTAGTGTGCTGTCATTTGTTACGCATGTATGTGTGTTGTTTTTGTGACCATAGGCACCAAAATTTATCGAACCGGGTGGGATCGGTTCAAATTTTTGGTGCTTCCACTCCTGTTTTGTGACATTTTCCCATGGTATCTAGATGGGGAACAAATTTGTTCGGACGTAACGCCACACCATTCGCAATGATTTTATTTTAGGTTAATAATTTTATTTTTTGTAAATTAACAAGTTTTATAAAAAAAATTAATTGTAAAACATTTCGTGTTCAATAAAAAGACACGTAAAAAATAAATTCACTTTCCTCAAAATTTAGCATAATTTGACAAAAGCAAAATTATGCTAAATTTTGAGGAAAGTGAATTTATTTTTTACGTGCCGTTTTATTGAACACGAAATGTTTTACAACTGTTTTTTTTATAAAATATCCCTTTTCAACCAAAAAATGACTCTATTAAAGTCCAAACCACACAAATGTGTGAATATAAAACCATAGTATGCAATGACGTCTTTGATAAAAAATTGCACTTGATTTGAAGTGCAACCAACACAATTGTGTGTATAGTTAGTGTTATTTTTCGAACAAAAAAGTTCAACAAAAAAGTTTGAAAGGAATACAAAAATATGTAAGTTGGTTCAAAACACAACCAAAAATAAATTTATGACATGGTAATTTATGACATGGTACCTACACAATTGTGTTATTAAAACACAAAAGGGATATAAAATTTGTTAATTTACAAAATATAAAATTATTAACCTAAAATAAAATCATTGCGAATGGTGTGGCGTTACGTCCGAACAAATTTGTTTGTTACTAATACAAAAACACATATATTGTACACTATTGCGTTCCGGTAATTCTTCTCTCCTGTTATTATTTTTGGATCAAAATAGGCGTACTGATGTTCCAAAAAGTGTTTAAAACAGTAGAGATGAAGAACCAATAAGCAAAAAAGAGAAAACCATGTGATACTGCGTTTTAAAAAAAAATGGAGGAATTATGAATGGTTCGTTGAAGATACAAATTTAAAACAGGGGGAAACAGTGCGCTTTGTGCAATACGGCAATCGTCGGAGGAAAAAAAACATATCGAGCGACATACATCTAGAGACATTCACAAAAAGTCAATCAATATTGCCCAAAAAAAATTTAAAAATAGATCAGGTATTTGATAAAACAGTGAAACTAATTATTGAAGATGACGCGAGAAATTTTTAAATATCTCTAAGTTTATTTGTCGCGGAACGTAATCTACCATTTGCTGTTTTGAATCATTTAAATATTTTACTAAAAAACTCGATAGTCGACTCGAAAATCATAAAAAAATTAACATTAATGGAATGAAAGGCAAACAGATTATAACCGAAGTAACAGGCCCGGAAAATTCAAGAATAATTAATCAAGCTACAAATCGGAAATATTATTCTATAATTATAGATGAAAGTATTGATAGTAACATGTCGAAAAATTTGGCCATTATAATCAGGGTGTCAATTTTGTTCAAAATTCAACAGTCGAAACATGATGTTTTCGCAAAGGTATAAGGAGTATAGTACAGAATTTTATATTGGTGTGTGTAATTTTTCTGTGGTTATATTTGTTTGTTTTCGGCGAATGTAAGCATCCTAAATCATGAATCGGTACAAATCGGTTCAGTTTTGGGGAGCGAACCCGAGAGAATTAAACACCACCGATTAAACGACATCGACCTATGCCCATCCAATGTGCCGGATGTGACCGCTTCAACAGGGCCGCCTTTCTTTTTTTTTTAAATATGATTCTGAGGAAATTAAAAACTTAAATGACAATAAACAGAAAATTATTAACAAAATTAACTTAATTAACAATTAAGTTCTACATGTCTATGGGATCAAAGGACCACCCATTCAGAATTTTAGTACTAAATTCGAAGTCAAGCTTAAAAACCAATGATTAGTAGTAGATCATGTATGTGAACATCAACCATTTATAATTTTCCCAACATTGCTTCACAAAGCAACGTTTATTATACGTGTAATAAAAGTCAATTAATGTGTGATCGTAAACATGCTAATAACATAATGTTCTATAAATGGTTAATTCTAAACATACATACTTGTAAAATATAAAAACAGTGCACATTACACAGATATAATTTATTTGGCTTGAACAAAAAATACATTAACAATTTAATTAAGAAATTTATATCAATTTGTTTACACACGGAAGAAAATAATTACACATTCATACAAAAATACATATGGATTTGTTGTTGTTGGTTTATTTTAAATAATACGTGTAAACGACCAGTGTATTTTGCAAGGCATAAATATCTCTCAAATTATAATTATTCACTTGAACACACCTTTTTTCCTGCTTACATGTCCATATTCATATGTATATACATAACTCGAAAACATTAATTCATTTACATTAAAAATAAAAACTAATTAATTTTTTTTATTATGTATTATATTTATTTTTGGGAACCTACAGCAGCAGCATAAAATAATAATAATTAAAATGACATTTGTCATAAAACGAAATGAAATTAAAAATGAAAATTCATATAAAATTTTCACGTATCATTCATTTTATTTCCCTGTTTTATTCCTACTGTTAAAATATGTATTTTTAAGGTGGAATTTAAGATAACTGGCATTAAACAAATGGATAATATTATTATTTTAAATTAAAACCAACCGAAAGTATTTATGCTGGATTAGACATTTTTAGGAACTTCAAGATTTGTGAAATGTTACAAAACGCAAATGGCAATCAACAACATTTTCACAATTCCAAAATTAATAACCATGTGCGTATAATGCAATAAATTATAATTATAATATTGTTCTAAAAATTTAATTATATGGAAGTTAGACTGTTGACAATGATAAATTATTGTAAAATTAGGTGATCAGTCAAAATAAACGAATACGGATGTAAATAAAAAACTTTCGGCTGGTGAAACATTTAACTAAAATGAATTGGTCTCACTGTGCTTGAATTGCAAACCTTTTTTTTTGTAACAAGCTGGGCACTCAGAGGGTAAACCTACTTCGAGTATGTTGAATTCAATGGTGCTAGTCCCATTTCAAAGTTAGTTCCCATTTTTGAGATATCGCTTTCGACATGTTTTGCATCTCAGTCAAGATCTCAGTCATTTGTCAAAATATACACTCATATTCACGTTGATATCTCCTGAATCATTAAGATTTTCGTTATGCTTTCTTCAGTAAAGTTGTTGCGCAAGCCAAGATAAACAACTTTGCCGAACATATCAAGGCCGAAAACGACATCTACATTCACGTTTTTGTGTTATTTTTGCTTTTCATGACGAACACGTTTTTTATCATTTTTTGACCATTTATTGCATTTAAATCTATCGATTAAGCATCGCATCGACAAATATAGATACAATAGAAACTATTTAAAAGAAAATTAAATTTAATCGATTTGATTTTATGGTGTTTTTTAAGCATTTTTGTTAAAAAAAGTGCTATATGGTTTCGGTTTGCCGTCTGTCCGTCTGTGTGCACGATAACTTGAGAACGGATAAAGATATCAACTTAATTTCTTCACTTAAAGTTCAAGCAATTCATGGGAATGATCCCTATTGATTTGGACATTTCTGTGTTTAGGGTGTTCGGAGATATGTAGGGTTTTGTTAACCCCCCTCCTTAAAATTGATAGATTTTTTTTTTATTTTCTATTCTATTTTGGTTTCATCGAGCATGTGAATGTGGAATAAAAATATATCTCGTTTGAATAAGGTTTTGTGTGGGTGGTGTGATTATGGGGGTGGTGAGAATGGTGGTATGGGAGATGGAGGGGGTGGGATGAGGCGTTTTGGGTTTGGAGTGGGAATTTGGGATTTTGGTGGATGAGGGTTTGCGTGGGTGGTTTGTGTGTGTGTGGAAGTGGGTATGGAGGTGTTAAAGGGTGATAATATGGGTGGTTCGGTATAGGGTGGTGAGGGTGAGATAGGTTTTGAGGGTTTTGGATGGTGAGTGAGGGTGGTAATAATGTTTAGGTGTGGTGGTTTGTGATTTTTTTATGGAAAAACTATTTTCTTTTATTTTATAGGCAACAAAAATGCTTATAGGGTTCGGCTCCACAAGCTCTCGTCCACTGAAGCATTTTCAAATACATCATCGTTCATCAAACGACGAATATCTGGTCCATTAAGTATTCCTGTAATAAAAACCAAAAAGCGAGATGAAATTTCATTTGATCAAAACTTAGATTCGAGTAGATTCAAACACCAACCTTCTTTTATTTTCATTCCACTTAACCGTGGAAAAATGCGACGCAATTCGACGAACGCATTTCCATCTGGTTCAACGGTTTTATAAAATTTTTAACTACTACAAGCTTGATATGAAGTGGTGGTAGCAATATTTTTTAATTGGCACAAGTGGAGCATCAACGATTCTGTCGTATCGCAATACAATGTTCTCACGTAAAGCCCAGTTCCGTTTGTTGTATTGGTCACCTTTAAAACGTGTATTCCATAAGCACATAAAACACATGTTTTTAGTGTAACCCAACTGCATGCCACTTAAAAGCGCTATCATTTTTAAATCTGCACAAACTTTCCATTGATGGTCATTGTATTTAATCAAATCAATGATTTTTTCATTGATGCATAGGTTTCCTTTGTGTTTGTGCTGGTAATGTGAAGGAGAACTGCCTTCAAGCTGCTTTTAGAGGAATCGATGAATAATCGCCAATCTTCAGGATTATATGCATTGTGGATACCAAACCTCGGATATCAGTGCAAAAAGCGAGTGAATTATTCTCAATTGATTTGAAAAAATTCTTAAAATGACGATGACGATTTATTGCTCCATATATCCGAACATTTGGAGTCAAAATGTTCACTTGTTTTAAATCCTTTGACAAAAGAATGGCTTGCCGCTGCGATAGTTCAGGCATCGTACCATAATATCCAAACGATTTTGCGAGATTTCAATGTGATTGCATGGCGCAGTGACATTTGATGGTTGATATATTGATGCAGATGTTTCTCCGGTTTCACCTGTTTCAAATATTGTTGGTAAATATTCCTCAGTTAGGTTTGATCTTTGCGGAACAGAAATTTCATGTGAATGCGGCAGCGGTATTTGAGCATTTGTCGTTGCAGGGTATGTCAAAGAGCCAATTTTGTTTCTGTTTGTACCGAGAATATAATTCATGCACCCATAACATTGAACTGCATCATGCCCTTGTGGATCGATCCATATCATCGGGACACCAAATGGCAATGCGGCTCCAGTGTTTTGCCATCTATGCAGATGAAAAATGCATGTTGTACAAACAAAATACGGCGTCCAATTAAGACCATTAATAACTGTTTGTGAAAAGTATAGTCGATATAAATCGGCGGTTTCATCACTTATTTTGCGGCGATTGCTCATAATTGTAAATGTTCCTCACACATAACAAAAGCACTTGAGTTTAAAACACCTATCCATATTATTTATTTCACCAGATTTCACAAGACGATTTTCACTTTATTTGTCACTTTATATATTTCGTGTTCTTTTGTCACTTTATATAGATATATTTAGATGAAAAACTTTTTATTTTTAATTTTATATTACAGTTTTTTGTTCTTACTTATTGTGCCAATTTTTTAACTTTTTTAGAAATATCGATTTCGAGAATAATTTCTTCTTCAGTTTATTTTTCACTACTGTTACATAATTTCATTGTGTTGTACAATTGTTTAGAAATAAGATTGACGGAAATTTCAATCATTTGGAACTTCCGATTCAATTAACTTTCATCATAAACTTTCAATCAATTTTAAATAGGTGAATTTATGATACGAAATTTCAAAACAATATTGATTATTTACAATATAAATACAAATATTTTTAAAGTGATCGTGAAGTGGTAAGTAAATTTTATAGTGATATTAATGTAATAAATAACACAATTCGACTAAAGGCACAAATAACATAACCAACGAAAATTTTCCTTTTTAGCATACAAAGACCCGAAAAGCATACATTTTAGCATGCATAGATCGGCCCTCCAAATTGTAGTGAAACAACACCGCGAAAAATGCCTGGACGACGACGTTCAACATTGGCCGTAGTGACCGACAAATTCGCAATAGGCAACGCATAAGAACGAATATAACACCACAAGAACAAGAAGCGACAAGAGAATATGCACGATTGCTCATTTCAACCACACGCACATTAGAAAGTGATATACACAGAATAAGACGTCTTGCACAAATGAGAATTACAACTCAAAGATCACGCAATCGTGGGACTGATTCAAACAGAAGTGTGGTGCAATTGAATAATCGACTACGCATGCAAGCAACAAGAGCACTAGTACTGTCATCATTCAGTAGCATCGCATTTGAATATGATCCCAGACACCGAATATTACACATATTCGAAAATTTCAATCGGTTCCATGGATAGAGAATGCATTCATTGCCACGCTCTGAAACTTAAAAATGAAACCGCAGGGATGTGTTGTTCATCAGGCAAAGTGGTTTTACCTACATTGAACCCACCACCAGAGCCACTGAAAACGCAACACCACAGAGACCAAATTATTTTTGAAAAAAATAAGGAAATTTAATAGTTGTTTTCAAATGACTTCCTTCGCTGCCAATATATTACTAATACGGATGGACAAGGACGAACATTTAATTCAACATTCAAGATACAGGGCCAGGTTTATCATAATATTCGCTCTTTACATCCTTTACTCACGGAAACACCAAAAATTTCTTCAAATTTACTTTATAGGAGATGAAGAAGAGCTGTCTAAAATTCGTTGCGAGTACAATCACACTCAAGTAATACTGGAACGAGCTACCGTAGCCGATTTAGAAACATTTTTGGCAGAAAAAAATAACCTCATCCTATTGTTTAAGCAAGTTTCCAATCAATTACAAAACGATAATTATATGATCGTTATTGAAGCCGATAAAGTGCCTATTGGCGAACATGCGCGGCGTTTTAATGCTCCAACAGTGACTGAAGTAGGAATAGTAATAGTTGGCGATACCGATCCACATCGTTCTTACGACGCACTACAGTATCCTTTAATTTTTTGGGAGCTACCATATAAACATCAAACAAAGGAATCCTTTAACAGGTTAATATACCAATTACAATTTCAATAAACAAATTTATATTTACAATACACTTTTCTAACTTTTAGGTGAAGAAATGAATAAAAAAGTTAGATCTATGAATTTCTATACACACAGGCTTATGATTCGGACCAATATGGACCAATATCGGACCAATATGTTCGCCAAAATTGAAAGTGAACGTCTTCGTTATATTCGATTTAACCAGTCAAATTAAGGTCCGAAGAATACATTCGTTTACGCGATGCCATAAACAATAATGTGGATGGCAATGTAAAACTTAATGAAATTTTTCAAATGTGCATCCTACCTTCATCATACACTGGAAGTCCTCGGCATATGCAGGAATATATTCAAGATGCAATAGCTTACGTACGTGCATACGGTAAACCAGATTTATTCATCACATTTACATGAAACCCGCAGTGGGACGAAATCAAAAAATATTTACTGCCAGGCCAATGGCCAATCAGCAAGAGTTTTCAAACAAAAACTAAAAACACCACTTATTTGGAGAAACACGATTCTGGATGTTTGATTGTGTGGCAAAAACGTGGATTGTAACATGCCCATATTTTAATTTTGTTGATTAACAAAATTAGACCAGAAGAAATAGATCAGATTATATCAGCAGAAATTCCAGATGAAACAGTAGATCCTGAATTGTTTCAGATTGTAACGACAAACATGATACATGGTCCATGTGGAGCCATCAACCTCAATTCACCATGTATGGATAATGGTAAATGTACTAAGCGCTTTCCCAAGGACTTATTATCGGGTACCATTACAGGAATTGATGGATATCCACTATATCGTCCCTGATCTACTGAAAATGGTGGCCATTCCTTTGTAATAAATTCAAACAATAACCAGGAGCGTATTGAAATAGATGGTTGTACCTTATTGTCCTCTTCTATCGGAAACCTATAATATAAATGTAGAATTTTGCAGCTCTGTTGAATCTATTAAATACATCTGTAAATAAGTGCACAAGAGCAGTGAAAATGACGTAGTTTCGCATTACCGAATGGGCAGATATATAAGCAGTAATTAAGCGGTCTGGTGAATACTATCCTTTCCTATTCACGAAAGAAATCCAGCTGTCATTCATTAAGCCATCCATATTGAAAATGGGCAACGTGTTTACTTCACAGAAGCAAATGCAGTTAGTCTCGAGCAGAAGCACCACCAAAAATAACGTTAACGGAATTTTTCCTAAAAAAAACTTGGGAACCCTGTAAAAGAAGGAAACCGCTCACCGAAAATTCAGGCATTTTTTCTACGAATACATTGGGCAGGCTATACTGGATTGCTATTAAATAATGTTCCAGGAGCAACATCATTTGATGATGCATGTCGCGCATTACAACTATTAGAAGATTATCTCATTAAGATTTGACTGTTACCGATGCTGTTCTCGGTTCTACCCCTCATCAAATTCGTGCATTATTTGCAATTATATTGACAACATGGTCTCCAAATAACCCAAACGAATTATGGAAAAAAAACTTAAGGACGCCATGAGTGGGATATTTTACATGCACACCGTGCAATTCATTGAAATGCATTTTTAGATTATACACCAGCAATGTATAATGAAGCATTAATAAAATTGGAAGACTTATACCTGATTATTTTAAATACATTGAAACACAATTATTGGCAGAACAAAAATTGGTTTTTGATTCGGTAATGCTTGCAAAAGATGGCGGATTCTTCTTTTTGGATGCTCCAGGTCACTGGCAAAACATTTTTGATTTCGCTCTTCTTGCTAAAATACATTCTCAAGGTGAGATGGCTTTGGTCGTTGCTTCATCAGGTATATTGCTGTTACTTTATTGGATGGCGGAAGAACTGCTCATTCTGCACTTAAATTGCCGTTAAATATAAAGACAAATGAAATTGCAGTATGCTATATTGAATCGCGTTCAGGTATGGCTAAAGAGCTTAAAAGATGCCAAATTATAATCTGGGATGAATGTACAATGGCACATAAACATTCAATAAGAAGCTTTAAAGCGTACGTTAAAAGATTTGAAAGGCAACGACAGAATCTTTGGCGGTACTCTCATGTTGTTATCAGGAGATTTTCGATTAAATAAATACCTGTTTCAAAGTTTCATCACTGTAAAGCAGTGTTTACAAATTGAAGTTAACAACAAATGGGCGTGTCCAACTTCAAAATGATTCATCTGCTGCGCTATTCTCAAAGCAATGGCTTGATATTGGCGAAGGCAAAATTAATGTAAATCAAATGAGCCAGACAATCAAGGTACCAGGTAATTTTGCATGATTGTGACATCTAGAGACGCATTTATTCAAAATGTATTTCCAACCGTTCGAGATAATATCAACAATCACGAAAAGGCAATTTTAGCAACAAAAAATATTAGTGTCGATACCATAAATATCTACATTCAAAACATGTTGGAATCTTCGTCATTTTCATTCAAATCAATTGATACTGTGGTAGAAGAAGAAGTCAGGGAGATTTTTCCAACTGAATTTTTAAATTCACTTAATTTGCCAGGTCTTCCATTACGTAATTTAATTTTGAAAGTTGGATCAGCAATCACACCGCTACGAAACCTAAATGCACCAAAATTATGCAACGGAACGCGGTTGGTTGTCAAAAAAATATTCGGTAACATTAGCCGTGTTTTATTATTCGAGCACTATCCAGAGCCGAATGAAACAATTTCTCATTGAAATGGATAGCGCACCCGATAGCGGGTCCCGGTAAATAGGTAGAGCCAACCATTTTTTTTATCGATTTTTATCTTTAAAGTTGAATGAAAAATCTTAGTTTAGAGTTAAATAAATTAATTATATTTAATAAAAATATATTTAAAAAAACTTTTTAAAAAACCACTCCGTTCGGTATTTCGTGCATTAATACTGTCCCATGCCGGAGACCGATGCATCCGCCACCATGCTAATTTTATCTTTAACAATAAAATCGTCAATGAAAGAAGGAAAGGTAACTTCAGCTCCGCTCATCATTGTGTGATAGTGATTAATTATTAAAAAATGCCAGGTACTGTCTTTATAACCAGTTGCAGGCGGTTTATTCGAAATGGGCCACATTGATTGATGTTCGTCACAAGTTTGACATTGAGCACACCTACTTTCTGTTGTGTACTTCCATCGTAGCTGCCTCGGCAATAAAGATAGTTTCGTATCGCTGGTACCGTAATCCGTATTTCAAATCGTCTTGATGCGGTCTGATTGACTTTTACAGAGCGATGTTACTTGCACATTCCACAAATTTGATGGTTGTTACTGCGCCCTTTGCTGAGCACCAATCGCATTATCATCACTGAGATTGTCTTTTTGGATTTCACCTGGCTTTCAATACCTAGCTCGTTAGCTTTTGCCAGGCTTCAATTGGCTGTTTCTTATCTTGTGAACTTCATTTTTCGGGGGTCATGTAAAATTTTAATTTAACTGGATAATTTTCCTTATACATTTCCAACAAATTAATTTGCATTCTTGAAGACGGAACACGTTATTTAACTTGTGTTGGTTTTGTTAATACGCCGACTTCAATAAATTAGAAATAAAATACGTTAAATTAAGGCGGCAAATTTTACCATATTCAGTAGAAAAAATTACGAAGGCGTAGTTCATAATATTACGATGAGTATATGAAAATATATTTACGGTAAAAAAAAAAACAATGAGTACGAAAAATATTGTATCGGAACAGAATGTTTTCAACTTATGTTAAGGTATTAAAAGGATTTCCACATATTTTCATATTTCCCTCCTGTTTTTTAATATAATACATTTTTTGTTCCTTTTTGATATTTATTCATAAATTTAACGAGAAAATCTACAAAATTAGATATAGTGGATTAGTAAAAGATTTATAAGAATTTAACATAAAAATTATTTTAAATTAAAGAATTATGTAATCATAGTTATGCTGCGAAACCATGTACAATGTTGAAGGTCAGAATTAAATATTAACCGTTAAATAAATATTAAACACTAAGTTATGATAAGTAAGGACCGAGCCTGGCTTGCTTCACTCCACTGTATATATGATATATGTATGCATATTCGCCAAAATCAGCAAGTTATGTTTACAATGTATACTCGTGTGTAGGGGTATTGATATTCTTATTTTGCTTAAATATATTTGTATATAGGAAATGAATGTATAAATAAACAAAACATATTTTTGTATGTAAAGTATACTTATGTACTCGTATTTTAAATAAATGTAATAAAAAATGAAATTGCATATATTGATGTTATTATATACGTAAGCACAGTGTACCCATATGTAATAGTTTAAAGATGACGCGAGTATTGATTTTGTGTATAAATATTTTGCAGAAAAGCGTACTCATACAAGATAAAAAAATTATATTTATTTAAAGATGTAAAATTGGTTCTTGCAAACAATAATCAAAAAAGTGTACACATTTTGTTGAAAAATATTCGAAGGTTTCAATGATGGATCTCGCCTATTGGGTTGATGAGCAATTAATTCGTTCATTTAAAGTTTAGAACTTTACTAATTGTTTGTGTGTCGATTGGTGACATCTAGGGCTTAGTAAACACTAAAAGCGTTTTATAACCGTTTGATGTAGAGCAAATTATAAGAAAGTTACAAATTTGCCCTGTCAAATGGCTTATGAGCTCGTTTTCGCGAATTTCAAAATCCCAAAATCAAAATCCTGAATTTCAAAATCTCGAATTTCAAAAGCCCGATTTTTTAAATTTTTTTTATGAATTCGGGCGCCCGCGGGCTGTTGAAATGCAATAAGTGTATAAGCTAACGGCTTCAATAACTGTCACGGGCATACGTGAGAGCCCTCCGAGGGGCTTTAGATTTGAACTTCGGAGGACGTAGGAGCCGGGATCAGCAAACATGTCGCACTGCGTGCCGCACGTAAGAGCGGATTGTATATAATCTATTAATGACACCTACTCTCTAGTAGGTAGTTATAAAAATATTAAGTCGGGAAAATATTTTTTTCGGGATTTTTAAGGTTTGAGCAAAGTCGGAACTTTGAAAATCGGGATTTTAAAAATCGGGATTTTGAAAGTCGGGATTTTGAAAGTTGGGATTTTGAGAGTCGGGTTTTTAAAATTTGGGATTCTGAAAGGCGAGATTTTTTTTTTTCGAGAATTTGATAATTCTTGATTTTAAGATTCGGGATATTGAGTCGATTCCCTGTCAAAGCCGTTCTGTATCACTGGACTCTGAATATAGTTTTAGTATTTGACCGGTACAACATTAATTCACGAAATTGTCGTAAAATTTGAGACCATGAAGTTTGCTATTTTGTATTGTTTTAGCTAATATTACAACCATCAAGAGGTTTTCCAAATGGACCGACTGAATTTAATTGGTTTGTAACTTCATCCAAAAACGTTGGGTAGTCTCTTTATTTTAAGGCACGAAAAAGAAATTAAAATGTTAAATTGGCGTTCATAAGTAAATAATCTACAAAAAATACATAAAAGTAAGTTTGCAATGAATTGTAATATAAACTAGTAAATTTTTAAAAAGTAAGTGAGTTACTTGTATTTTAAAAAGGGGTTGAGGTCGTTTGCCCTACTTTCACAATCCCGAAATCAAAATCACGACTTTCAAAATCTCGACTTGCAAAATTACGACTTTTAAAATCCCGCTTTCAAAATCCCGATTTTCAAAAGCCCGATTTTTTAATTTTTTTATGAATTTGATCAAAAGATGTAAATTCTTGCAGTTTGGTCGTTGCAACCTGATGAGTAAACTAACATTTTATCAGGGTGTGTAACGAAATCAAGATTTTCAAAATCCCGGTTTTCAAAATCTTGGTTTTAAAAATCCTGATTTTGTATAAAAAAATTTTTAGGAAATCCCGGTTTGATATTTTAAAATTTGACATGTGGGAAAATGGGACCATTAAATGATTTTTTGACAAAATTCAAAAATAAGTTTGCGATAAAGTTCTAGAAAATGGCTAATAGGGATGGAATTTGGCCATTTCTTAACAGATTTTGTTGAAATTCGATATGCGCGATAGAAATGGGATTCTAAAATGGTTTTCGATAAAGCGGTCAATATAGATGGAACTAGACCATTTCTAAACCGATTTTGTTGAAACTCTACACATACGATGAAAATGGATTTCTAAAATAATTTTTTGATAAAGTTCTGAAATTGGCCATTTTTAAACCGATTTAGTTGAAATTCGACATGTTTGTCCTAAATTGGTATAAAAAAAAAGCCTTTTTGATAAAGTTCTGGAATAAGGCGATAGGGATGAGACCTGGCCATTTCTTAACCGATTATGTCGAAAATCGACATGTAGGATCTAAATGAGATTTTAAAATGATGTTTGATAAAGTTCTGGAATATTGTCATTAGGGATGGAACTAGGCAATTTCTTAATCGATTATATTGAAATTCATCACGTGCGATGGAAATGAGGTTGAAAATCTTGCAAGTACAAAATTTTGAAAAAACAAAATCTTGCATAACAAAATGGTACAATTATTTTTCTTTTTAGTAGGTGTCGTTAATAGATTCTATATATTCCACTCCTACGTGCGACAAGCAGTGTGACATGTTAACAATTAACCGAATTATAAAAAAATATTTTTTTTCAAAATCAAGACTTTAGAACTAAAAGAAAAGAAAACCAGGATTTTGAAAACCGGGATTTGGAAAACTGAGATTTTAAAAACCTGAATTTTGAAAACCGGGATTTTGAAGCCGGCATTTTGGAAACCGGGATTGTGAAGCTGGGATTTTGAAAACCGGGATTTCGTAGTACACCCACCCATTTTTTCAGTACGAAACCAAACTGCCAAGAAATAACTTGAAGAGGTTCTCAATTTTTGAATACTTAGCCAATACCAATTCCAAAAATTCTAGAATAATTCACTTTAAAATAATGCTAATTATATCCGATTACCCAAATTTAAGCAAAATCGGCCAAAAAAGACCGAGTTCGTAATAAAAAATAAAGATAAATAAGAAAATTTATTACCTAATATTTTTGACATTTGATTTTCGTAAAATTCGATTTCGATTTGTTTTGGTTCATAATGGGGCGGTTCAGATTTTACGATCGGATTTTTTTTACAACAAATAATTGCCATAATTATTTATTAATCCATTATTTTCACCATTTAACATTTTTAATTACACTTTAATTTTAATATTTTTTTTTAATTTAACAACACTTATTATATTCCGCTCCTTACTTTCGCTTTTAGTCTTTCGCGCGCTGAGTCTCCCAAATATCACACCAAGACTGACCTATAGTGTTTTTACACTCGTATTTATACATAGATCGAATATTCTAGATGTTCTATTCCAGAATTTTATTATCTGCTACACAATAAACCAATATACAATTTTTAGCACTACTACTAAACCCCAGACGTCACCAGCCTCGCATAAAAAGATAATTATTAAGTTCTAAACTTTAATTAAGCAGTTTTTGTAGAGTAATCGTCTCGTCAATCCAACAGGCGTGATCGCAACATTACCTCCCAACTAAGCCTGTTCGTATCGATCAGGATCCAAACAACCACTTCTGTAGATTAGATCGTGCAACCTAAACCAATTCAACTAAACCTTAGCGATCTAAGGTTTACCCCGATCCACTTTCATAAAACGTCTTTCATACTGTTTGTCCTTCGTATGGTTTTTGTTCGCTCTTATACTTTTCGCCATTTCCAATCGCCCATTCTCTTTTCCAATGACCCTCGCTATCCTAAGAGTTACTACTGATGAACATTCTCTAATTTTTACACGTCTTGGCCGGTATCTCCTCCAGATACAATTCAATGTTATGCCGAACGAACTCCGGTCCAACCCTGAGTTGATCACTATACAAGTTTAAATTTGCTCCGCCCGGTTTCCATTCATTTTATGTCCTTTTACAACCGTCTAAACGTAGCTGCCACCATTGATCTATGGCGGCATCCGAGAGCATCACAGTATCTGCAACGAGTTTCTCTTTTTCTGTAAGTCATACTTACCGACATGTAATACAATCCGTGTTTAATTTTCATGTTAATCTCAACACCTCCAGCATCACAATCATCGTTTTCATTACGTTTTCCATCTTTTTCTATTACATTAATAGTCCATGCGCCAAAATCGTCAACATCATCACCACATCGGGCAAACTGCTCTTCCTCATACACGTTTACCATGAAGACATGGTTCTTCCAATTCTCGCTGACCAACAAATGGCTCACTATTAGGCGTCAATTCTGCATCCGGTTGAGCATCCAAAATAGCGAGTAGTTCGATTCGTTCTTCTTGAGCTGTGGCAATATCCTGGCTGAATTATTTATCATTTTCAAGCTGGGTCTGCTGATTCTCCATATCTGCAGTTTACTTGCCACTGCTACTCGATTCCAAGAAACGCAATGATTCTTCCTTACCAATGGCACCCATTCCATGATCTTCATCATTCGTTTCCACCTTATCACCGACAGCCATTTCCAACATCTGCTCCTCACTGTTATGTGAATTCTAGACCTTAAGCTTCGTACCTATTTTGTTTTTTTTTTAGAACCATGTTTCAAATCTTGCGTCAGATCTTTACTTCTTTGATCAGATTTTTGATTCAATTTTTGGTTTTGTTGATCAAACTTTTGATTTCCAACGCAATTTTGTTGATAAGCTACCAAAAAATGCACACAATCTATTTTTCCAGATAGTACAAGAATTGTTTCAACAACTTCGCATTTATTCGTATTTACTAAACTTAAATCTTCTGATATTCAAAATCCCACCGCTGTCACCAATTGTTACGAATTTGCCTCTGCCCGTATCACTGGACTGCAAACATCGTTTTAGAATTTGACGGTTACAATAACAACTCTCGCAATTTAGATACCAAAAATACCAAAAATATTTTTTTCCTAATGTTAACACCACTTCCGGAACGTTCCCGAAATATTCCGACAATATTTTTCCCAATTTAATTTTACCAACATTAAATCACAACAACAAATATTTTCCACAATTATTTATTAATTCACTTAATTAACATTTACAATTTTTAATTACACCACTATATTCACTTAACACCTCTTAATATGTTCCCGCTTCCTCACTTTCGCTTTTAATATTTCGCGTACCGAATCTCTCAAATTACACAGCAAGATTGACTCATTGTGTTTGGTGACTCCTATTTATACATCGATCGAATACTCTAGATTCGCCTAGATCTTATGTTCCAGACTTTCATAATCTACTATAAACTGATGTAATTTATTTTTAGTACTACTACTAGTAAACCCCAGATGTCACCATATCTTAAAATGACAAATTGATTGATCTCCGAATTAAAGCAACTCGGTAATTTGAAATTTAGCAATATTCCGTCTCTCTGCCATTTCTGAACAAACTGCAATGAAACTTGGATTGTAGTATTGGTTAGGGCTAGGGTTTGCAGGTGAGTTTTGGACAAACTTCGAGGGGTTGTTCGTGCTGGTCTAAACTTTGCCAATTCGTACCCAATATTTATGAAATTTGGTTTCTAGATTGATTTTTGATTGAAATATAAATTTTAGAAGAAAATATGGTATCTACATCCTTCACGATTATAATGAAATTTGAGCTTGAGAAAACTCACCCATTCCTTAATTAATAATTGTAAAATTTCCATCGCGTGTAATTATCATTTGTACAAAATTTATTAATTAGAATTTGCAATGTTTTGATTTCGTGCGGCCATATAATATTTTTCAGCTTCTGGCCAATAACTTAAAAACCCCCCACAAGTAACTAATACTTTGGGTTATTTTTCTGATAGGCCAGCAGCTACATAGAAAATTTGGGGAAAATTTATGGATCAGAATTTTCATTATAGTTTTTTGATTTTCTGCGGCCATATTAGTTCTTGGCCGCAAAAAATAAAAAATTATAGTAAAAATTCTTACCAATAAATTTTCTCCAAATTTTCCTTAGCTATTAGAAAACAACCGAAAGTATTGGTTACTATTGGAAGTGTTTGACATGTTGGCCAGGAACTGAGAAAAACATAAATAGCTCAAGAAAATTAAAAAAATGTTTTGAAAATTTTAATTAATAAAGTTTGTCCGAATTATCCCTGTTTGCGATCCAAATTTTATAATTATTAACTAAAAAATAGCCGAGTTCCCTCTAGCTCAAAATCCAGTTTAGTCGTATAGAATTTGCAAAATTCAGTCTATTTGCCTTCAAATGAAGTGCAAAACAGAAAAGGGCCACATCAATGAAAGAGCCGGTTGTGTTTTGTCCGAGATAGATTTTGGGGAAAATAAAAATATTTTATTAGGGAAAAACAAATCTTAGATGTTGGTAGCAGAGGCTGAATTGCCGGTTCATGGAAGGTACATTCGAGATTCTCCCGTTTATAATGAGACAGGTCTTCTCTATCCATATTAAAATTGGTGATCATATCGTGCCATTATTTTTTTTGTATAATGAGCTCAAAAGCAATAACAGCATACTCGCAAATGTTCTTTGAGTTGTGTAAGGTTGCTTGTCATTGCAACATCTCATTAAATCCGACAAGGATTGTGACAGATTTTTAAAAGGCAAGCGGATGGATGCCTTTTTTATTCCGACCAAATAATAATGGCGAAAGGTAAGATCCGAACACTGTCAGGCAAAATTTGGAATCGATGAAGCTTTCATTATGCAAAACCTCGTGTTAAAAAGTTTAGTTTTTGTACCGCCTAAAGAGGTTTCCGAGTATTTTGCAGCGATCAAAACCGGATTTAAGCCTGACGCTAATCGTATTGGAAAATGGTTCCAAAAACAATAACATAAAAAATGTTTTTGTAAACAAAGGTAGGTCCCAATAATTCCAAGAACACAAAACTCGGTTGAGGCATAGCACGCTCGGCTATAAATAATAGTTAGAAGCCTATAATTGACGAATTAGCAACGGCGATGGATGCATACCACAAAAAGATAGAAAAATGTGGTAAGAAAAAGTGTAAGAAATGAATTAAATCAAATGTGTATTGCAAAAAACTATGTATGAAGGTAATATTTACGTGAAAATCTGAATCAAGCTTTTAAATGAATACGTAAGATATGCTTAGTTTCAAACATCATGGAAGAAGTCCAAAAACTCCTCCAAATTCATGAATGCATTAGAATCCTAACCAAATTGCGCAAAATAATTTTGAGTATAGTGGTTAACACAATTTAAAGTCATTTTTAATATGAAAAGTGGCTTAATTCTAAAACCAAAAAAGAATTTTATTGGTTAAGAAATGGTCAAGTTCCATCCAACATGGCCAAATTCTAAAACTTCAGCCAAAATCGATGTAAGAATCAAAATACAGCTATACAACCTACTTTTGAACATAATTTTTTAAGAAATAGCCAAGTTTCAATGAAAGTGGTCTAATTCAAGAACTTCGCATTAAAATAATATACGATAAAATCCTAATGCAGTTGCACATACAAAATATGGCCATCATTTGTTGACAAATGGCCTAGCTACATTCAGCATAACCGGATTTCGGAACATCGATCAAAATTCAAGTAAGAGACCAAATTCAATTTTGCATACCAAATTTGACAATTATTGGGTAGGACCAAATTTGATAATTATTGGCTAAGGAAAAGCCAAGCAAGTACCATTTAACGTGGTCAAATCCCGAAATTCTTGAAAAATTCATTTTTAAATGGAAATTCCATTCCATAATTTGATCAAGAAATGGTCGAGTTTAAAAAAAAAATGTAGATAATTAGCAGAATCGTTAGTAAATTTCAGCAGAATCGAGATTTTGAAAATCTGGATTCTTAAAAAGTCGGGATTTTGATAATTTGGCATTTTGTATTTCAGGCTTTCGTACCAATCCCGACAAATTCATAACAATTGGTGACAGCGGTAGCATTGTATGGTGACGGAGTTATAATTCTTTATTTACCGATGGATGATTGCATAAACTAAATAATTTTGCGACTGTGTGATGCTCTGGAGCAGCAAAGATTACACCCGGATAATTATAAGTTCGAAGATAGAGGAAAAACTTGATGATAAAAAAGAAATGGTGGAGGTAGTTCCTGGGCCATGTCAAAATACCAATGTTGCGCAGATGTTGTTTTCTATGCAACGATTGATGTTGTAAATGAGACAAAATTTGACACAACAAAGTAAAGAAACGCAACAAATGAATCAAAAATTAGATCAAGAAAATCAAAAATTTGATCAACATAGTAAAGATTTGACGCAAGGAAAGAAAAATGAAATTAATGGAATCAAAATAAGAAGAGAAAAATTTCAGAAGAAAATATACGGAAAGTTTCTTGTAGGCGCCGTACGCAGTTTGAGGTTCAACGACGCACCGAAAACTGTTTTATTTGCTTGAAAACAAATGGAACAACATCTCAGGTACTCCAAGTAGTACACTCGAATAAACTCAAGCCATCATGAATTGTATGGGATGAAGTGAGGCGAGTCGCAAAATTAATAGTTGATTTAAAGGAAGAGCACCCAAAACATTGTAAACAATTTCCGAAAATTATCGCAATAGTAACAGTGAGATAATGAAGGCACTGGATCGGAAATACGGAAGGACCACAAGAGAGAACTATATCGCACCGAAATAAAAGGACGCTACCAGAAGGTCGGAGAAGCTCTAGAGACTAGCGTATTTATTGTGCTCTAATATAGAATTATATTTGAAATATAGAATTATAGAATTATATTTGATGAGCTAGCTCTCTATAAAATATCTAATCGTTTAATTGAAACTAAGTTGACAAATTTAATTCGACACAGAGCTCGGTTGACATATAACATGCGATTTTCTGTTTGTTTTGACTTACATACTTATAAAAGCAATTTCAGGACACATTCTCCTCTAGTAAGATTGCAAACTAATCACAACAACATTTTTAATAATTTTGATTTGTCTATGTTCTCTTTCCATGTTTTTAAAAAACAAATTACTAATTTTTTTCTTAATAAAGACACTGTATAAATATTAAGTTTTATATTTTTTTACAATTTATATAAATATAATTATTTTTTACAATTTGTAACTTTTGTAAATTTTGTTAAATATGTAATTTTCCTTTTTTTATTTTTATTTTCTAATCTATGCTAACATGTAATTGGATTTGTATATCTGTTTGTTAGCTGTATTTGTGAATAAATAAATAAATAAATAAATAAAAAATAAATAAATAAATAAATATGTTCGTTGTTTATATGGAAAGAGCCAACATAAATGCTTTAATCGAGGGCGTTCCAGATCCAAGGACACGCAGAGCGGTTGTCTGGTCACCGAAATCCCCTTTCGCTTATTTATAAGACTGCACAAGCTATTATCAAGCCATCACTAATAGTACGGCGGGTTGATATAAACACCGAGAAATGACAAGCGGGCGACACCCATATTTTGTGATAGTAGGATGACTTGTTACAAATGTGACAAGGTGGGTCACAATTATCGGGACTGCTGGGAAAACGAACGAAAGCAAGGTAGGTCATCATCCCCAATTCAGAAGAAATCGAAAGAAGATATAGCTTTGACAAGGGAGGAGGACCCAAGTAACGGGTCGTTAAAATCCAAAGATCCAGACCAACAATAAGAGTGATATTGATGGGAAAATTATGTGACTTTAGACACAGGAGCAACACAAACAATTGTTCTAAAGGATTTGATAAGTGGAAGCACATAACCAGCCAACGGGTTGAAACTGCGACTGGCGACAGTGAATTCATTCTAGGTAAGCACTTTATGAGAACGAATGGCTTCGTGTAAGACTTTAGACAAGCCTGAGGTACGATAATGTCGAAATGCAACCTCAACTCCTAATTAATTTGATCAAGGAATGGTCGAGTTTAAAAAAAATGAATATAATTTTTTTTATATCTCCTAGATCTCCTAGCAGAATCGTTAGTAAATTTCAGCAGGATCGAGATTTTGAAAATCTGGATTCTTAAAAAGTCGGGATTTTGATAATTCGGCATCAGCGGTAGGATTGTATGGCGACGGAGTTATAATTCTTATTTTTATACATCGTAATTTACCGATGGGTGATTGCATAAACTAAATAATTTTGCGACTGTGTGATGCTCTAGAGCAGCAAAGATCACACCCGGATAATTATGAGTTCGAAGATAGAGGAAAAACTTGATGATAAAAAAGAAATGGTGGAGGCAGTTCCTGGGCCATCTCAAAATACCAATATTGCGCAGATGTTGTTTTCTATGCAACGATTGATGTTGTAAATGAGACAAAATTTGACACAACAAAGTAAAGAAACGCCACAAATGGATCAAAAACTAGATCAACAATATCAAAAATTTGATCAACATAGTAAAGATTTCACGCGAGAAAAGAAAAATGAAATTAATGGAATCAAAATAAGAAGAAAAAAATTTCAGAAGAAAATAAACGGAAAGTTTCTTGTACGCGCCGTACGCGTCGAAGTTAAGAAAGTACAAAACGTAGATCAACAGGTTCAGTCGAAAGTTCTGAATGTTTAATGAAAGTTGCAGTTTGAGATTCAACGACGCCCCGAAAAATGTCTTATTTGCTTGAAAACAAATGGAACATCATCTCAGGTATTCCAGGCAGTACACTCGAATAAACTCGAGCTACCATGAATTGTATGGGATAAAGTGATGCGAGTCGCAAAATTAATAGTAGATTTAAAGGAAGAGCACCCAAAACATTGTATAGTAACAGTGAGATAATGAAGGCAATGGATCGGAAATACGGAAGGACCACAAGAGAGAACTTTATCGCACCGAAATAAAAAGACGCTACCAGAAGGTCGGAGAAGCTCTAGCGACTAGCGTATTTAGTGTGCTCTAATATGTTCGTTGTTTATATGGAAAGAGCCAAAATAAATGCTTTAATCGAGAGCGTTCGAGATCCAAAGACACGCAAAGCGGTTGTCTGGTCACCGAAATCCCCTTTCGCTTGTTTATAAGACTGCACAAGCTATTATCAAGCCATCACTTATAGTACGGCGGGTTGATATAAACACCGAGAAATACCAAGCGGGCGACACCCAGATTTTGTGATAGTAGGATGACTTGTTACACATGTGACAAGGTGGGTCACAATTATCCGTACTGCTGAGAAAATCAACGAAAGCAAGGTAGGTCATCATCCCCAATTCAGTAGAAATCGAAAGAAGATATAGCTTTGACAAGGGAGGAGGACCCAAGTAACGGGTCGTCAAACTCCAACGATCCAGACCAACAATAAGAGGTGATATTGATGGGAAAATTATGTGACTTTAGACACAGGAGCAACACAAACAATTGTTCTAAAGGATTTGATAAGTGGAAGCACATAACCAGCCAACGGGTTGAAACTGCGACTGGCGACAGTGAATTCATTCTAGGTAAGCACTTTATGAGAACGAATGGCTTCGTGTAAGACTTTAGACAAGCCTGAGGTACGATAATGTCGAAATGCAACCTCAACTCCGCGGTTCATATGTAACGACCAAATACAGAAACAATTATTTGGGAAAGATTAGAGGGAATGTCATGAGTTCGTGCGAGTTTGCGACGAGTGAAGATATAGAAGAATATTATTGTGGTACGTTTTTCGTTTTCGCGTGTGGATGGATGTGCGGTGTGGAAAGAGTAGGCGGGTGACGCGCACTTAAACAAAACAAAAAGCACACCAGAAACGAATACATTCTTCTAGATTTTTTTAAATTTTCTTTTGGGTTACGGTGAAAGCAATAGACACCGCAGCCTATCGAGGCAACATTTATGAAAGGCGGGAAGACGCCCAACGAAATTGACAGTTAAAGGCGCGTAGACATACCCAACACATCTTCGGTTAAAGGTGGCCAACAAAGTGGCCATCCACATCTCGGTTAAAAGCAGGAACAGGCCCAACACTCACATTTCGGTTAACGGCGGGAAGATGCCCAAGACAGTTACGATTACGAGTTCAGTGAGTATTTTCTGTTTTGCTTTCGATTTACTTTTTTCACCATTATTCGAGTTCAGCAACAATTTTTTTTTGTTGCATTTTTTGTTGCAAATTTATTCACGTTCAGAGACCATTCTCTGAATTCATTGTTGAAAAAAAAACAATTTATTTAATAACATCAGCACTGCGTATGATTCCTGGCATTCGGGTTTATTTTCGTTCCTCGCTTGATTTTTTTCAAAAAATGAATTACTTAATTTTTTCGGATTGGTATGATGGAAGAGTTTTCCTCTCATTTCGTGCCGGTACCACAGTTACAGGCAATTTGTGCGTCAAATTTCGGCCGACTTAATTTTGGTGTCATGTAAATTTAGTTTCAGTCGTTAATTTTACTTTTATTTTTGTTCTGTTACACGGTTTACCCCATCAGAAGCATGAAAGCCTCAACTTCCCCGCGACCTATAACCCTGAGATCTAGTCATCAAAATCACCATGAGAGAGACCTCTGGGTGTTTAAAGGAAATCTGCGGAATGGTACTTAAACCATCCTTTAACAATAGTTCGAATTAGAGCTCTAAATTATTCGAGCAAGTCAAAAACAATCAAGACAATCATCAAAAAATGAGAAAAGGTAAGTACTATAGTGAAATTCGAACAGAAAAAACCGGTTAGAAAAATTAACGCAACACAAAGGCAATAATAGGACAACTTATGCCCAACTGTGGCACTATTCTGGTAATTCTTCGGGAGTGGGCAAAGAATTTATACGTAAATATTTATAAATTGGGAATAATTTTTCCATATATAAATTGGCAGGGAAAATTATTCACAATTTAACTTTGTTTTCAAAAAATTTAACACTTACATCTTCTCATAGATTTGAACCCAGGTTCTTATAGCACCTGGATAGGATTTTAAATTGCTCATCCAACCAGCCTAATCAGCATCATACATTCCAATCACCAATACCATTAAAACTATTAGATTGGGGGCAAAAACGGAGCAGAGTCATAACAATGAAGGGCGATGAATCAATTAAAGAGATCAGTGACCGAATACACCCGTCACGTATAACTTTGGAAATATGATTGGTTGATTAAATATAAAACGCTTAATTCAAAATGCATATGAAAAATGGTGCCCCTGTATCATTCCATATATAATATAAAAAATATTAATAATAAATAAATTTAATGATTGGTTTTTATTATGTGTATAATTTAATTCAGCAAAAAAAAAAATATGTTGATTTTATTTTTATTTTTTGATCCATAGCTGGAATCTACATAATATGTATATTCACACCGAAAGAAGGAGCGCCAACACACAAAAAAAACGCAAAATTCGTGAAAATTTTTATTGATGGTTGTTATATCGTTTTTTTTTAATATTTATTTTATTTTTTGGTACAAAACACTGATGAAAAAATCCATCTGCGGGAAAATGAAATAAAACACAGTGGAGATCCATAAAAGTGTAATAAAAAAAAAAATTTTTTTCGTTTTGTTTATTTTTCAATAACAGAATAAATAAGTTGTTAGAAAAGCACATATTTAGTACTACGTTATTCATCATATGGTACAAAACCAAAGCGTTTACTACAAAACAGGGGTAGCTTTTATTTCGGTTAGATTACAATAATCTGCGGTATTCAGCATCACTACCTCGTTTAAACATATTGTCGAAATCCGAATATCACACTCTCCGTTCTTTAAAATATTAATATTTTGTAAGCTCAATAATACCAAGCAAATAAACTGACGCGATGAAATCACAAAGGTTGTCTTGCATAGTTTTTCAACAGGAGAAAAAGCTATACAATTTTGATAAATGAATATCAATTTCAAATTCATTTTTCACAAAACATAAACATGAATTACTTTTTTATACTCTCGTATACACGAAAATAACTTTTCAACACACATATCCTTACTCTTTTGTGTCGTATTCCCTTATTTGCATCATCTTCTATAATCCTTATTCCTTTGTATTTATCATCTTATATTATATATATGACTTTGTATATGCGAGTATTACAAGACAGATACGATATGTGCACCCCCTTTTAATAAGGATATGTAGATGAAAGTGTACAGCGATTCTGTAATTCTCGAATATTGATGTATGTACGTAAGTCCATAAAAGAAGTCATATAAAATATATGTTTATTGTCGTTTCTGTATTAAAAATCTGTCTATACCGAATTGTAAAAAGGTGTTTTGATATTTATTTAGAATATAGAATAACATATGTGGCTACATAAGGAGCGACGTCAAAAATACCAATAAGATTTGGCCTGTCAAATAAATCGTATCACTGTATCATGAATACATCAATTTGACAATTTTAACAAAAAACCAGTTAATACTACTAATTTCGTATAGTAGTTAAATCAAATACCTAAAATTATTGCTATTAGTAAAGCTGAAAATAAATTATTTTTATTAGCTTGTTTAGCTAAAATAAATAATTTCAACGTCAGTTCACACCTAGGAGGAGGAATATTATTATTTATTTTTTCCTAGATAAATGCTGTTTATATTTAGTAAAAGATTATCAAATTAGTATCATAATACCCGCAAACAATCAAAAATATTTTATTTTTCGCGTATACGTGCACGCAGTTCAGTTTAACGGAAAAACACAGACACAACGATGGCAATGAAATTATCAGACATAAATTTTCTTTTAAATTTTTAATTCAAATGAAAAATCTCTTTTGATTATCTATGCTAGAACTATAACCATAATTTTAACAATTCTTAATTTCAATTCTCAATTTTTTTGAATTTAAAAAGTAATTTTTTGAAATTAAATGAGATTTTTAGAAACTAAAAAATAGTTTTTTTTTTATTTTAATAATATATTTTTAAAATGATTTATAAAATACTTTTTAAATTTAAAAAGTTTATTTATTTAAACAGAATAATTTATTTCAAAAGAAGAGTTCTAGAATTTTAAAACAATTTTTTTGATATTAATGACAACTTATGAAATTGTTTTTATTTATTGGTTTGCCAGAAATCCCGTTGTTTTATTTTTCAATTCGTCTATATTTTATATAATTCGCCAAATCAATATGTTCTTGTGTTATACTAAAGGTATGACTGTTTGAATTTTTGCAGTTTGGTATTGGTGGTCAGTGCTGCCAAGAATTTTTCTTTTCTGTAAATATTTAAAAAAATACTTTTTACGCTATTTGCCGTAGGCACTTGGCGAAACACACTTATACTTAATAAACACATTTTTATTAATCACTTGTTTTTGTTTCGCAGAATATTTTTCAAAAAGTTTAAAAAATCACTCGATCGATTTCGACTTGTTAGGTCATCATCAGGAGTATCTACTGAATTGTATTAGTAAAAATTTTTTGTTATATAGTAGAAAAAAGCAAAATATAAATAAAAATAAAAGAAGGAGGGAAAAAAAAAAAAAAAAAATAAGCAATAAAAATTAATCTACGGATCGATCGCGCAGGTAGGCGATGAGTCATAGGTTGAGTAACAAAATTCAAGGTATATTATTGCGTACGTGAGAATAGAAAAGGGCGGGGTCTGTAATTGGTGAGAACCGGATTTCTCTCTGTTCGTTAAGGATATTTTGGTTAAGAAATATTGATTTTCGAATTTCGTAAGATTCTAAGGTATCTAAACGTCTGCCTTTGGGTTGTATATGTAATATGTCTAAATTGTTCAAGCTAGCTGTATGATTTTCTGAAGTTAAATGGTTATGGAAAGTTGATTAATTGCAACCAGATAAATGTTCTTTAGCTTTAACTCCAAAATTGCGCCCAGTCTGACCAATATAGGAGAAACTACAATGACAGCAATTAATCCTATAAACGCCAGATTTGGAAAGGCGATCAACTCTAGGTTTATTGTTAAAAATCATTTTCTTTATTGTGTTATTATTATAAAAAGCAAAACTAATATTGGTATAATTGGACACGATGTTGCTAATCCGTTGGCTCGTTTTTCCTATATACTCTAAGCGACGCCATATTTTCCGCGTTGGACTATCCGGTGGATAAATACCCGTTAGAGTTTTACGCTTTAGCTTTTTATTTAATAACTTTAATATAGTCCTAGTTGCATATCCGTTATTTGTTGCTATTTGAAGAATTATGTTAAGCTCAGTGTTATAATTTGAATTTGACAGAGGGATGTTTATTAGTCTATCTATGAGTGAGTGGAAAGCTGACATTTTAATATTATGGGGATGGTTTGAAGAACTAGGGATAACAGCGTCTGTATACGTGGGTTTCCGATAAATTTTGAAGTCTAAAGTAGAATTAATCCTGGTTATTGTTATATCTAGAAATTTAATACATTTATTTTCTTCTTTTTCTAACGTAAAATCAATGGTGGGATATTGAGAATTTAACCAAGTAAGGAAAGAGTCTAACAGTATATCAGTTCCATTCCATAGACATAATATGTCATTAACATATCTATACCAAAAGATTATATGACGAAAATAAGGATTGTTATTTGATATGATCATTTGTTCGAAGAAATTCGTGAAAATTTCAGCCAACAAAGGTGACAGAGGGGAGCCCATGGGTAGACCATCAGCAAATTTGAAATATGTATTATCAAAACAGAAATAATTTTGTTTAATACAAGTCTCAAAAACTAACTTCAGTTCACGACGTAAGCTCTCATCTACAACATCCCTATCTAAGTAATTACAAACTATTTGGGACAAAGTATTAATTGGAATAGAAGTGAAAAGACTGGCAACGTCAAATGAAACTAGTTTTGAATGTAACGGAATGTCGACGTCTTGAATTTTGTTAATCAATTCTACCGAGTTCTTAACCGAGTAAGCCGAAAAGAAATTAGTATGACAATTGAACAAATTTATGAAACCCTTACATAGCTTGTAGGCAGGAGCATTGCAATACGCTACTATTGGTCTAATCGGAATGCCTTCCTTATGGATTTTTGGTAAACCATAAAGGATCGGGGCAGATGGATTCATGACAGAGTACTTCCAACCAGTTCCATCAAATAACTTCTGGCATTGGTTGATACACTTACTAACCGAAGTCTTAAAAGACTTAGTTGGATCTCTGCCAAGCTCTATTGCTTTACTTTCTGTAATAAAATCAGAAATTTTATTGCAGTAATCGACTTTTGTGAGCACGGTAATTGTATTGCCTTTATCCGCTTTACACGCTATAAGGTCATGGTCACGTAGTTTTTTCTTTATCGCACCAATCACTTGGAAGTTAGTATTATTAGAAGCAGCAGAAGAAGAGAATGGTGGAGTAGAAGAGTTATCAATACCTTTCTTTATTTGTAACGCACACACTGATTTTATTTGGGTTATCTGGCCAGATAAGGCTGTTTCGGCATCTACAGCCAGATTTTCGAATGATCGAAGGCCGATTTTGTTTGGCGTAGGGGCAAAATTCCCTCCGTTGCTAAGCATTTGCACCTCTGTATCACGGAAAACGACTAAGGACAAGTTCTTAAAACGTGGATGAAATTGGAAATCAGACGAACCACTATTACCTCTACGGTTAAATGGAAAAGCCTTATCTCGCAACACATCCAGTTTAGCTTTTTGTTTCACATATTGAATATGTGAAATTTCAGCTACCTCTGCACGAACTTTTCTGTCCAGCCAATCGAACTCAACAGAGTGCAAACGAATTGCTAACTCAGTGTGAACAACTTTAAGATGGAGATATAAGTTGTTCCTGGTAGCATACCCTTTACGCAGCAAAATATTCTGCGAAACAAAAACAAGTGATTAATAAAAATGTGTTTATTAAGTATTTAAAAAAAAATCTGTTTTTGACTAAAAAAGTCTGTTATTCGAATTTACCAAAAAAACACTTAACCTCAGTAGTGAATTAGTTATGTTAGTTAATAATATTACAGTTTTATTATAATTCATTTATTAAATTTTAATTTACATCAAGAAACAATAAATAATAATTTTAAGATAAGAGTAAATAATATAATATTAATCATGCATATGATCATACATTTGTACATTAAACTTTTGGTATATATTTCTATTGGGATAAAAATTGGTACAGTTTTGCTAATTTTTTTTTCAAAAAATCTTTTGTATGTAGAATTCCGCTTAACGTAGATGGATTAAGAGCATTCCAAATTTTAGTTTTATTTAAGTTGATTTGCGAAAAAATCCGATCAACGTTAGCTGTTGATATAGGTACAGTCAAATGGCCATAATAAATATCTTTAACTTAGGAAACGACACACTACCATCTCCACGTTTTAAATTAAATATACTTTGCCAAAAAAGGTTTATTTCCGTACAAGAATTTAAATTTAACATTTGAAAATCTAGAAATCGAATTTCCCGCCATTCATCATCAACTTTTTGATATTCCTCCGTTGAAATAATTTGTGGGAAATGTCTAAGAAGATTCATACATGATAAGTTTTTTTTATCAATGACATTAGCTGGAGATATGACATCAAACGACTTAAATAAATTATCGCTAAAATCAATTTTTTTTAACAAATGGTGACAGAGCTCTTTATAAAAATTTAGACAGTGTGATCGAAACTCTATTTCATCTTCGTCGGTCAGTCTATATGACTAGAATTTAGTGCATCAGTTATTTCTGGTCCTAAATAAATATTTTCAAGCTCTAACATGACTTCATCATTAATGAGAAATTCAACATTTAATAATGTTTCGTCCGTTATATAATTTTCTTTCACAAAGTATTGAAAAATTTTAAAATACAAACGTTTTACTTCCGGATACAATTTGTAAAGCTGTGGCGACTCAGTTTGGAATAATTTGTTAAGATTATTAATGTCATTTAAAACAAATTTGAGAAATTTAAGATAAAGCTTGAATTGTTTTTTTTCGAAGCATTCATTGATGCGGCGTACGGCATCAAATTGTTCTATTTCTTCATGAATAAAAAATAAACGAAGCTCGTTAAATCTGCTTAAAATTTGGTTAACAGTTTGTTCTAAAGATAGCCATCGGCTTTGTGAGGGATGTAAAATTTTCCGAGGATTATAATCTAAAAGTGCTTGCAAGTCGCTAAAAAGTTCTATCCGTTTAGGGCTATTCTGACTGAAATTGTAGATGTCTCTGGTGCAACATTCAACATATTTCGGCAGAAAATTACAGGCGTGATTTGCACATAATGAAAAGGAATGGCAAGCACATTTGAAAACTACCAAAAATGGACAATCTTTTTTTAAAGTGTAGCCACCGAATGATTAGAGCCAGTCATGACATTGGCACCATCAGCAGCAAACCCTACTAAATATCGTTTGTAATTTATGTTTTATTCAGCAAACCAATTTGTAATTTTTGAATAAATGGATTTAGCATCACATACCCCCACTTTCAGCAAAGTTCGTCATCTTCATTAAATCACACAGACCCTCCATTTGGGTACATCCGATTACATTTTTTACAATGGATGTTGTTTTTGTTCTGGCGCATGAGAGCTGTTTAACGATATCCGAATCCGGAATGGCTGCGCTCAGCTGCATTTCGGCTTTGGCAACTTAATCATTTCGTTTGGAATATATAGGTAGTATATTAGTAGTATATATTTGTATTAGATTTAGAAGAATAGTATTTTACTGTCGTTACCACGACCAGTTGTTAATAAATATGTACTTTTCCAACTTATCCAATAAGAACATGTATGCACATTTATCTTTCTAAGCACTATTTTTACACATTTCGTTTAATTAACATAATAACGTAAATCTTCGAGTAATGAACTATAAATGTAATATCGTAACGTCTGCGGTTAAATTTATTTTTAAAAATTATGTTTTTGCTGATTTACACAACTTTTCACCATAATCAACACAAGCAATCGAAACGAAAAAAAAAATAACTGTTTTTTACCCAAACATAAAAGTTTGGAATATAATTTTAAATACATTCCACAATTTTATATCCACTCATACCACAATATACCCAGTAGACATTTTTATACATTTTTGAAACCTATTGAGCCTCGTCACACTTTGATTCTTTCGTCGTGATTCAATGATTTCAAAAAATCAATCGCCGTCCACATTTGATTTCTTTGCGGGTTTCTTTTTTGATGTATGTGCGTAAAATTGTGTTTTTTTTATTTATTCGTAAAAACTGCTTCATTGGTTGGAAAAATATATATTTTCGCTCGAAGCACAAATACTAAAATTATCCCAAAAACGACAAATAAAAATGGAGTTCTTGAAATATTTATCTTCGCAGTAGTGCGAGAATCAATTGAATCAAAAACAAATGTTGCTGAAAAAAGAATCAAAAATTTCTCCGCCAATAAATTAGTTTGTGGGTGAAGGGGAAGGAAACAAGGAAAGAATCACGACGAAAGAATCAAAGTGTGAAACACCGATTTAGTTGCACTCATACCACAATATACCCAGTAGACATTTTTATACACTTTATACCTATTTAGTGGCCCACTATTTTTACTTAATTTATTTACCAAAAATCTATAAAAATCTGGTGAATAATAAAGACATTGCTAAAATTCTGTAAATATTGGATTAAATCTGTTTCTCTGTTTCAAGAAAAAAATCTGGTGAAAACAGAAAAATCTGGCGACTTGGCAGCACTGTTGGTGGTTGCAACCTGATGAGTAGACCAACTTTTTATCTGTACGAGACCAAACTGCAAAGAAAGAACTTGGAAGTTTTATATTTTTTTAAGGGTTGTGTGTATTTTTACACAATTATCCTGTGGGTTTGGGGAGGGAGAGTTAATTTTCTTTGTTTCTTTGTATTTGTAAAGTGTATTACGGTACGGATTACTTTGATTTAGTAAAATTGAGTGGCGTTTGTTCAAAAAATAATTATTTAAAATTTTAAATAAATTTTTTAAAACTAGCCAATAGTTTTTTTATTTTTTTTATTTGTCTTAAAATTTAAGAAAAATCTTTGACAAAAGTAAGGAAAGCATTTTTGAAAATAAAAACAATTTTTTTATTTTTATAAACAAATTTGGCGAAAGAATTTATTTTAAAAATGAAAAGATTATCTTTTTGATTTTGAAAACGAGACTTATCGCCTGAAAAAATATATGTATATTTTTTTATTTTTACAGTTTTTTTTTCTCAGTGTATGTATGGGCCTAAAGTGTACCCTCCGGATATTACGCCGGAATTGAGTCAATGAGTCTGTCCTGTCTCAGTGGAACTTATTAAAGTTATTTTTGCTCTAAATAATTAAAAGAAAATATCCTAATGTTTTCCAATACAGGGTGAGCCATCTGTTAATCCTTTTTTCATTTGCAAATAAAATACACATTTTGTGATGAAAAGCCAATTTTTTACTGATAAGGAAATCTCATTTATTTATGCAAAACCGTATCGTTCATATACCTACCACGGCTTCGTCTATAGGCCTGCATCTGCACATCAGCGAACAACGTTACTTACATATTTGCAGTTATAGAAATGACCTTTAGCTGTAACCAAGTATTTTCTAAATAGATGATGATGAAACTCAGTTTGTCTGTGTGTGGGCTATTGATTTTTTAATTGGACTGGGAGTCGTTATATATGTATTATTTGTACGGTATTTCAATTCTAATCACAATATTATTATAACGGGAAAACGATGAAATATCGATGTCTGAAAATTATTTTTGATTGATTGATTGATTGATTTTGAATGCACGACCAAGTTCTTAGACAAGATCTCCCGGTTGACGCCGGGCCCACCGCACACTCTTTTTACATATAACAAAACCGAGGGATTAGATAGGTTAATTGGATGGGAGTGAATCAGCCCGGTTACAGACACCTAGAAATAGCCGATAGGTTGGGATCGTACAACACAAGACAATACAAAGGATAAAAGTTTTAATGGTCATCAACAATTTCTCCTGGGAATCAGCACCTAACTAAAATAAACCTACACTAAGAATTATATTATTCTTCTACCTCTAAATCTGAAATGTCAATTCATCATTAATTAAAGTAGGATTAATAAATTTTGATTTGATTTGAATGCACGACCAAGTTTAAAGCAGGAACTCACAGTTACTGCCGCGCCCATCATACACCTGCTTTATAAACAACAAAAAAATGGGAAAGGTACTTTAGATGTGACAGACCTGGCCCTATTACAAACACCTAGAAATAGCCGATAGTTAGTAAGTTTACCATCACAAGACAACACAGTTCTAAAAGTACTTTCAAATTGTGTCAGCTTCCCTTTGGACCGCATCAGAAATTAATTATTATTTTGAAATATTTTAGTTAAGTATAGCCATCAAAACTGCTTCCAGAATGCTTATCTCCTAGAGTCAATAAATTGTTAGAATTTAAATTATTTGCTGATAAGTGCTATTGATTCCGGAATTCTTTCCTTAACAGGTGTTAGTGTTTAAAACCAGTTTACAACAATAATAAATTTAGTTTTATTACTATTATAAACCAGTTCCAAACACTAACACCCAGAGTGTCCGTAACTAACCAGCACCACTCTTAAAATAGATTAACTACTTTACCAAGAATAAGTAAACTGTCAACTTAAATATAATAAGTTATTATAACTAAATACTAAATTTAAATAGTTATTAACCAGGTCACCTTCCGAAATTTTTCTGTAAATTAACTTAAGATTAATGACTACCATTTCACTTTACAATATTCGAAAGTGTAGCCAACAAAATTGCTTCCAAAACACCAATGTTCTAGAATTTAAATTTGTTAGTAAATTGAGATACATAGATACTATTAATTCCGGAATCCATTCCTAAAACCGGATTAAATTAATTTACTTATTCCAATCCATTTTTAAAACATTATATCCGAATATTTGTCATTAATCAGCACCCATCATAAATTAGCTTCATTGCTTTACCAAGTATAAGTATACTTTCTATCATACAATAACATATTATAAACTTAATTCTAAATTAAATTTAATTTAAAAACTAGCATTAATATAATAGTGGTTATTTGCTACAACCCAATATCAACCTGGAGGAGATTTGTAGATACAGTACATAACCTGGAATACTAATAATATAATTATTCAACATTCATATTATATAATAAAGATTAAGAATAAGATTAAATTAGCTGACTTCCATTTTATTTGTATAATAATGTTTTCTAAATATTGTATATGAACTGTAATGTGATTAATCTAAATCTAAACTATGATTATTTTTAAAAGGTAATATATCAATAATGAATATGTATAATTAACCCATTACAATTTATTCCCAATCAGAATTAAATAAAACTATTAAGCTAATCAGGAATCTGTAAGATAACAGAATTAGTAATAAGTAGCTATTAGAAAATAATCTAATTAAAGAAGTGTCATTAATTTCAAAAATACAAAAAACATCCATGTATCAATATTTCTTTGATTATAAATTTTATTGTATAGCCTCCAAGCCAAAAAATAAGTCAACCCATAAAATTTCCCTCTAACGACACTTCAATGTTACATATAGCCATAGTCATTTAATCTATTAAAATAAAACCAATTGTCGTGAGACAAATTAAATCTTAAATATACAATTAAATTAAATTAAAATAAGAAATAAAATTTCATTAGTATTAACAATGATTAAATATTATTCTAAACCAAGGTAAATAGCCTTATTTGTTATGAGGCTTAAAAGACTCAGCTTCCACTTCCATCTATATCTGAACCTCCAGATTCTTTTATTATATAAAATTATAGTTAATGAGTTAAATAATAGATGACTCTTTTTAATTAGTGGAAATTTTTGTTCAATTTACCGTAATTATCTTACTCTAAAAGCAATGCTACACAACAATAAATCCCTTTAGCTAAATGGAAAAATGTCAATAATAGCAAAAAATCATATATGTATATTAGCTATTCAGGCAAAAACTTATTTATCCCAAGAGTATTTATTCCTCGACGCTTACAAAATAATAAAGCTGCAAATAATAAAAATGTAGTCATTACGGCTTCAAAATTCTTCTGTAATCAAAAATTTTCATTAGAACTAAATAAATTAGCTTAATCAGAAACTGCAATGAATAATATAGTATGTATTAATAATAAACACCTGATAAACACCTGATAAAGGGGTACCGAACTAAAAAAGTCCGAATCAAGAAAGTCCGTAGCGGCTAGTTTCTTCAACCATAAGAAACTCCGCACAATTATTTCTCAACGGACAATCCTCCGTTCACACAACCCTTTATAAACGGACAACTCTCCATCCAAAGAACCATTACAAACAATATACAACAATCCCGTATATACAAACAATGTACATATCAACTTGTACATAGTAATCGTACAACAACACTTGTACATACGAAACCTGTGTAAGCAAAATATAATTGAAAAATTATATTTTGGTTTCACAAAAATTTCGCATTACAACAACCTCTACAACCAAATCACTGAGAGATACATAAAATCGCATGGATTTTGCATAACCAAAATCACGTAAAACGCACATACACACCACCATGCCACTGCACAATAGATGGCATGGCAAACATTTATGTTTAATAAAACATAATTTTTATAGGGTGCACCCAAATATTTTGGTGCATGTAAACTGGAAGAAAAACCAGTTTTGTTTTTTTTTTTTTTTTTTTTCTTTTTTTTTTGTATTTTGGTTTAAGAAGAAATAATTGAAAAGATAATTCTTCCCATTCAATTTGGATTTTTGCCGGAGCAACATCACTGACACATCGCTGCAACGCGGAGCGGCTCATCACTCACCAGCAATAAAAAAAAATAATTTTCGCTAAATAAAAATTCAATTAAAATTAAATTTTAAGTTTTTTTATTTATTTATATTTTATTTTATTATTTTATTATTAAATTAACAAGTGCTCTACTTCACTTTCCGCCGCATTATACTACAATAAGTTCTCCAAAAATGAAGCAAAATAGTTGATTTTTGTATGAACACCAGCGACTTATTCTAATTCATATTCTTAACTTAAAATTATGAATTAAAAAAAGCGATTCAGAAAAAGGAGATAACTCAGAAATGAATTAACAAAAGCTTATACTATTTCATTTTTAAAACACGTACCCTAATTCACCTTCAAAATGAATTAAAAAAGGCACATTCTATTTCAAATTTAAATTTAAATTCCACAAAATTTTCATTAATGAAAATAATAGTTGCATGGATTTACATTGATTAGTTATAAAATATAAATAAAAAAGGCTTATATTATTTCATTCTATAAACATTTATATTAATTCATTTTAAAAATGAATCAAGAAATGCCCCGCCCAAATTCACCTTATCGAACTCTTTCATTTCTTCTTCAACTCCGATTTTAATTCATCTCCAAAACGAATTAAAAACACTTATTTTAATTTAGAAAAAAAACCTTCAATTCAGACCCCCCTAATTCATGCAGCCCCTGATAAACCTTGATAACTCTAAATTGCTCATCATATAAAACATGATAAATATAACAATTTAATACTCAAACGGTGAATAATTGGAGATAGGAATTAGTAAAATTAATTAATTTCTGAAATCAAAATGTGGAAAGAATCTTTTTCATAAATAATCTTAGTAAAATGTACCAAGAAAAATATGTAATGTAGATCCAGGAGTGCTCGCTACCCGCTTCTCTAGAATAAAAAAAACCAACATACTGCAACCTATAAAGTTATTTCCCAATCCCAATAGATGAAAACTCAGCGATCGCCCGTTAGCATCAATATAAAAGAAAATTTATCGCAATACACATCCACCGTATCCTCGCCGCCCCTGTGTAAATTGATCACACAAAATAAAATGAAAAAGCCAAAAATCAACAATTGAATCGTTTTTTCATATAGAAAAACATTTACACTACCAAGCACAAAAAGTAAGAATATAATAATTATGTAATGACATAAATAAAACAAAACGAAAACAAAAGTCCCCTGATGTTGTATATGTTTCGTTCGTAATCAATACATACACATCCATACAAAGCACAGCCGAAAGCATATAACAAGCTTTGTATATACATTGCAAAACCACATTTTCGGTGGTATTGAAATGTACATTATATCCCGCTATACACCTCCAATACTAATTTCCATACGAAATATAATGTACGTCGTACGAGTAAATAAATATAAAAAACAAAAGTTAGAATTCAAAAGTACCAACGAAAAACAATCGTCGCAAAAAGAACAACAAAAATTGTTATCGAGTGTAACAAAACAGAATAACAGAATTGAAAAACACTTTCTGGCACAAACAATACTCAAACAATACTACCACCACGAGAATACTAGTACTCTACACCTTTATGAGTTATAGAATACAGTAATCATTTTATTATATGCTTAAATTTATTTGGAAAAATATATTATGTTAATAATTAATATGTATTAAAACGTGTTAATGGAAAAAAATGAGAAAACACTTATCTTATTCATCCTCTGGAATCATAAAAGTTCTATACATGTTGAAAAATTACATACATACAATGCGTATGATGCATTCAAACAACGGTATCAAAATACATATATACGAATTTGTAATATACATATTCTTCGCCATTGCAAGCGCATCACACACAAATTAATATAATATAACTATTCAATATGTATCTTATTACGGCTTCAAAATTCCTTAAATCACACAACATATTATTTATGTCTATGAACACTTAGATGTATATTATTTAATTAATCAAAACACACTTAAACTATTTATTTTTAATTATTTAGAGGAGAGACCCAAAAACACGTCTCTACTCTACGACGTTTAATCGCCGACCCCATCGATGTCTGAAAATTATTATATGGAAAAAATGAGTAGAGTTTGATGAGACTTCGAATAACCTTTGGTTTACTGTAAGCTGGTCGAAAGCCAGTACTCTATCTAATAGAGTAAAAATATTGAACAAAGAAAAGAGAAAGAGAAAGATAATAAAGAGAAAAATGTCAGCCGGTGCCATATCAGGTGTCATATTTGTTGAGTTTTTGGCCAGAAATTCGCTCACAATGATATAAATGGTGCATTGTCGTGGTGCGCCGCATAACGCCTAGATAATATTTTTTTATTTACCGTCTGACCTTCTGAAGAAAACAGCTAACATAACCTTGACTTTTGATCGACTTTGGTGTGGGTTTTTGGTATCGGCTCAGTTGAAAGGCACGATTTGTAAGCTTGTTGGCAGGTTTGCATGTTAAACTCATAAACCCATATCTCACCACAAGCTATAATGCATTTACATACTACTGATAGAGCTACTTTATTTGCTTATAAATAAAAAGGACAATACACTTGATTTCAAATTTAAACAATGCACTCACTTTAATAAGATTCAATTCACGAGGAACAATTCGCGTTCCATGAAATAATGCAAATAAAAAGATTTTGTCACTAGCAATCTATTAGTTTGAATTATTCGCATTCCCTTTTAAATTTCACTGTGAGAACTCAAAGTTTTTTATGGGCAATTTAAACCCAATCGATTACCAATAAAAAAACTTATAATCTTCATATTAACACGGAATACGAATTCCCCTTGTAGCACTATTCTGGGTTTCCCTGCGAATAGGGAATTAGAAAAAATATTTTCATAGCATTTCTCTCTAAATTTTGTTCTAAAATATTTAAACCCATGCATAACTCCAACGGTAGGTCAAAAAAAATATAATTTACACAAAAAAATGCTATGAAAATATATTTCCCTTTCCCAGTGGGAGCGAGGGTAATGTCGCAGTTCCACGGGAATAAAAAAAATAGTTTGTTTTAAAAAAGGTTAGCACGCCAGAAATAAATGTTTAGAATTACATTTAAATCCTTTCCCTAATTCCGTCCCCGGGAAATTACCAATATATCGATTTTGTCTCGTGAGTTACTCATTTAAAATGAGTGAAGCATTGTGTATAATACACAATTATGTCTTTGTATTTGAATTTTTCTTTTGTTCGTATTTGTGTCATTTGTATGATGAACAGTATCAAAATAACGCGATTCGGGCGAATCGGTTTAATTTTTATAGTGCTTATTTCATTTTCTCAGCACATTACGGCTGCTCTCGAGCTGTGGAGTGTCATTATTTAACATGCTAATATATTTTATATTTAACATTTTTTTAATCATAAATTAATTTTATATATTTTAATAAATGTTTATAAGTAAATTTATTTTAAATTCAATAAATTATAAAAATAAAATCTTAAATATAAAAATATCGAAAAATAAATATACGACACAAAAATATGGCGTTTACAATGGTTAACTCTTTCAGTGCCAAAAAGCGCGATCGTACTTCTCAATACATTAGCCGAAATCATGTCGGAACTCAAAGGGTTGATCTAAACAAACAAACAAAGAATGACACGTGGCTTGCATATGCAGTAAAATAATCATACGCACGAAACTAACCCAAACAAAAATGCTACTTCTATATCATTCCGGTTACACTCATTTCGTTCACACATTTTGAAACAAAATCCGTATACAGAATAGTGCCACAGGAAAAGCTAGAATAGTGTCACTTTTCTGAGAAAAATAGATATATTATAAACCATGTCACAAATGCTTGCTGACAGTATCAGCGCAATTATAACCTAAAAAATTTAAGGAGGTGTCGTTAAAATTTAATCGGAAGAATATTTTAAAGGCTGGCACTGGTGAATTTTTATCTGTTGGTATTTTTCTTCTTTGCAAGTGTCAAATCATAAGGACAATTTCAAAAATAAACTTTAAATAAAATATTTTAACTTAACTTACGTTACGCTTAGTTCGAATATATTTTAAAATTTATTATACATTCGAAAATGAATCACCAAACAGTGACATCTGTTGAAAAAAACTAATTTCGCTTTCAAGAGAAAGAAATCTCCCATTTGTCTACTAATGCAATACTTTTTATAAAATATTTTAAAATGAGTTTGAACATGTTAAATTATTATAAATGTACTAATGTTATCTGTTTGAAAAAGTGTAAAATGATGTTCTCGTGCTAAAAAAGCTAATTGGAAAATATCAACAAAAAAAACTACATTTTCTATGAACTACATATTCTCCCAACTATCGTTATTGTCTACGCAAAAATCAATTTTATACACTATTTTTGACACCAATATGTAAAAAATTTTGAAATACCCGTAGACGTATAACCAGAAATGGGCTACTAATTTTTACGTCATTGTGTCAACAGCGCATCGACAACGTAAATAACGTCGGGTACTCGTGGAAAACGCCTATTCGTAGATAACGTCGACAATTACTTGTAATTTCGCATGTATTGATTGAATATCTACATATTTTTAGCTTCTGTTTCCACACATTTTATCAAATGGAAATTATTAATACTATTAAATATATTTTCAAGTATGGCACAGTAAAATTTCGGAATAGGAATTCTGTGCTAGCTGAACAAGAAATGATTAATTTTTGCTAGAATAGAAACTATAAAATAGGCTTTTTAAAACACGCTGCTCACCAGTGAGTATATAATTTGACCAAATGCGAAGTTCGATATTCGAAGCTCTCGGGTTCGATTCACGGTGGTGACCAGATAAAAAGTTACGATTGGTCTTTTAATGGGTCATGTGTTATAAATACATTTTCTAAATATCTCAAACAATAGTGGTAGGCCAAAAAAAATTCGGCGCGCAGTCGAAATTACCAATTAATTTTTAACAAACTAGCGATTTATAGTTGTTTCTGTATCCATAAAAGGTACTAAGCCTAATATTTATTTCTAGATTGCATACTAAATTGTTAATGATCCTATAACAAAAATAAAAATTCAAAAATTTAGTCGACAAAATGTATCAGGTTTAAAGTATTAAAAAATTTAAACACTAATATTTTTATAAACAGCCGCAGCAAAAAAATTAAATGTTCGTTTCACAATCATAATTAAGAAATAACGGTGCCATCTCTAAAAAATGGTAATTTTTCTTTTTACAACTACACCATCAACACCAAGCAACCATTGCTTGGATGATACAAGTTTGGGTGACCATATAGGAGCAGTGTGAAAGTAGTTGTAAGTGGAAGGAAAGACCACAACTTGACATGCCAGTGAGCCTCATCCATCAGCAGTGTGTACCTTTCAGGTACCCAGGGCGCTGGCTAGGATTCAATAGACCATGCTTGTGTAACCTTAATAATGAGGCGACCAAATCCCTTATTGGGATGTAACATCAACACTTTGCTATCAGCTACTAGCATTTGATAAACTAAAACAAATGGGAAGTTAAAATGTTTGACAAAAAATTACCAGAAATATACGCAAAATATAACTATAAAGCAAATGTGTATCACATGCAAATTATAACTATTAATTAATTGTGTATTAAATAAATATCGAACTAATAGTGACTTCTAAATTTTGATGAAAAAATAAACACAAATTTATTACTGCTGAAATATCAATATAAAAAAAAATTAATAGGTCAAGTTTCCACAAAATCCCAAGTTTGAGCCTAAGGCTAAAAATTTAAATATCGAAGATGGGGCATGAAATTTTGCTTAATGCCTGACCAAAAAAGCTTAAGCCTACTGATTTGTTTTGGGCTAGAGTACTTGTATTTATATAGTAAGAATAAAAAATAAAAAAGTTTAAGCCCAAAAATTAATTTTCGGCGCACCAGCGTGTTTTGGTTCTCTCGTATTTACTTTACTTTTTGGTTTTTTATTTTTATTTGTAATGGGTGTTTTTTTAAGCCCAATAGAACTTGAAATTGTAAAAAATAAAACAAAAAATTAAATTGTAATCAAATTGTTTTTTTATTTGAAAGATCAATACATGGCATTACTATTTGAAAATTATTTCTGGCACTGTTGGCCGTATGTCACGAATAAGACGAACAATGCTGACCTCCAAGGCGTCAATTGTTGCTGGTTTATCAGCAGAAACCAGTGACTTCACGTAGCCCCACAGGAAATAATCGAGAGGCGTCCAATCGCACGACCGATTTCGAGAAATGGACTTGTCAATCGGCCTCCAACAATTAACAGGTCCATTTCTCGAAATCAACTTATCGTCAGATTTTGGGTTTAATAAGTCGACGGTTGCGGTCGCCGTATGGTACGTAGCGCCATCCTGTTGAAACCACATCTCGTCCGGATCAATGTCATCCATATTTTCAAACAATAAATCATTGATCATGGTGAGAATGATCTCCTATAAGTTGCGCCAATCGACGACTGATTTTCAAAGTAAATTTTAATAATTTCGTAGCGTTGTTCAAGCGTCAGTCTATTCATGATGGTTTACCAGAGTATATTTTTCATAAAAATTTAATTTGTTGTTTTATTTTTTACAATTTTAAGTTCTATCAGGCTTAAAAAAACACCCGGTATATTACGCTCACTAACTGATATTGTGCATAGAGAGAGCACAAAACAGAATTGATGCACCAGCGTGTTTTGGTTCTCTCGTATTTACTTTATTTTTTTTTTTTTTTTCGTTGCATACTCTTGGGACAAAATTTCGTTGCATTTTTCTATATAATGCGACGCCAAAAACTTCATCGATGTTAAAAAAAAATATCTAAAAATATTTTCAGTGGAATTATGTGAACTAAATTCAGCTTGAGAAAAAATGTATTGGATATTATTTGGAATATATTGTATAAAATCTCGCCTCATACACGATTCACGAGCACTAGGCCCATTTCACCGAAATTGCTAAAGTTTTGACTAGAAACCAACAGAATTTTAGGAAAATTCTATCTGGAATTATCTGGATATAGTCGTTTGACTCACAGACGATTCACGAGCACTTGACATAATACATATTAAAGTAGTTTTTGTTGATATAGGCGTCGTCAATTTTTGATCACACTAGTCCGTTTGCTTTGATTTTCAATATTTTACATTTAATTCAGAACGGGTTTACGCATTTTAACTTGAATATTCAAAAATATATCCAAATTTTTTACTTTAATCTGAATTTTCTCATATCAAGAAATTATGTTTTTCCTTCTACGAAATTATTTATTCAAGTTTATGTTATAAAGATTGCAAAATAACCACTTACTACCGCCAAGAAAATGTGTATAGCTTAAGAATTTAATTTCTTGTTATAAGAAAATAGTTTCATATTGAGAAAACTGAACTAAACTGAATTTCTTAAATCATATTATTCTAACTAACAAACTTTAGAATATTTTTTAAAGATAACAAAAAAATGTTCAAATTGAGAATACAATTTCTTGTTTTAAGAAAAATTTCTCAATATAAGAAATTATGTTTATAGTAAGCATTTCATGTTTAAATAGAAATATTTTTGCATTTTGTTATGCTTACATATAAATAGACCTAATCTCCTGAATATGCGAAATAAGGAGTTCAAAATTTCGTTTGATTAAAAAATGATAATTTGTTTGTTTCGTTCATATTAATTTGAATACGTTTGAGGCAAAACTAAGAATTTGTAATCTAAAAGTATAAATAGTACAGTTGCTTATTTGATCAGAATTTTTTATATCAGAATTAAAACAGGTATCTGTTTTCTAAGAGAACCAGTTGATAAATGAAATGACACTGAGACAAGGTGTAAAAACCACAAACAAGGCAAGGGAATATTTCTCACGAATTTAATTGTGATATTTATTAATAGCCAGCTTTTTTATTGAGAATTAAACAAAAGGTTCAAATTTAAACGAATGTCGTAAATCTCGTTCATCTGAATCGTTCCAGAAACCTTTAATTAATAAGGTGGCAAATATTAATGAAGTTTAATCCAAAATTAAATTTTAAACTAATTTTTTTTAAATCTTTACCTACGAAATCTCTCATAGTTTGTAATCAAAACTTCAACAAATCCGATGGTATATGTCTTGTGCTTGTGCAGCGCCTGTGAGACAAGATTCAGTCGGCTATATCTAGCAAATTCCAGATAGCATTTTTCTGCAATTCTCGAAGTTCGAATTTTCTCAAATCAAGAAATTATACTTTTCCTTCTACGAAATATTTATTCAAGTTTCTGTTATAATAATTGCAAAATAACCACTTACGAAAACAGTTTCATATTGAAAAAACTGAATTAAACAAAATATCTTAAACCATATTATTCTAACTAAGAAACTCTAGAATACTTCTTAAAGATAAAAAAAATGTTTAAATTGAGAATTCAATTTCGGCTTTTAAGAAAAATTTCTCAATATAAGAAATTATTTTTATAGTAAGCAATTAACGTTTAAATCGAAATATTTTTGCATTTTATTATGCTTTCATATAAATAGACCAAATCCGCGGAATATACGAAAGAATGAGATCAAAATTTCGTTTGATTAAAAAATGATACCTAATTTGTTCGTTTCGTTCATATAAATTTGAATATGTATAAGACAAAACGAAATCTCTCATAGTTTGTAATTAAAACTTCAACAAATCCGACGGTTTATGTCTTTTGATTGTGCAGCGCCTGTGAGACAAGATTCAATCCGCTATATCTAGCAAATTCCAGATAGAATTTTTCTGCAATTCTCTAAGTTTGAATTTTCTCAAATCAAGAAATTATATTTTTCCTTTTTCGAACTATTTATTCAAGTTTCTGTTATAATAATTGCAAAATAAGCTTAAGAATTTATTTTCTTGTTATAAGAAACTAGTTTCATATTGAGAAATCTTAATTAAACTGAATTTCTTAAATCATATTATTCTAACTAAGAAACTCTAGAATATTTTTTAAAGATAACAAAAAAATGTTTAACTTGAGAATTCAATTTCTTGTTCTAAGAAAAATTTCTCAATATCGGAAATTATGTTTATAGTAAGCAATTAACTTATTATGCTTACATATAAATAGACCTAATCTGCTGAATCCACAAAATAAGGAGTTCAAAATTTCGCTTGATTAAAAAATGATAATTTGTTCGATTCGTTCTAATAAATTTGAATATGTATAAGGCAAAAATAAGAAATTGTATTCTAAAACTATAAACAGTTTAATTGCTTGTTTGATCAGAATTGTTTATGTCAACTATTACCATTTATGCAGGTATCTGTTCCCTAATGCAACCGCCTTGGGCTGTCTAGTTAAAGGTATAATTTAAAAATATAGATTATCATTGTACATTTTACTGCCGCGACAGTGATATTTTTCCGGGCTGGGATATAAAACTTTCTCCATAGTTATAGTTTTGAATTGCTAATGGGCTTTTTCAGCTGAATAACGGGCTAGCTTCATATAAACGAAGAGTTTAGGTCTGAGTTGGCTACCAAGCAATAGTAATATATCGTAAAAATACATACAAGTAATTTTAAAGTTTCGGGCTGAATGTTATTAATGTCATGACATTGTATCATAATGTTGTTTACTGGCACTGTCATTATTTCGGCAAAAATTTCCTATGTAATCTACGTAATAGATTACTTGTCTACAGTTCCGTAGATTACATTGTGTCCATTCCTTCCTAGTTTTCTACAGAAAACTAACAGTGCCTAATAGAAAAATTTCCTGATGGGAAAATTTCATCAAATTCAAAAAAAATATAAATTGATATTACAAAACTCTTAATAAATTAATAATATATATCAAATGTGACCAGGGTAACATCAGCCATTCTTTGAAAACGATATACTTTTATGTATTCAAAAATTTAATTTTAAATTCAAATAAAATAAAATGATGTCACATGAAATGACACCACTACAATACATATACATAACACTCGTATAATCAAAGGTTACATTCTTCGATACTAATAAAATTTGCTTTTCCTGCTTAACTTGTACCAAAAAAAAAAATTAGATCTATAATAATAAAAATTGTAATTGAAAAATGCCACAAAAGACAAACAAATATGAAAAGAGAAAAATGAAAAACCGAATACAGAAAACAGCAAAAAATAAAAAAATGAAAATTACTTTATTTATTCAGGTAAAATTGGATAATACATTTTTATATATTTTTCAACAATTCTACTTTGTGTATATAGTTTCACTTGAGACTTAATCAAATATCAACAGCTAACATCATTCAGACATTTTAGAGAAAAATATAAAAATAAAATTTTTCTCGTTCTTCTGTATATTTTTGATTTATCTGTGTGCTGTACTCGAGGTACATATATGACATGAATATAAAGAAAACTGCAATAAATTTTCTTTTTGCTGTTTGTACGAACAATGTGTCGTATTCTCAGATTTTTTGTATACAGATATATTGAGTTAAAGGTAAAAAGCTCAAATTTTCATTTCTTCTTATTATTATTTCATTTTAAATATGACTTTTATATTTTATGTGTTATATAAAAGAAAAAGAAGATAGATTACTTTAGTTAGGTGAGCAAATACTTGCATAATATGTTCGCTTTTTTATCATTGTTTGATGGATTTTTTTGAGAAGAGTCTTTTATAATTTTTGGTTTGGAGCTTACGACACAAAGTTCTATAACTTGTAATCCAATCATAGTGCAAGTTTTTTGTTACAGTGATTTTTATTTTTTGAAACTTAAATTCTTAATGTAAATATGGCAATACTAATGTATAATACTGAAATGGAGTAACGAACTGTACTGCGTCAAACAGCATAACAAAGCTGTATTTATTATATGTAAATCCTTAAGTATCATCCCTACATAATTGTAACGGAATTTTATCTAATTCCGTCATCAACCTATTCCAATAATACAAATTTCCCAATAACATGACCTCGAAAATAATATCTTCGGCTATTTCTAAAATAATTTGACCGTCATGTTTCGATTTGTACATTTTTTTAGGGTTCATTTAATTAAAGGTAACATAATTCATTCACATTAGAATATTTTATGTACCTCGGTTAAATGAACTCAAATATATGTTCATGAACGTCGTGAAAGTCTTTTCAGATATACTTGTGCATATGTAAATGACAACAACCGATGCAATAATTGAAAAATTGCATTTGGTGTTGTGCCTAATCTACCGACAATGCAACAATTATTTACACGAGCAGTAATTTGATATTAAGGATTGACTTTCAATTTAATTTACAAAAAAATATTTTTTCCACTCTCAACCAACTTTGAATATGAAATTAAAAAAAAAACGGCGTGTGGAATTTTTTGGAACAATCAAGGCAGTCAGTGTTTGCCAGACCAACGTGTGGTCAGAATTGTCTCTGGGTTTTTTGAGTTCTTGTGTTAAGTAAATTTTTGTGGAAACCACTGTTAAGTTGTGTTAATAAAGCAAAGCTTTGAGTTTAGTGTATTAAATTTAGTGTTTTGTTTTCTTTGTGCAGATTTACTTTCTTCGGATTTTTGGTGAGTATATTAGCGTAAAATTTTTTACTAACCAATTAAATAACGATAGTGGGTTGCTATTAACATCCCGTGCAAAAGAAATTGTTGACGCCTAGCCGCTCTTTTCTTGTCACGGACCTAGATAGCATAATATCAGACCCTACTAACACTTTTCCCCAATTAGAGCCTATGGGCCAAATAACTTTAACTAGTTTAGGGTAGAATGTTTAAACAAGTACAACAACAGTTTGTGTTGCCCACGTGATGGACTGATAAGCTAACCCACTACTTCCGGTCCGATACTCCATTTTTCTCCTCCCCCGGTTGCATTAATTTTTTTTTGATTCCATATTGCGGTAAACTATGCCACTATCCGGGTGCCCCAAAACCCACACCGTTCCCCTCTACCAGACTGAGCTGCGGAACTAACGTCGCATGGGGTACAAAAGGATAGCTGCAAAAATCTGTGAAACTGGGTTGACTTTCGCTTTAAAAGTTAAACCCGTTTTATGATTTATTGCGAAAATTCGTTAAAAACTCTTATTTCCACACGATTTGAAGTGTACGAGGCTGGGAACTTGACTAATACTAATAATCTTATAAACTAAATGATTGGGATTGTTTGGACGACTGTCATTGAGGATTCACTGAGCAATCCTTAATGACAGTCGATAAACGATATCGTTCGTTGGATTTATAAAATAATTAGTGTTGGGGCAAAGGATGTTCATCACAAATTTTGCTTGTTTTAACTTCTGCGGTGTCACTTTCGATGGTTTTCCCTAGACGTCTGTCGCTGGTTTAATACTACAAGTTGTTGAATAAAGTATTAAGAAAAAACACTAAATTAAATTCAATCATTAACAATTCTTGCAATTTTATTTTATAATTCTCTTTATTTAAACATTTAATGTTGTTTCTATGGCACTTATTTCCAATCTGATTTATAAATCTTAAAACTAATTTAATAAAAAACTCAGCTAGTTTTGCTCGGGGAAACTACTTTCCCAAATCAGTTCTTGGTTGAAAGCCACTGAACAAAACTTCCGAATGACATCTCTATGAATAAATACTAATATTTAATTTAGCTGTAAAGAGACATCTAACAATGAATAGTTGAGTTAAACATATTTTGTAATTGAGCTACAAATGATAGTAAATTACAATAAAGGTTTTGATGCATAGAAAAATTAAAATGTCAAATTATGAATAGATTTCAAAATTAGTAAATAATTTAGAAAGTGACATTCTTCGGATAAGTATTTTAAATAACATACATAATTACTAATTTTCTTTGTTTTCAGATCTAAAGTATTCACCTCCAAACAATTAGCATCGGCCATTTTTCTCAATCCGGACACTTGAATTGTGTACGGAAGTGTGAGTGAGTTTTAAAGGAAATCAACTAGTAACCGATCCTCAACGAGTTATCAAGAATAAAAAAAATATGAATTCATTATAACTTATGTCTACCACTTTAGATACAATTCTTTGACAAAAGAAATATTTTTATCTAAATGGTTGTTCCAATTGGATTTGTTATTTTGTTTTTGTATTTTTCATTATCTGTTTACCGTTTAATCGTAAGTGACCAACCGATAAAAACTAGTGACCAACCCTGCCCCCTATTCGTGAATACGATACGAAAACGAAAATGCAAAATTCGTATTTGAATTGAATCAGATTCGTACGATTCTTATTTAAAATTGAATAGGAATCTTATACTTTCGTTTTCGTATCGTATTCAGGAATAGGGCTGCTGGCCAAACGAAGACCAAACGAATTCAATCATCATTTTTGAAAACCTTTAGATGGGGTACTAAAAAGGCAGAGCTCACAAAGTGTTTTACTAAAAAACTTTTTGGTTTTAGACTAAAATGCAATGGTTCACAAGTACACCTTGCTGCTGGCACGAAAGATCTTATTTTATGTTTCTGTTTTGAAGCAGATACGCCGAAAGTAAAATTGTACACGTTGAAGCTGCCAAACCTCTACTTAGATGAAAGGTAACTCCAGCAGAAGAAAGAGATTAAGTTGTACACAGTTCATCAATGTATCCCGTTCTTATCATCTTTTGGGCGAAACACATGCGGGGTCTAGAAATAATGTTCTACTATGATCCTTTAGTATAAGAGGTATAGCAATTTTACACTTATAGTGGATTAACTAAATTGCCTGGTTAAGCAAATATTGAATAAGATTTTGTTATTTTGATGTCCACATCCTGTTGCCACTTAAAACATCCTGAATAATTATGGGCGGTGGATAGCCCCCAATGATTCTATAAAATTTATTTTTGGAGAAGACTTGCATTATGTAGAATTATAATTTTTTTTTTAAGAATTTTTAGGCCATGGGCGCGGAAGAGAAATATACTGACGAAGCCCCAATCAATATTACTTAAATTAAATACTCTTTGGTCCTCGTCTACTAATTGTGATAAATTATGATCAGTCGCTTGAGGATACAAAATCAGTTGAGATGTCAAAGGAATTCAGGTTTACTAGTGCTTTGACCAACCACAAGCACTTCCAATTATTTCCTTAGTATCGTCAGATTTTAACCACATTAAAAAGTGCTTTGACCAACCACAAGCACTTCCAATTATTTCCTTAGTATCGTCAGATTTTAACCACATTAAAAAGTTAATGAGATACGTTAATAAGTAAAGATGGAGGAAGAAGTTCGCGATTGGTTGTACCGTCTAAATTAGTGTAAAGTGGCCGGTTCTGGCTCATCCTAATCCCAAAAATGACTTTATAGGTGACGTAGTCGTGTATGACGTCAAAATTTACTGGTTTAAGTATAACGTAATCGTTTATGACGCCAAAAGCATACATTAAGGGGCAATCGAGATGGAAAAGAAAACATTTAGGAGGAAGTTAGAATAGTTTACCAAAAAACACAAATTTATGGGCGATTCGAACGAAAAGCATACATTTAGGAGAAACAGTATGACGAAGTCGTACATGATTGAAAAACATGAATTTAGAGGCAATCGAGAGTGAAAAGCAAACATTCAGGAGAAAGTTCAAATCGAAAAACGCGTAAATTTATGAACAATTGACGTCATATAAAACGTAAATCTTTGAAAGTAATTATTTGTGCTTGTATCGTATAAAATCATAATACGACATTCCATTGATGGTTGTTGTTATAGAACTTTACTTTGATTTGAACTTTACGTTAATTACAATATAGTACAAATGCACTAATATTACATAACGCAATAATTCGCATAATGCAACTACAAACATAACGCACTTTTTTTGGCAACCTAATCCAAATAACGCAATATTTTTTTTTATCCTTTGTGTCTCTTCTCTACGAAGTAGATATAATAACCAAAAATAAAAAATGTCTACATATATATATGTACTTGTGAAGTGAAAATCATTTTACTTTGCATACATGCATATTATTGGTCAAAAATTTAAGTTAAAAGAAAATATTTAAAATGATATATCAAATTCACAAAACGCATAATAATTCAGTTAAAAATGCGGTATGTGAGTACTTACTCGTAGACGTTGTTTAATAACAACAACAATCAATGAAATGTCGTAGTATGATTTTATATGATGACAGACACAAATAATTACTTTAAGAGATTACGTTTTATATGACGTTATGCTGCTCTTACTAAGATGACGTTTTATATGACGTCATGCTGCTAAAAAGTACTTAATCTACGATTACGTCATACTATATTGCTCCAAAATTTACGAGTTTTTCGAGGCGAACTTTCTCCTAAATGTTGTTGTTCGATGTCGGTTGCCCCGTAATTAATGCTTTTCAATCATGAACGTCTTTGTCATAATATTTCTCCTAAATGTATGCTATATTTCGCCCAAATACTGGCTTTTCATTCGAAGTGGCCCATAAATTATAAATAAATAAATAAAATTTGTGGTTTTGTTTTGGTTAACTAGGCGAACTTCCTCCTAAATGTTTGCTTTCAATCTCGAGTGCCCCTAAATGTATGATTTTGGCATCATAAATGACTAAATTATTATAATTATTATTTTTTTTGATATTTTCTCTGAACGCGTATTTTGATCCAAAATTGAGAGACGAAACCACAAATTTGTGTATACGTCTACGACGTATAATACACAATTTTGAATAAGTGTGCTGTCATTTTTTACGCGAATTATACGTCGTATACGTATACACAAATTTGTGGTTTCGTCTCCCAATTCTGGATCAAAATAGGCGTGCTGAAAGTGGGTTTGGACAATTTTAAAACTAGTTAACTATAGCAAAAAAGATGTTTTTTAATGTATAGGTAAGTGAGTCGGACTCGTCGATTTTTACCGAATTTGATCTAAAATATCAGCAATATTTATTGCGTGTCAACGCTGTAAATTGAGCACGTGTCCGACCTGGGTAACTTTTCTTCCAGCCTTACCTTCACAATGCAAAATAATTCTATTACTACGAAGGTTTATACTAAGTTAGGCTTTATTAAACGTAACTGGGGCTGGATTCTTGAAATCGGTGGAAATTTCCCCAATCCGAATACTCGAATTATTCGAATTTTTCGCTAGCTACTTTAATCATTTTTCAAATTTGTTTTGAAGTTTACTAATATTTGTTCCCTACTAAGCGAATAATTCCGAATCGATTTGCCCAGTCGGAATTTTTCCCTTAGTAGGAGGAAAAAATTATGTTTCTTAATTTAAAACAGAAAAAAATTTAAAAAATTGATTAAAGTAGTCGGCAAAAAATTCGAATAATATGAAAGCAAATTGTATTCCGATTGGGGAAATTCCACCGATATCAAGAATACCGCCCTGTAAATACATTTTGCGATTCACTTACGATAAAAACCTTGTAGGTAGCGTTTATCAGATCTACTCTGACATCACCAATCCAGTCATAGTTCTATCAATGCTACTCGAAAGCAAGAAAACTCAGACCTTAATTTTCAAATGCAAACCGTGCTTGAGAAATTTGCTCATTTAAGAAATTAAAACTTTGTTCGTTGTGAGTTACATTATGTTTACCCATTTGAGCTAATTAAGGGAATACGGTAATATCGGCTATGCTCTTATCTCAGAGGTTACCCTATTCGTTCCTAAAGGTTAAATATGCCAAAAAATGCACATAATCTTCACGCCAATCCTAGCGATGTCAAGCTATGTCCTAGCAGAAACCTGCATCTGAACCGTTAATGGAGCACATAGAGAATTAAAGAAGTTGACCAATGAATGAATTGGAACCGGCTAGATAGAAAAAGACCGAAACAGATTTTTTTGGATGGACTTGCTATTCATTTTCACGTTACAGCTCCCATTACGATAGAAGCTATTCTCCATGACAATAGGCAGACCGCGAGGACATTCTTGTGGCATGAGGGGTGATAAATATAAGCACGGAAATGTGAGCGTGAGTCAGATAACATGTCGGGAAACTAATTCGTGTTCGTGTAAATTAATTTTTTAACCCAAACGAGTAGGTGTGGCCTTTACAACTTTACAACGCATCAATAATTAAAGTATAATTAGGTAATCAGTCTATAATTAGATAGGAACCAAGCGTGAATTTTATCAATTAATAAAATACTCATAAAACCCCTAATAGAATTTTATCAGACCCTTGATTTTGCACTGTATAATATTTTTTTTAAGTATTTATTCTTGGCAATCTGTTCTAGAACCGAAACACTCCCAACTCTTTTGCAGTTCACTTTTCACGTCCTTACCTTACTCAGTCGCCTGCCAAATCGAGGACGAACGGCTATGAAGGCTCTGCACTGCATGGGTCAGATTAGTATTCATTTTAACTTAACACAGATCGTAATCTTTTGATGAAGAATTCCCATTTTGCATTCAGCCCCTAACGGAATTTTAACCCGGTACCTCCCCGATTCAAACGTTTAAACTTTAATCACTATGCCTTTTGGTCGGTGAACTAACAATGCAAACAAAACAAAGCAAAAAAAAAAAAGAAAAAATAGTGGGTGCACTGGTTGAATTCTAGGCGAACCCTCCAACCACAGGGTTAACAATAAGAAACTCATTTTGTGAACAATAATCCGGAAGATTTTCAGTTACCATAATATTTGTACGCCGCGGCATTGTCAAAGCTAAACAAAATTATAATTGTAATGAATTTTGCATAAACATTAAATTGTGGTATGTATTTTTATGCTGTGTATGTGTGGTTAAATTTATTTATCTGTTCATGGTTTTGTAGATTGCAGAGTATATCCAGCCTTTTTGCGCATTTGATAATATCTAAAAATGTTATCACAACTCAAAATGAATGGCGAGATAAAAAATTAAACAACAAAAAAAATTGTGTGCAGTTTTTCACATGTTTTCATTTTGTATTTTTGCTTCTCGCTATGCTTAATGGTAGTTTTAATTATCAGATCGTTATTGTGGGTAACGTTTCAAATTTCTCCAAAATGTATATTACTCCACTCTAGTACGGTGTTTGGGTATCTATGTATAAAAAAAATGTATGTACAGTGTACAAATAACTATATATTTTTTGTACAACTGCTGGTGTTAAATACTAATGTCATACAGGATTTTATATAAAAAAAAATATCAACAATTTTGTTGTTGTATCTTGCATAAGCGATATTATTACAAGTATTTTATTTTTAATATGCAAAACTTATTTGACACAATTAAATTTGGGTGGGTTTTTTTTTTTATTTTATTTCTATTTTCCATTAAGTAACACTAATTTAAGTACATAATGGAAAATTTATGTAATTTTTGCAAGCATAACATACTCGTAGTGCGAAGCGAATGAATGTTGAAGTATATCATTGAAAAATTAAAAGTTTGATTTAATTTTTAATGCAACTTAAGCTAAAGTGATTTTTTAAGCTGCTTTGTTATAACACCTTAATTAAAAGAAAATATTTTTAGTACATAAAATATGTCGCTTAGTTATACAAATTTTAATTAATCCTAATAAAACTGAGTTTAGAACAAATTTGGTGCACATTTTATGAAAGATTACGGATAGTGCTTTCTATTGGAATTCAAACACAAAATATTGTACTGGCTTTTGGGAAGGAACTCCTAATTATTACCACATATTAAACTGATGTTACATAAGCAGCTATTAAATCGTAAGGTATTCAACTGCTGTATTCAAGTACTGAATGAAGTTGTTTAAACTCCTTGTTACGTACGTAATAACGATAATGCAATGGAAAAAGTAATCAAATAACTTAGTTGTAAGAGCGGTGACATCAACAGGACAACATTTGCCAAAAAATTGGGAACAGAAAGTGAGTGACTTTAAAACATTTGTCGAACAATCCAAATTGGGAGTAAATTTGAGTCAAATTGCAAACATGGATGAGCTCCCAGTGAGTTTTGATTTATCACCAAAGTTTACTATAAACTGAGCGGGGATCATCGGATGTCAAAATTAGCACAACAGGGAATGAAAAATGTAATTTTACTGTTACATTGGCTGTGACCGCTGATGGTAAAAAACTGCCTGTATATATTATTTTTAAGCGAAAAACCATTCCCAAAGAAAATTTTCCAACTAACGTAATTGTATCGGCTAATGAAAAAGGGTGGATGTCATCCGCAGAGATGATATTGTGGTTGGAAGAAATGTGGCGGAAATGACCATAATTATTTTTCAACAAAAAATCTATTTTCATATTAGACGCAGCACCAGGCATAAAACTGAGGAAATTAAATTGTTCTGAATGAAAATCCAAACAATTACTGCTATGATCCAAGGTGGGTTGAAGAATAAATTGCAGCCACTTGATATATCTGTCAACAAATCATTTAAATCTAAATTAAAAAATCTTTGGGAAGAATGGATGTTGACTGGCTACAAAGAGTACACAAAAAAAGGAGCCATGAACCGAACGGGATATGAAGAAATTGTTGGTTGAATAGCATCGGCTTGGTTTCCCACAATTGCTGTCACTGACAATACAATAAAAAACGGGTTCAAAAATACCGGTATTATGTTTACCTTGAAAAAGACACTGTGTCAGAAATTTCGTCAGATGAAGAGTCAGAAGATATTGAACAGGATGCTGCTGAAAAATTTGCGATTTGTAGCATATACCTAAGTACCTATATACCTAACGTAAATTAAGAAGTGATTTTTTTTATTTACCAATTAAGTTTTTGTTTGACTATTTAAATACATTCTGAGAATTACCTAAATAAAAAGTGATATTTTGAAAATTTATTTTGTTTTTTTGCTTTCTTTATTAAGCCGCAGTACCATAATAAGCCGCACTACTTTAAGAAGCCTTTTCTGAGCAACAAGGCGCTGCTTATAAAGGAAAAACAGGGTAATGTCAGGAAGCAAAAAGCTCGTGTATTGACCACGGTAGATAACATAAATAAACTAAGTCAAAAATAATGAAGCAGAAACCGACGAAATCTAACAATAACAAGAAGGTACAAAAGAAACGAAACAAAGTGGTGCATGGTTAATCATCTGAAGATAGCAATATTGATGTTCCATTAGATGATGAATCGGATGGCTTGGAGGATTTTGAAGAGAGTCTTTGCGTTGAACGTGGAAAGGATTATAACTGCACTTTTCAATGAGGACGACTGTATTCAGTGCATAATATGACAGTGTACATATTATGCACGATTCATGTGCATTTTTCGTCAACACATGCAACAAATGTGGCGATAAAAATGTTAAACAAAATTAATGTGCCATATCCCCTCAGGTGGTGTACCATATCATCCATACCCGAGGGTGAAATGGTATTTATGTATAGTTTTATATTTTTATTTTTAATGTCAGAACTTTTACTTATTGTTACTTTAACTTTCATTTTTCAGAGTTTATTTTTAATAAAGAATGTGAATTTATTTGTTTCATTCCAAAAGCTTTTATATTTTTTAAGTTATTACAATAACAAAAAAGGTATACCATATCTCCCGACTTTACCCTAATATTGCGAACTGGATTAATGCATACATCGAATGAAATGTCAGAATATTCAATTTCAATATATTCTTAATTTTCAAGTTCATCGTCATATAAAATTTCAAAATCTGATTTATCAACATGATTTGTTTCTACTGTTGCGTCCACTAATCATACATAGAACAAATTTAGCTTCCGGTTCTTTGGCAAATTTAAAATTTACTGATGCTCCTTCACAGGTTGTAGCCACAACATCATTTTTTAGACAAACCATCTAGAATAGCTAATCTAGCTATAATTTTTTGCAAGTTTGGTCTTCGTATGAGGTATTAGACTGAAGATAGATGTTTTTTGAAGGTCCGAAAATTATATTTTTCACAACGGAATATTTAAAAAAATACTTAAAAAAAAAAATAATAATAATAAAATTACAATGAAAATATTTTTAAATGTTCTGTCCTATTCACAAAATACTACTTTTGATTTATTGCATTAGAATTTCCACTAAAAATTATAGGCTCTGCTGTAAAATTTATATTAAATCTTTTTAAATGCAGTTTAAAAATATTTCCGGTTATTGTTCGAGAAACCCCGGTTTTTCAGTTTTTCTATTTCAATAAAAAACTCGGTTTCTGAAAACAGAGTTTAAACGGTTTGCAAACTCTAATCAGGTACTAAAGCTGATATGGGCGTGTGGTGTTCAGCTGTATGTTGGTGCTTTAACCGAGTAACCTGAACATCGTCCAAAGATTTCAAAACAAAATGCTCAGAGATATTATTAATGGCCTTGCAGTGGAACCAGCTACCAACGAGACAAGCAAAACAGCACGGCAGCATGATGAGATACGCGGAATTCTTTCGAACTCTCCGAATGCTCACGGGGTATTAGTAGAAAACGTACGCATAGAGACAACGAGTGTGGTTGCGGGCGCACAAAAAATGCACTCCAAAGCTAGCAAAAGGCCTGAAATCGAAGACGATACCTGTCGAACAAAATTATTACGAATACAGGCTGATACAGCCAATTTAAAAGACTTGTCAAACGAGCCGAGAGCTAGCAATTCTAAAGAAATTGTTTTACGGTTGTTACACGTTCGCGGTTGATTAGAGCGGACATTACAATCTCCCATTAATGGGGAACAGGCGGGAAAAGTGCTACTAGCATGTGAAGATTTACTTAAATCTATTATGTATTATGAGGATCAAGATGATCTTAATAACTCTATCGAGCCCGCAACGATTGTTGACATACCGAAAAATCAAAAAGGTCATGATCTAAATGGTCTCGTACCAACAGTATCAGAACCGCACGGAGCGGAGCTATCTCCGAAATTCCAAAATCCATCGTTGAAGTAAGCGAAGTGAAACAAAACCCTTCAAATTCGAAGACGCTTGCTCTTGACCAAAATCCATTATTGAATTATATCATGGCTCAACTAAGCCAGTTGTCAAACCGATTAGTAACCATTAACAAGAGACAAGACGAGTTGCAAACTAAATTAAACTGTCCGACTTCAGCGGCATCGAAAATGTAAGGTTTAACTCCGCGTCCGGTGCTGCCATTTTCCTACCAAACCCTACACCCATTTCGAGTGTTAGGACTGTGACAACTTCTTTAAATAAGTCTGATTTAAATTAGGCCGTTCCAATAACTACTGCCACTTTGGTCTCTTCGGAAACACCGCGACATATAACTATAAACGGCGTCAATTTAGGCCATGAAACACCCATTCATGACAATATCAATGACAATACTCATTTTAGCCATTACAATCCTCCTTTAGGTCATCAAAGAGATTCTCCAACCAGTTACTACCCTTATGATCTTCGCCGCCCGCTTTGCCGAAGCGACATATCATATAGCGGTGCTTCGTCGAGAATTATGGTTGGTATGTTTCTCTTTCAATTAGATACGGTAACTTCTTCAAAAAGGATACTACCGGAAACGTTATTGAGCAAGTTACATGTTATCTTGAAAGACGTGGCCCTATAGTGGTATTGGACGTACAAGGAACATAATCCACTCGCCACTTGGTGGGATTAACGTCGGGACCTTACGGAGCAGTGCAAAGATCGACCCACTAATTACGAGTTCCGCTGAATGATAGAATCTCGTAAAAGGCCTACTGAAATCTTAGTTGATTATTATTACCAAGTCTGGAACTTCACCTTACAGTATCGCACACCATACAGCGACGAAGAGTTTATTCAAATCCTAATGTGCAACATGAAACAGGCACTTCAGTACCAGCTGATGGCTTAGGTGGACACCTGGAATCAGATTCGTTCCCCAGCGGATCCCTCTTTTGTTCCAAGATGCACAGTCAATGCACTGTCAACAGGAATGCCGGATGAAAATGAATTAAACCAATCCGGATACACCACCCATTTTGAAAACGACCCTCAGCACACGATTGCAGCCTTTGTTAATGTACCAAAGATAGCACTTCTATCTTCTAAAGCTCCTCGTATTCAAGTCTCTATTTCTCACAGTCATCGTCATTCCGTAGGTGTCGAACCACCTGCCATTTGTTATACTGTTCTGATATCGGTCATATCTTTAAAGATTGTCCAGTACCTCCTACGAGCCTGTATTGTTATCGTTGTGGTCAAAAGAGTACAATATCTTCTCGATGCTCCCGATGTTCGGAAAACAAAACAAGTGGTACATAGAGATATGTGAACCAGAGGCCACAAACAAACACAGCACCCATAGTGAGTCAAGAAGATGTTGCTTGCAACACCGATGTGAAGTTAGCCCAAAGACAAACGAGGGATGTGGGGAAAATATTTCGGTAAGTTCCGAAGAGCCTAAGTCATTAAGTTTTCATCCACATTCTGATCCCACACTAAATATACTGCCTACCTCTAAATCTACATCAGAGCCATTTTCCAATAGTTGCTTGGTCTCTGATAGTACAACACCTAGCCCTAATTGCGTAAACTGTAAACGATAAATAATGTCGAAGTCATGCTTCGGAAGCCTAACCGTTCCAGATTGTGACGTTTAAAAGTATTGGTTTCGTCGTAAAACAATGAGGTCGTCAGTACTTTCGTTCTTAATTGGTTCCGAACCAGGATAATAGACCGTACGCCAACGTTCCGGTAAACCACCGACCTTAAAAGGGACTGATCGATAGCGGTGCGAGTATACGTGTGCTAGGAAGGGGATTCGAACAACTATTAGACAATCCGGATATCAAATTTCACAGTTTTCCATCCCTCGTTCACACTGTTAGCGGACAATCACAAAGAGTATTCGGCTAAATTTATGTTCTGATAGATTTCTATGGCATCTCTCGTAATCTCAAGCTGTTTATAGTACCATCATTAGACCAGCCGTTATACCTCGGAACTGATTTTTGGTTTCAGTTTGGAATTATTCCCAATATATCTTCTCTAGATGTTTTATATGAACCGTTAGAACTATCTACCGGACCGAAATTTCATGAGCTTTCCAATCAGGAACAAGGGAAACTAGAGATTGTTAAGAATCCTTTCCCTCCAGTACCAAGTTAGGGCTAGGACAAACCTCTCTCTTACCACACCATATTGGTGTGGGATCGGCCAAACCGATTAAACAGAGGTTTTACGCGGTATCCCCCGCTGTGCAAAAGATTCTGTGTGATGAGATTGATCGTCTTCTTTCAATAAGAGTCACCGACGAATCCCAAAGTTCGTGGTGCTCGCCGATTACTCTGGTGCGTAACTGGCAAAGAACGTTTGTGTCTTGATGCGCCTGAACTGAAGAAGGTAACCGTCAAGGATGCGTATCCTCTGCCGCTTATCTCTGGGTTGTTGGGATTAAACGAGATTAATTTCGTCCAATTGATTTAAAAGACGCCTTCTGGCAGATACCTCTCGACCCAGAATCCAGGGATAAGACGGCGTTCACGGTACCTGGATGGCCCTTGTATCAGTTCAAAGTAATGCCATTTGGACTATGTAACGCTCGGCAAACGCTTTGTCGCCTTATACACCGAGTGATCCCTACCAGCTTCACGATAAAATTTTTGTTTATCTTGATGACTTGCTGGTTACCTCCGCTACCTTTGACTTGACGAGTATCTCAAATTGTTGATAGAAGGCGCGCGATTGCTAAAACTCGCTAGTTTGACCATTAATGTTACTAAAAGTCAATTCGTGAAGAAGTGAATTATTTGGATTATGTTATTTGCGATGGTTGCCTCCGCACAAACCCAGATAAGTGTAAAGCAATTCTTGAGTTCCCCGTTCCAAAATCACCAAAACAAATCAGACGATTTCTGGGAATGTGCAGATGGTATCGTCGCTTCATGTTCAACTTCGCTTTCTTAGAAGCCCCCCTTACGAATCTCACGTGAAAAACTGCAAAAGCACGCTGGTCCGCGGCAGCGGAAACTTCATTCAAAACTCTGAGACTCGCGTTGTTCTCTGCTCACGTGCTGGCCAATCCCGAGTTTTTTCACGTTTCCGTTTTCACGCTGTTAGTTTTGTTGTGTGGGGCTGAGTTAATATCATTAAAGAAAAAAATATGGCACAAAATGAATAAGTGAACAGTCAACAATACTGCTGATGTTGGGTAGAAGGTAATCCGTTGCATTTCCTGCGGTATATTCGAGATTTGCGGTATGTTGCTAGAGTTCCCCACGACCAACCCCCTGAACTATAGCCGAGCTAGGTATTACCGCCCAGCAACCTCTACGCAAATGAAGAGATCCGTTACAATTTGTTTGAGTTTATATCGTAGAAATATAAATGTTTGAACTGCTAGGGTTTAGGCACGAATTTCTCTGGGAATGGAGTCCCTTAAAAATATATACAAAACTAATTGGATATCATTGCACTATACAGAATATATTAAAAATCGTTTAGTTCTAATCAATATCATGTTATATATAGCTTTAAAATAACAATCGTAATTAAATATTTAATTTAACTTTAATTAAACACGCATATAGTCATGACGGTAAATATTAAAAATCAATAGTCAATATGTAATTTAAATAAATAGATCAACCACAATAACATAATATATATTTACAACAAGTAGAGGGAAACCCACTAAACTAAAACTAATTAAATCAATTAATCAAAAAATAACTGTATAATTAAATTAATTTTTATATATCGATAAAACAAATATTATAATTAATTTATATAATGTAAGGTAATATGAAAATTTATGTATATACATATTTTCATTCACATTCACAAATAGAAATGAAAACATTTTTCACGGTTTTACGCTTACATATATTTTTGGAACGCATTTTTGGTTGAGTTCATTAGTTCAATTGTATATGGATAGGAAGTGTTAGTGGGGTAAAAGGTTTTCCTCTATTTTATTTTTTTTTTTATTTATTCGGTTAATTTCTTAAATTCCTTTTGTTTTTTTTTTTTTGTGAATAACATAAAATAAATACGTAACGTGTTATTATAATATACACACAACAATAGAATGGAATAATAAATTAAAGCAACGAAAGGAAAAAAATAATAATAATAATAGTAGTAATAATAATAATACGAGTAAATGAAACAATTGAGAAAGATTTAGATGAAAAGTTTTTTTTTTTTACTCTGGATGTGTTTTTTTTCCTTTTTGTCTATTTTTGTGTTTTGTTTTATTTAGAGAAGTTTTGTGAAAAATACACAGCACACACACAAAACTGGAGGGGGTTCAATTTTATTTTTCGTTTTCACAAAAGAGGAAAAATTAAAAATTATTGCTGAAAGTTTAAGCTTTTTTTAAGTTTTCATTTTTTAAAGCTTTAATGTTTTTATATAAATTAGGGTTGATGTTATTTATGTATACCCTTATTTATTGTCTTCATACCACATATACAGAAACCCATTTTACTTTGTGTCATTATAATCGATACTCAAGTCCTTTATATATTTTATTATCTAATGTCAATACTCTTAAACCATCTTGTTGTAATGTAATTTGATAAAAACGTATAGTTGTTAAATGCTTGTAATTTATGTACCAAGGGCATTGCATATATAATATGACTCGTATGCTAATTTAATGTTTTATAAACGATATTGAAATCGATTACTTTCTTATTTGTATTTGAAACAGCAAATGCACGAGTTTATTCAAATTTCTTCAAACTGAATGTCTTTATTTAGATTTTCAATCAAAAATGAAAATGAAGAAATCATATAAAATAAGTATATTGTTTTTGAAATAGAAATAGTACGCTGTAATATTAAACTAAACATAAAATACCTCCGAGTGAGAAACGAACTTAAAACTAAACATAAATATGTATAAAGCATATAAATATATTCTTAAGTTTTCAAAAAATATTTTCTTTATGCATATATGCTTACTTATACACAGTACATTTCTGAACCATAATGCACATTTGGAAAATGAAATGAAAATCCATTTTATTTTATTTTTTTTTTGTGTTATGAAAATGCATTTTCACTATTTCGATGTGGAAAAAATGTGTACGTACTCGTTATATTTTATTACACCAAGATTTTTTGTTTGAACTCGTAAACATAAATTTAATTTATGTATGAACATTTAGAATATATGTATATGTAATAAAATAATATATGTTTATTTCTAAAACTCTTCGATTTTCCATGTCGGTTACAAAAAAAAAAAAAAAAAAAAAAAATCAACTTAGTGAAGCGAGAAGATTTGTAAGCTCATTGTGTTAGCATATTTGTAACCATAATTCTGAATGTTGTGTTGAAAAATGTGCAAACAAATGGATCTTTATACAGCAACTTTACTATAGTTCGAAAATATAGAGCTCTTTATGTTGAAAGGATATGATAAGTTTATTATTGAATTCGGTTTAAAGATGAGCATTTGGATTGTTTTACATGATTTTTGGTTTTATGGTACTGAACTCATTTAAAGTTAGACGAAAAAAATAAAATAATATTAAAAACACCACTATACCAAGTTTTTACACAGGATTTCCCGAATGTCGCCGGATTAACTTAACACTCTTCTTATGCACAACAAAACCGAAGGATTGAATAGATTAATTAGTTTGAACAGAATCGGCCCGTTTAGACACTTAGATATGTTCGATAGTAAGCAACTTAACTTTAATCTACTTTTTCTTCAAGCTTAAAATTATATTTAAAATAGAAATATTTTCACGGTATATTGTGGTTTTTACAGGATCGAACGCAAGGTTTCAGAACACCAAACGACAAGTCTGTCCCTGGGCAGCAGATGGATACTCAACGCAAACGCTACAAGAGCTTGCAGCTGAGGTAGGAGTCAACCAAACAGCTAACCAAATACAACCTAGGTCAACGTACATATGAACACGTGCCTTTCGTTGCTGGCCCGGCAACAAAAAAAGGTTGACTTGTTGTGGAAAATTGTATATTTTTTACGAGAATGCCAAACGTAGATACAGATGTGGCCAAATCATTATCACCTCTTACGAAATTCATGGTAATGTGATTTTCGAAGTCCGAACTGCAACCTTTTGTATAGTTGACACGTCATTAATGTAGATATCGACCAATCCAAGGATTTCGTGCAATAAAAATTTAAAATACCCTGAAAATACGCCTTTTATGAGTCGCTAACACCTGAGAACCCTTTTCGATTTTGTGACAATTTAAGAATAAGTATTTTAGTGAAGAATTTCAGTCTCGTTTGTGACTAGTGTGTGAGTGAAAGTTGTTTTTGCAATATTAGTGAAATGCACTATGGGTAAAACAAAAGACATCGGTGCTGTAACCAGAACCATAATTTTGACGTATTGAGAAGTAGGTCAGTGTACGCATGCGCAAATAGCCCAGAAAACAGAAGTGATCAATCCTCAGCAAATTTTCGTAAGAATTAAAATCTCAGTCTTCAAGAAGTCCCAGAAGAAGAGGCAAATGTGGTCGCAATCGTGGGAACAACAGTCAGCCAGGGCACATTTTTAATGCGAAAAAACTAGAAGATCGAACGTTATCCAGGATTTGCTGTCAGTTTATCGTGAACAATTTATCGTGAGCAATTTATCGTAGAACAATTTATCGTAGAACAATTTATCGTGGAAACAATTTATCGTGGAATCAATTTATCGTGGAACAATTTATCGTAGAACAGTTTATCGTGAGCAATTTATCGTATAACAGATTATCGTGGACAACTTATCGTATAACAGTTTGCAACAGCTTTATTATCGCAGTCAAATTTTTTTGACAGCCTGAGCGAAGGTAGCGCCACTTTGAGCGGAATTGTTTATAACTAAAAATGCGCCTTTGCTTAGCATTTTGGACCTAGCGCCATCTATTGGAATAAAAAGGAACTTAAATTTTAAAAAATACGTTAGGACGTGCTAAAAAAATTTAATAAAAAAATATTGAATCTCATTTAAAAATAAATGAAATTTAATATTTTTTTATGAATATATTAAATTGAGAGTGGGAGTCGCACTGCGTGCCGCACGTAGGAGCAGACTATATAGAATCTATTAATGATACCTACGCTCCTCCCCGTAGCCCTGCGGGGCTCTTTAGATTTTAGTGCCGCACGTAGGAGCGGATTATATAGAATCTATTAATGACACCTACGCTCCTCCCCGTAGTCCTGCGGGGCTCTTTAGATCTTAATTTTGAGGGGCGTAGGACCCGGGATCTTTAATCGGTTAAGAAACTACCGAGTTCCGTCCCACATGGCAATATTCCAGAACTTCTTCCAAAAATCATAATTCAATAATCCCATTTCCATCCAACATACCCAATCCCATCATAATCGGTTAAGAAACTACCGAGTTCCGTCCCACATGGCCATATTCCAGAACTTCTTCCAAAAATCATTCAATAATCCCATTTCCATCCAACATACAGAATCCCATCATAATCGGTTAAGAAACTACCGAGTTCCGTCCCACATGGCCATATTCCAGAACTTTTTCCAAAAATCATTCAATAATCCCATTTCCATCTAACATACTCAATCCCATCATAATCGGTTAAGAAACTACCGAGTTCCGTCCGACATGGCAATATTCCAGAACTTCTTCCAAAAATCATTAAAGAACCCCACTAATTTTTTGATACCACGCATAAAACCTGTCTACGATAAATTGTCCACGAAAAACTGTTCTACGATAAACTGTCCCACGATAAATTGTGTCCACGGTAAATGGTGTCCACGATAAACTGTTCTACGATTAAATGTTCACGTTAAATTGAAACACGATAAATTGTTTACGATAAAGAGACCGTCACCCTTTTTCAATATGGGTTATGTGCAAGACGACCTCGCAAGGAGCAACGGTTAAGCGCTTGGATGATGCAACAAAAAAAAACATGGGCAAATGGATATTTCACGTGGTCTAGAGAGGCCTGTATACAATCAATAAAAGTCTTTCTTTTAATAATATTTTAAAGTTACATTTTTCAATAAATGTCTCTTACAATTTTAAGTTTTTCTATTTCTGGATTAGGTTGTCTTCAGTGACGAGACTATGATAACTTGGACACTACCAATGTCCAAGACTGTTCGTAGATCAAAACGAGAAGGATATTTACCTTTCTGTGTCCAACAGCAAATCAAACAACCAGTTAGTCATGGTTTGGTCAGCAATATCATCAAAAGGACGGGAGAAGTCCTTTATATAGCAAAAATGAAAAATTCAATGGAAACGGAATTTTTATGCATAAAAAGGCTCTGTGCTATACGACGAAAACCGAATATTTAAGGACCAACGGCATCCAAATCCTTGATTGGCCAGCGAATAACTCAGATATGAATCCCATCGAAAATATCTGTGCTATTCTTCAAGACAAAGTAGCAGAAAAGTGCCAGCGCACCAAATCAGAATTAATCGAAGCAATGAAGGAAGTCTGGAAAAATGACGCAGATGATCACCAAGTATTAATAAATATAGTTATCATAAAAAATTTTAATTTTTATTTTTTAAAATTTAGTTTTTAAAGCAATAATCTTCTAAATATCTGTGATAATAATTTGGCTACATCTGTAGTCGTGAAAAGGCCCCGGGGAACCCAGTACATCGACACCAAAACAGAACGTCCACTTAAAGAAGGTCCTCATATGTATCTAGTGGGACATGAAGAGTGAGCTTCAAATCCAGTTACAACAAATTCTGGTAAATATATCATCCTGCCAAATTGGATTAAACATAAACTCAAAGCGGATAAGCGGATTTAATATAAGCATTGGGTCAAAATAAAAGAACAACGATATATACAGCTGATAAAACCATAGTTTGATATATATTCGAGCAAACAAAATGAAAAATCTGCAATTCATCATCAAACGCTGAACAACGTAGAGTATCGTGGTAATAACGTGCGGAATAACCAACATCAAGGTCATCAACCGAGCATCGTGGTTACAAGGACATAACAACAACCGTAAAAGACAACTAGCCAAATTGCGGAGCTTGCGCAACATTTACATTTTTCGAGACGTTCCCGATAATTTCTATTAAATAAATTAAAATGTCTGATAACGAGAACGAAAAGAAAATTTCTGTGAACGAAGCAGCGGCACCAATACCGCAATTTTGGAGGGATCTTCCAGAATTGTAGTTTAAGCAACTTGAGTCCGTGGTAAAAATCAAACGAATCACAACTGACGAAAACCGATTCAATTTTGTCATCGCTTACCTCTCTCTCTCTCTCTGGCTTTCACATCCCATGAAGGGATTTCGCCGCCCGCACAATGGCCCTCTATCCATCCCGATCCATTGCTCTCGTCCTCCAGTTTCGACATCCTAATGCTTGCAGATCTTGTTCAATGTCGTCACGCCAGCGTAGTCGGGGTCTTCCTCTACGACGTACTCCGGCTGGTTGTTGGTGAAACACTTTATATATCATCCGTTGTTGTGGGGACCTTGCAACGTGGCCGAGCCATCTCACTCGATTGGATTTAATGAATCCGATGATATCGCTGCCTCCGAGGAGTTGCTTTATTTCGTGATTCATACGAATCCGATATTCGTTGTTCGCAACTTTAATTGGACCAAAAATTGAACGTATGACCTTCCTTTCGAATGTAGATAACAATCTACAATCGTTAGAGGTCATGGTCCAGCTCTCGCTTCCGAAAGTCAGCACAGGTCTTATTAGTGCTTTATAAAGTGCGAGCTTGCACGACTGCGATAGATGTTTCGAACGCAATAATCTTGATTGGGCGTAGAAAACTCGTTGTCCGGCAGCGATTCGGGCTTTTATTTCTGCCTGGATTTCATTCAGTGATGTTATAACTGACCCGAGGTATTTAAAGTTTTCGACACCATCAAAATTGTGGTCGCCAATTCCGAGATTTGCACTAGAGATGTTCCTGGGTGTTGTTAGATATTTGGTTTTACTGCTGTTCACCTCCAAACCAAGTCTTCTTGCGCAGCGATCGAGCGGTATGAAACTGTCTTTGATATCGCTTGGTCTTCGGCCAAGAAGCACGATATCATCTGCATATCCAAGAATTTGGCCGGATTTATTAAATATACAGCGCGAAGTTTCGATGTTGCTTTTTCTCACTACGTACTCAAGCGCCAAATTGAACAGCAAAGGCGCGAGTGCATCACCTTGTCGAACGCCAGATGTTATTTCAAAGGAGTCTGACACAGTTCCTTCAATTACGATTCTACATACAGACCCAGACGTTGTTAATTTACACAGCGAAACGAGTTTCTCTGGGATTCCTAGGCATATGAGCGCGGCCCATAGGTTGTCGCGGTTTATACTGTCATATGCCTGCCGGAAGTCTATATATAGTTGATGTATGGTTATGTTGTACTCCCAACATTTTTCCAAGATCATCCTCATGGTAAAACACTGGTCCGTGGTTGATCGGTTGGGTCGAAAACCACATTGATAGTCGCCAATGATGTTTTCGGCGAAAGGGATGAGTCTGGCAAGTACAACATTAGCCAACACTTTGTAAGCAGCGTTCAATAAAGCTATGCCACGATAGTTTTCACATTTGAGACGGTCGCCTTTTTTATGCAGCGGACATATGAGCGCGGTCTTCCAATTCTCAGGCAGCTCTTCTTGGTCCCAAATACAGACGACGAGGTCGTATAGACTTGTTGCAAGAGTAGCGCCTCCGAGTTTAATCAATTCTGCGGGGATTCCATCGAGACCGGGTGCCTTTCCGTTTTTCAATCGACTAATAGCTGCGTCTACTTCCTCCACTGTGGGATATTCGACAAAGACCTCGTCACCTGGAGGAGCTATTGCTCTAATGGGGGTCACGTCGTCATTCCGATTTAGCAGATTTTGAAAGTAGGTTTGCCATACTGAGAGAACATCAGAAAAGTTTGTTCTCAACTCTCCATACCCGTCTTTGATGGCTGTACTTCTTGGGTGGAAGTCTTTAGTGAGATTCCTGGCGTTGGCAAAACAGTCCCTTGAGTTTCCTAGTTCCGCTTGGAAGCTGATGTTTTCGATGCATAGTCTCATATGTTCGCGTTTTTTTTGTCGAAGGTATTTAGTCGTGGCTTTCCTAGCGCGGAGATATTCTGCTAAAGTGCTTCTAGTGTTGCGAGCCAACCATTTTTCACGAAGCGTTCGTTTATTTTCGACGACCCTACGGCATTGGTCATCGAACCAATCATTGCGGGCTCTCGGAGGTCTTCTTCCGATGGTATTTTGCGCCGCGGTGGTTATGGCTGACTGTATAGCGTGCCACTGCTCCTCGATGTTAGAGGGAGCTTCTTCGTTGTTGCTGGGCCGCTCTAAATAGTTAGTGACAGCTGATTGGTAACTCTGCAATGACGCTTGGTCTTTTAGAGCATTGATATTCCATCGAACGGTCTTTTGTGCTTGTCTGTTAAACGTAGATGACAGTTTGCACTTATATTTAAATATGACAAGCATATGATCGCTGTCCATGTCTGCACCTCTGTAAGATCTAACGTCAGATATGCTTACCTGCCAATGGATATTATAGCTCCTGTAGCCGGATCGTACGCAATCCGCCTGACACGAATAAGTATAAAGCGCTGCGAGACGAAATAATTAAACGTCGATCCATGTCAGAACAAGGAAAAATTGAAAATTTTCTCAAGCCTACCGATATGGGTGATTTCACTCCTTCAGACTTTTACAAGCATCTCGAGGAGAAAGCAGGTTCCTCGACTGCTGTGAATGACGAACTTCTAAAAACCATTTGGTTAAGTCAACTACCGGATTCAATCAGGTCTATAATAGCAATACGTGAGACCGATAAAATTAACGAACTTATAAAATTCGTTGATCGTATAATCGAAATAAACAAACCTAATTACGTTTGCAATGCTTTCGAACAAGGATCTGCAAAACATTCGAAATCAAAAGATCAATCAGAAATTTCACTCACAAGTCTGCAGAAATCTATTGATCAATTGACAACTAGAAACGTTCTATATCGCGTAGTCCAACACGACAACGAAGTGATAGTTGGCTTTGTTGGTATCACAAAAGGTTTCGCAACCGAGGAAGAAAATGTGAAGGTTGTACATATGGGAAAAAGCCTAACTCGCAGGCACAACCCAATGCGGGAAACTAAGTCGTCCCTTAGTACAAGCGACGAGCGATGGGACGTTTCAAAATCGTCCCCTAACTATAAGATGTCCGAAAACCAAGTTCCGATTTCTCATTGATACTGGAGCGGACATTTCAGTTGTACCAAAAATTTATTATAAAAATCTTTCGCATATGGTTCAGAAACTCGATTAGTCGCAGCAAACGGGTCCAATATTACTGCATACGGGAAAAACCTGTTACATGTAGATTTAGGTTTACGTCGCGAATTCCGACACCCATTTATTGTCGCCGCGGTCACTAGACCTATAATCTGTGCTGACTTTATCGTAAAGTTTGGATTGATAGTGGATTTTAAACAGAAACGACTACTGGATACTTTCACACAACTATCAGTCAGCGCAGTAAATGAAACAATCTTCGACGAGACTACACCTCGATTGTTTTCTATTGATGGTCCATATGGTAAACTTCTTCGCCAATACCCGAGCTTAACAGAAGAACCTCGTTATGACGTTCCCCCGAAACACAGTGTCAAACATCGCATTGTCACAGAAGGCCATCTTCCAAACCGAATTCGAATACATGCTGAGTCTAGGATTATGTCGACCAAGTTCTTCCAGTGCTGCTTCGCCTTTACACTTAGTGCCGAAACGTGACTGCAACGACTGGCGACCTTGCGGAGATTACCGCCGATTAAACGCAATTACCATACCCGACAGGTACCCCCTTCCACATATCCATAATTAAATATCCATAATTACGAGAATGCCATATGGATTGAGAAACGCAGCATAGACGTTTCAACGACTAATGGACGAAGTAACAAAAGGGCTCGATTTTGTAGTGGGCAGCAAAGACGAATCAGAACATCGAAATCATTTAAAACTTTTATTCGCACGTTTAGAAGATTATGGTCTCACAATCAAAGTGTCAAAATGTGAATTCGGTGAATCTTGGCAATCCAATCCTTTCCAAAACCAACTTCTCTCAGGCAAGTGCAGCGTTTTGAGGGCATAATTAATTATTATCATCGCTTCATCCCTCACTTATCCGAACATATAGCTCACTTAAGCAATCTAGGCAAAGTAAATAAGACAAATCCATTCTCATGGCCACCTGAATGTGAAGCAGCTTGAAATTCAACTAAACTTGCCCTCGCTCAGGCTACAATTCTTATCCACCATACGAATCGTGAGCTACTACGTATTAGCACAGATGCTGCTGGAGTTGCTTTAGGCGCTGTATTGGAGCAGCTACATGGTAGGAATTGGAAACCTCTTTCCTTCGTTTCCAAAAAGCTTTCACCTCCCCAACAGAAATATTCTGCTATTGATAGAGAGCTCTTGGCTATCTATTGCGCCATTAAACATTTTCGTTTTTTCGTCGAAGGTAAAGAATTTTTCATAAACACCGACCATAAACCCTTGACCACCGCAATCGCATCTAAAATTAGCCTCTGTTAGAGCAAAACAAAAATACTCGTAGTACAAGATGCAAGCTCGAACTCGTACCAGATTTTAGATCAGGTATTTCTGTTTATTGCGACACTTCTACCAGTACAAAATGCCCCTACATTCCAGATGAAATGCGTCGAAATATCTTCTTCTGCTGACTTTCTCATCCAGGAGTTCGTGCCATACGAAAGCTTATCTCGTCCAAGTATTTTTGGCCTAACATGAATGTAGATACGGGGTACTGGTCCAAAACATGCATCGCTTGCCAGAAATCAAAAGTTAACCGACATACGCACTCTGAATACGGGCGGTTTAATATTCCTTCTGGCAGATTTGAACATCACGGAAAAAAAAACTGGTTACAACGAAGAAAAAACTGAATAATTTAAGAAAAATGAGCACTTGATTTTCAGCTAAGATAACTTTTTCTTAATGCAAACTTCTAATTTCTTCATTTGATGTTTTTATTTAAGTATTAAAATAGTATGTTTTTTATTGTTGAAAGAAATTCAATTTCTTAAAGCAAGAAAATATTATTTTGTAGAGCTAATCGCTCTTCTTAATTTTTAATATAATATTTCTTCATTAAAGATAACAAATTCTTGTTTTAAGCTAACCGTATCACAAAATGCAATAAATTTATGCTTGTTTTAAGAAATATTACATATAATCGACATTTCTTTAGTTAAGAGTCATTTTCTAATAATTAAAATGCATTTTCTGTCAAATATTTTTTTTTTCCTTGATAGAAGAACGAATTTATAAGTTGTAGAGAAGGAATTGCTTCTTTTTCTAGATTGGACTTCTAGAACTTCTTGAAAGCTTTAATAGTATTTTTTGTTTCCATTTATTTTTCCTGTTTATTTGAGCAACATTTTATATAATTTCCAAAATAATTACAATATAAATTTATTTTATAATTTTTATTTTATTTTATTATAAGAAATATAAAGATGAAATTTAATATTAATTAGCAATGTCACAAATATTACAACAATAAAATACAAATATTATTAAACAGAATACATAAATTTGCTTCAATATTTTGGTTCTGTTTGGAAGTGTATGAAAACAAGGTTTTAAGTGTATGACGTAATTCACCGTAAAATTCCTATTTTTAAATTTATTTTTCAAATAACCGATCTTCCGGAGCTTACATTAGTGGTTTTTGTGCTTGTTGTATAAGCCTGTTGCTTTTTTACCCCTGAAAATAAGACAATAATTAGCAATAATTTTTAAATATAATTCATTCTTATTTACTTTTTTTTCTCCAGGAAAATAATGCTCAATATCACTTCAATCACGCTATTGTTTTAAATAAATCAGCTAACACAGGGGTTTCGACCAATATATCCACAACTGTAGATACTAGTAGATTGCGGGTCTTTTCGCTGAGCGACGGTGGAGTTGCTGCTTTAAAAATATTTAAGAGTTTGAACCCTTTGGTTGATTCGAGAAACTGTTCAAAATTCTGTGAAAAAAAATCAAAATCAATAGTAGCGTTACTTACTCTAGTTAGACAGTTCTAACAAATTCTGCTGATGGCATTTGTCCCCTTGATGGAGAAGAAGGGCTGATTGATGATGTGTCCTGATCCACTCAGACAACGATGAAATAACAGAACCAGTTAATGTTGCTATTTAAAGTTAGCATTTTTGTCAGCAATTTCTCTAATTAAAAAAATTAAAATACAACTATAAAATCATTATGCACAAATAACTCACATAAAACACACAAAATAGAGCGATCACTTGTCAAAGTGATTCAAAATAAAAATATATTTAATACATATGTAACTTACATTCAATTACTTAATTCCACTATTATTTTTCAAAACCCACTTTAAAATAATTTTATTTGACAATCTCTAAAATACACGTTCTTAATATTGAACTGTTCACAAAATAATGAATATTACTTATTTTATATATTCTCAAATGTTTCATTCGTTTTCTTGTTTTAAAAAATATAGAGTATGCACTGAAAAATCCTTTTCTATAATTAAAGGTATTCTCTCAGCTTGAGACATACATATTAAACCAAGAAATATTATGTTGAAGTTTATAAAATTACTTTTTTGTGATAAGAAATTTTTTTCATGAAATAACGTAGAAAAAAAAGACAGTATTTGAAATTTTTAACTTGATTAAGGAAATCTGAGAATGACTAAAGCTTAATTATTTCTTCAATCAAGATCACTTTTTTCAAATTCTAGAATTCATTAGTTTATCAGAAAGAGAAATTACTTTTTTATTATCAAGAAACTTTTTCTAGTTTAAAATGTGATATTTCAATAAAATATATGTTTTGTTTTAAGAAAAAGTTAAATTTCTCGTTTTAAGAAAAAGTAACATTAAATTAAAAGTATTTCTCTTCAAACTAAATTTTTTCTGTTATTATGAAGAATTTATGGCAACGATAAATGCAAGAAAAATAATTCTCAAGATAGAATTTAATGTTAAAATTTCCGTCAAGAAATAATTCTCTTCGTAAGAAAACTATTTTTATAACTAGAAAAACTTGTATGGACATAGAAATTTGGTTTTTAAAGTAAGTAAAATTATTCTTTATTAAATAAAGAAAAAGTTTTCTTTAACATAGTAAGCTTATTTTTTTCCGTGATATACACTTGAACCTAGTATGGCCATTACCTCCGTCGAACGAAAAGGTTTATATTCTAACAATAACCGATAGATTTACACGCTGGTCAGAAGCAATTCTTTTAGCTGATATGAGAGCTTCCACCGTAGCAAGAGCTTTCATAGACCAATATATTTTGAGATTTGGCATTCCCCTGCAGATAACTACTGACCAAGGGAGTCAGTTCGAGAGCAATCTGTTTAAAGAATTAGATCGAACACCATCAATTGGAGTGAAGAACTGCCATTCGTACTTCTTGGAATTAGAACCTCGATAAAGACTGATCTTGGATGTACCCCTGCTGATCTTGTCTATGGACAGACACTAAAGGTCCCAGGAGAACTAGTAATACATTCTAGCCCCACACAACCGGCAGATCAAACTTCACTAGTTGAAAAGTTGCACGAATCGATGCGTAATGTCGTTCCTAATGATACGCGCAATACCCCTCAGAGCAATATTTACATCACGAAAGAACTAACTGACTGTGACTTTGTTTTCATTCGAGTGGACAAAGTTAAAACGGGATTAACACCGCACCATACGAGGGACCCTTTAAAGTACTGCGAAGATTGCGAAAATATTACGTAATTGATTATAAGGGTAAGACAGAATCAATTGCCATTGCCGGACTAAAACCAGCATACGTGACAGACGAAATCAAAACAATAACATCGTCATCAAGAAATACAGTAACACGCCATGTCACTCGAAAATTAAGAAATTTTCCGGGTGAGCCTATATCTGCAGGGTGAGTGATATAGTGTTATTACAAAACACCCACTTTCCCATCGATCCCACTATGTTTATTAGATAGGTTATAATCTTAGGTAAACCTATTTGGGGAAAGTCTGAAGAGGCTAAAGGGTGCAATATGGTATAATATGCTAGAAAATGAGAAATTTTCGAAACTAAATTAATAAAATATTCAATTTTGACTTATAGATGGCTAATGTGTCGCAACAATCAGTTTCGAACTTAATGAGATTATTGATTTGAAAAAATTAGTCTTCTCATCAGGTCGCGACGACTGATTGGAATATTGTCTATATATATAGAACAATACCATGTAGTTGTACTACTAGCGAATTACTTCGTAGCGTACGAAATTTGATTCTTTCACATTTCCATCTATATTCTATTTTACCAACTAACGTTTCGCATTCACAAATTTTTACATATTTACATAGGTTTTTCAATTGTAATGACGTTATTGTGATTGTTCCGATTGGTCCATTTCAGCACTCTCGAATTAAATACACAATCGTAGGAAATTCTTCCATTTTAGCGAATCACATTTCGTACTCGTTATTCAGTTGTCGTTAACTCAAGCTGTTTGTTATAACGCATAATTTGATTTTCTTCTCTTATTTTTCTTCTCGCCAGTTGAAACATTTGAAGTGGGGTCAATTAAAGCTTTTAAATGATTATCGTTTAAAGTTTGGCAATACCGAAAGACCGGTATTCGGGTAATCTAAATCGAGAGATTTAGCATCTTGTTCCTGTCCAAAAAAATTATACATACATACAAATAAAAATAAGAAATTTTGTCTAAATTTACCAAATTATGTAGCAAAAATGTAAAAACATTTTTTTGGTCCCATGTGAATTCTAACTTCCTTAATGCACGCGATTTGTAATATCCCTTAGTTTTGTTTGTCTTGGTATAAAAGAAAATATCATCCGTTGGAACTTCTTAGCTTAGAGGAGTTTTACTCCGGAATTTGACATTAGCGATATTGGAATACGTTCGTGACTGAAGCCAAACCGAACGGTAACCGTATGAATGAATATCGACCCCCAGTATTTTTCTGTTCTCTCCGAGACACGAATTTGCTAAAAAACATTAAAAATGTTTACTAATAAAGACATTGAGAATAAATTAACAGTGTAAACAACTGAAACAATTCAATATGGTGACTATTGGAATTCATTTGAATCCAATAGAAATTTTATTTTTTGTAGCAAAAACAATTAATTCACACTAAATTTAAATTTAACACGTGATTAGAAATGGTTTTATTCTCTATTAAGATAATTAATTTCCAGGTCTGTAATTATTATGGGCTAAGAATGTTCGGTTCATTTTAATCTATTTTTGGAATATTAAACCTCAACCAGTCAAACTTAAGAGCTTTAAGTTGTGCTCCGTTTTAGACCACTTAGGCGACCACCAACAATTTTAGAGGTCAGTTGTTTATTTGTGATGAGAAGCCTATAAAATTTTGGTGATTGTAGCACTAACCGAAGTGGTGCAATCGGCGTGTAATTTAAGCTCTTAAGTGTGACTGGTTGAGGCATTAGGCTGAACGCCATAGACAAGGTCAGACAAAGTCCCACACGGGGTCTATATCAAGAATTTAATAAACTACCAAAATCATTTATACGACGTTCCAAAATCTTTGAAAATACAAATTTTATTTCAAAACACCGAATAACGTGAAAAGGTAAAAATTTGATTATTTTTGGATTTCATTTTTAGAAATCGAAAATGATTGTTATTTTATTTCAAAATATACCAACGCTTAACAATTATGTTGTTATCACCATACTACCAACCAGTTCTAATTTTATTTACCAGTTATAATTTATTTGTCACCAGGACTCAGCACTCACCTGTAAATAAAAAAAAACAAAATGGAATTAGTAATTGCTATTTTTGACAATACTTTTATTTGATTAAAAGTTAAAAAAATATTTTAATTTTATTGTTGTTATACTTTATTTTATGTATCTTTTGCACTATAGTGAAGTTTCTGACAAACTAAAAATGACAAAAACTTTGCAACAGCCCAAAACGTGTAAATCTACACTTTAAAGAAAGGTGTTATGCAAAACGAAATAAATTGTTAAAAAATAAGTTAACAATGGCAAGCTAATTTAGAAATAACCATTCTTTATGTTTTTTAGAAGCGGTGGAGCAATCATAGATTTTATTTAATTTTTAAAATTTTGCTACAGTTCAAAGTGTTGCATCGTCAATGGACAAGACATCGTAGAAATGTCTAAGTAAATCGAAGTGTGCTATCGTGGAGTACTGAACCTATTGAATCTTTTGTAGAAGCCAACATAATTATACGACCCGTCGAAGCATACATTTTCTATGTTGTTATCATAAAAAATCGATAAATTCGAAAAATTGAACCATTCGAAGGCCACTGACAAAGCATCGTGGAGATGTCACCCTTTGAAGAAGTCAACATAATTGTGCGACCCGTCGAAGTATACATTTTCTATGTTGGATCATAAAAAATCGAAAATTTAACCATTCGAAGGCCATTGACAAGGCATTTGACTTGACAGGCATTTGAATTTACCATCGATAATGAATTCACGTGGTTGGATGATGAATTCACATGGTTGAATATGCGGTCGTAATTTCGTACGTATTTGAGTTTACCATCGATAATGAATTCGACGTGGTACGATTGCATACTTCGATTTACTTAGACATCTCAACGATGTCTTGTCAATGACCTTCGAATGGTTGAATTTTTGATTTTTTATAATTCAAAACATAATTATAATTTTTTTTTTTTTTTTTTGATTTTACTAATTTTACTGACTTGGTTCATTCTTAATTTCAAGTGTAACATATTCTTTAACACTTTTTGGCTGTTATAAGGTTTTTTATCATTTGTTAGAAACTTGACACTGCTATGTTTTGCTTCATCCGGAATGACAAACAATTCTATAAATGCGTGCGATAGCCTGTGGACCCAAAAAAATCTCTAATTTGTTACATGCAACAAATGTTGCACAGAAATCTCTAAAAATATAAGGATTGATTTGAAATTAAAATAAATGATAGATTTTCAGTGAGTCATTTAAAAAGATTTTAACAGAAAGAATTTCATTATTATTGTTGTTGTTTTATTGTATGATACTACAGACTCGTATGTTGGAAACAGAAATAACGTATCCAATACACAAAACTTATTTAGGCTGTTTCCCAAACGCCGACTTATTCAAATAACTCACCTCAAGAGTAGATAAGTATGTCTACACATAAATGTCTCCAAAAATGTGACTTGAGTAAATGTAATACATGCAGTTTTTTTTTGAAATCTAGTGGCAACGACCAACATCAACATGTTAAGAAATGTTTTTCTTCCATATAATAGAAATTGCGTTTTGTTTTTTTGTTATTACGTTATCAAATCGGTACAAAGAATTGGAACGACTTGATCGACTTATTCAAGATGGCGTCAAAAAAGTCAATAAGTCTGTAATAAATCAGTGTTTGGAAAAAAGCCTTATAGTAAGTTTTCAAAATGCTAATAACAAAAGTCGATTCCTAAAAGACACATACGCATGGTGTATTCCGAAAAGATTCAAATTAGGAATCTGTTCAACAAATTTCACAAGACTGCATCGAGCGTTCCTGGGATCGGCAATATAAACAATGGATCTATTACACCAGAGTTGTTGCCACCAGTTTCGATTAAGAAAGTTTTTAAACAAATATTGACATGTGGGTTGATTTTATGGTATACTCATGTTATGGTCTCTTCTCGGGGCAAGCAAATCGAATGATTCCTAGAGATAGCAATAAAAAATAGCGGATTTTTTTTACAAAAGGGTTGTTGCAATCAATTTCAATTAAGAAATCTGTTCAACAAATTTCAAAAGATTAAAATTTGAAAGGTTTTATGGACTGCCCATAAAACCTTTCAAATTTATTAGCGTGACAAACGATTCCTGAGACCAATGATGTATAAGATTCCATCAATCTCTTGGTAAGAAACCATATATCATTAGCATTTCAGAAAATCTACCCTACATGTCAATCTTTTGAAATTTGTTGTACAGATTTTTTAATTGAAGTTTGTCGCAACATCTTTTTTGTGAAAGACTCGTTATTTATATCACAGACCCCAGAAATCATTCGGTTCATTTGCCATGCTGCACTATCACTAAAGAGAATTTATTTTGTAATGTAATTACCAGCGGAAATTTTTTGTTCATTATGTGTATATTTTTTCACTAAACAAAATATCTCAGCGGAATAAAATATTAGAAGTGATCCTTAAAATGGCAAACTGATTGATCTCCGAAGTAAAGGTACTCGGTATATGAAATATTGAAATTTAACAATATTCCGTCTTTCCGACATTTCTTCCACTAGTAACCAATGGTTTCGGTTGTTTTTCTAATAGCTTATGCTATACAAAAGGTGAAGTGAATAAAAAAAAGTAAAAACCTTTTTCGAGTAAATAATACCGAGTTAGTGAATAAAACTTACTAGCAAAGTTTAAAGCAAGTACTTACTAATTTAACCAAAAATTTCCTAGCATTTACTTAAAATTATGTGAATAAAGACTACCTTTTACTTTTACATAACATTTCAACACTTGAAAAATACAAGTAAAGTAGATAGCAACTTTTAATGGTAAAAATGATTAATGTATTAAGAGCTAGAACTATAGCATTCAGTTATTGAACATTTTGAAATATCCGAATATCAAATAACTATTTCTTTAAATATCCGAATATTCCGTTAGTATTTGGAAAGTAAAAGAAGTACTAAGAACCATGAATAATCGGTATGATATCAAAGGGCCGAATGTCGAAGGGCCGAATTTCAAAGGGCCGAATGTGTCGAAGGGCCGAATGTCGAAGGGCCGTATGTCGAAGGGCCGAATGTGTCGAAGAACCGAATGTGTCGAAGGGCCGAATGTCGAAGGGCCGAATGTGTCGAAGGGCCGAATCGGTCGAACGGCCGAATTTTTATTTTTAGAAATATATTTTTTTATTTAATTTATTTTTTTACATATCATTTTTTCAAACAAAAAAAATTGCACTATATTAGTCCAAACCACACAAATGTGTGTTTAAAAAATAATAGTATGTAATGGCGTTTTTGATAAAAAATTTGGGTAAGATGGTTTGGTGGTTTCAATAAGGAGTTTGTGACTGTAAAGTGTTGAACGATCGTAAGATGAAATTTTTTTAGAAAATTACGCCAAAAATTCGCTTGTGTGGAAGTACAGCCAACACAATTGTGTATATATTTATATTGTTTTTTTCGGACTAAGATAATTTTAAAAGGAATACACAAATGCGTAAGTTGGGTTAAAACACATACAAAAATAAATTTTTGTCATGGTACTTTTAGAGTACCCACACAATTGTGTTAACGGGCAAGAAAAGGGATATATCTATTGGTGGCGCAAGACAAAATTTTCCTTCACCAAAATGTACCGCTGACTGGATACGTGATGAAAAATAGTAAAATACATAAATTCATAAAAAATTAATTTATGTTTAATAAAAAAAAATTTACAAAATATTCAATAAAACAACAAATTTAAAAAATTATATTTCTAAAAGCAAAAAAAAAAAATCGGCCCTTCGACCCATTCGGCCCTTTGACATTCGGCCCTTCGACACATTCGGCCCTTCGACACATTCGGCCCTTCGACATTCGGCCCTTCGACCCATTCGGCCCTTCCACACATTCGGCCCTTCGACATTCGGCCCTTTGTACCCATTCCGAATAATCAGTAATAAAACAAAAACATACAGGTTTCGTCTAACAAATTGAGACGTTGAGATGTTTAAATTTTACTCTACTTGTCATTTCAGATTTCCCGCCGAAACCCGTTTCAGTTTCTGTTGAAGTGGGGCTAATCGTCAATAATCATTATACAAATTATCTAATGAATCTGTATTTTTTTGAACGAATCTAACAATCGAAAATTTTTCATCTACTTCCCGCGATTGCACTACCATACTGTTACTGCATCTCTTGCCGCAGAATCGGTAATTGAATTAATTGCTAGTTGCAGCAATATATTTTCACATTGATTGTTAACTGCAAGTGAATCATTTAAATCACAAGAAACCAACAACACGTTACCACTATTTTCTTTCCTCAAATCCGCTACATCTTTCATAGTTGAGGCGAACTCTTTTAGCTAAAGTTTTCGCGGTAGTTTTTGTTGCGTAATCAAAATTCCCGCTTGACCATGATATAGCTCTAGTTTCAAGATATATCAATAAGCTGGTTAAGGGTTTGTCTATTCTCTGATTCATTATTTTCTAAACTTCGTTGAGTAAGATTTTACTTAAATCAGTGTTCATTTCGGCTAGACAGTAAAATTAAAATGTATAAACGCCTTCGGCTGTCACAAGTGTTGAATTTTCTTTGCTAAGTTCTTTGACTGCAACTTCAAGCAGAGTCAATACGTCAAGCAATTTTTGTAAATAAATGGTTTCTCTTTCAGTCACGGTTTCGTAACCTAGATGAACTAGTTCGTGGTTAACACAATCTTTAAGTCGTAAAAATCTTCGCACCATCGATTTTCATATTAGTTTTAAGTCGATAAGAAGGCCAAGTTTTCGATTTTCCTGCTCGATCACTTATTTTTAAAGTTTAATATTTTTTCTTTTTACACTATTTGCCGTAGGTATTTGGCGAAACACACACGATTCTTTAAACTTTTTGAACAAATTTTTTAATTAAAATATTCAAAAATCTAAATTTGCGAAATAAAAAACAAGTGTAAAATGTGTTTATTAAGTGTGAAATATTTTTGGCTGGAGACTTAAGATTTTTTTTTTTACTATTTTCCGTACTTTCTTTATAATAGAAGAAATATCTACTTTGAGCTCCAGTAGACTGGATTCTCCCGTAGACCAAAAAAAATTATCATTATTCTAGAATGGGAAGTTTGTATCAAGATAAATTGGTTCGATGTCAATGGTATTATCATCACCGTTAGGGAGATAAACGTCGATTTCAATATATTCTGATTCGCTGTCAAACACAAATAAAATAGAAAATGCACTGGTTACACTAGTCGAAGTTCGAAAAAGGAATGAAGGGATGAGCAATCATTCGCGTTTTGTTTTTGGGAGATAAAAAAAATATTCGCATACTTATTCGAATACTTAAATTTACCCCAAAATAATCGGGTATTCGAATACTCGATTAATCGGACTTGTATAATCTAGTTAGAATTAATTTAAGGGGGAAAAAATCGTCCGCTTAAACGTAATTGTTTAGAGAATTATAAAAATATTCATTTTATCGGTTTACCAAATGAAACGCGAGGTGGTAAAATAAACAAAAAATAAAAATGGAAATATTTTTACGCTGTTTGAGTGATCCGGATTTTCAAGAAGGAGTAGGAGAAGAGAAGGTTTGGTGCATTGGACTTATAAATATGTTCAGTCTAAATATTTTCTCAAGTACTAGATAACGTGATTGCAAAATCATATGAATTTGTAGTATTCACCAAAACACTTCACAAATTTTGGTTCATCGATCTTTTTCACCATTGCCTCTTCATTTGCCTTTTTCATGTTCGGCATTTACTTAGCAGAATTTAATAGATTTTTTAGAACGCATTTCTCTTTTACAATTTCTACTTCTAAAGTATCCATTTTTATACATAAGCAATTATTATTATACATATATTCAAATTATCACTGTATTTTTAATAATAATTTTTTTTTGTTGTACTGGTATGTCACTACAATCACAATATTTTTGAAATAAATTTCTTCAAAGTAAATACTAGAATAATTTGAAGTAATAAAATGTCTAAAAAGTAAATATGTACATACTTTGAATATTTCCCAGTTGATACATTAAAGTAAAAGTAAAAGGTTATTCACACAAATCTGGTCATTTACTTATACTTAAAGGTAAAAACTTTGAAGCAAATACTTTTTTTATTCACTTCGCCCAAAGACTATATGAAAAATTTGGGGAAAAATCATGGACTAGAATTTTCACTAGAATTTTTTGATTTTCTGCGGCCAAATAAATTTTTTCAGGCTTTGGCCAATATCTCAAAAACTTCCACTACTAATTAATAGTTTCGGTTGTTTTTCTAATAGGTTAGGTCATTTTGAGACTATATGGAAAATTTGGGGAAAATTCATGGACTAGAAATTTCACAAGAATTTTTGATTTTCTACGGCCATATAAGTTATTTTCCGTTTTTGGACAATATCTCAAAAACTTTTGCTAGTAACCAATACTTTTGGTTGTTTTTCAAATAGGTTCAGTCATACTGAGACTATATGAAAAATTTGGGGAAAATTCATTGACTAGAATTTTCACTAGAATTTTTTGATTTTCTGTGGCCATATAAGTTATTTTCAGTTTCTGGACATTATCTATTCTAGACAATATCATGATTTTCCCCAAATTTTCCATATAGTCTCTGTATGACTTAAGCTATTAGAAAACTAACCGAAACTATTGGTTACTAGTGGAAGATTTTGAGATATTGGCCAAAAACTGAAAATAACTTGTATGGCCGCAGAAAATCAAAAAATTCTAGTGAAAATTGTAGTCCATGAATTTTCCCCAAAATTTCCATATAGTCTCAGTATGACCTAAGCTATTAGATAATTAACCGAAAGTATTGGTTATTAGTGAAAGTTTTTGAGATATTGTCCAGAAACTGAAAATAACTTATATGGCCGCAGAAAATCAAAAAATTCTAGTGAAAATTCTAGTCCATGAATTTTCCCCAAATTTTCCATATAGTCTTAGTATAGCCTTAGCTATTAGAAAAACAACCAAAAGTATTGGTTACTAGTGGAAGAAATGTCGGATAGACGGAATATTGTTAAATTTAAACATTTCATATACCGAGTACCTTTACTGAGATGTTTTATTTAGTGAAAAAATGGTAATTACATTACAAAATAAAATCTCTTTAGTGATAGTGCTGCCACTTGCGGCGAGTAGAGTAATCTCTTATTTTCCGCTGTCAAAATTCCGCCATCTTATACAGCATTCATTTGCCTTCAGTATAAGAGAATATATCACGTCTATTCCAGTAAACCTCCCCATATGGCAAGCATTTAAATTTTTTAATTTTATAATATTTAATTTGAAAGTTGCAATAACCTATAGAATTGTGCGACATTTATTGCATGCAACAAATTTGAGATTTTTTGGGGACATATTTCACTTGGGTTTCTGCAATCGCAAAACTAATTTTATACCATTATTTGTGTGCCATTTTATCAAACAAAACAAAACAAAATTTCCTTTTAGTGACAATATTTATTTGTTTTCAGGAATATCGATTTCGAAAAATTGTGCTATGGTAAAGTTGATTAGTGTTGATTAGTTGATTAGTTAAACAACATCAGTTGTCGCGGCCTAATGAGAAGACTGATTTTTTCAAATCAATAATCTCATCCTTTCGAAACTGATTGTTGTAATTCTTACAATTTTTCCATGTATGAGTCAAAAATTCAATATAAATCAATCAAAATCACCTAAATGTTCGTAAGTCACAAATACATTTTCACAATTTGTTTTAATTTGAGGTATAGTTTAAAATTCGTTTAAAAAATAGTACCAACCCCCTATTTTTAGGTTTAGAAATAATTAAGGATATCATTCAATAGCATCTTTGCTGTTAGTTATACCCCTATTCCCCTAGTCGCATCACTTCAAGTGACGTGACTACTCATTTTCCTGGTTACTAGATCATTAAATCAAAATTTACAAAATAATTGTTCAATAAAGTCGTTCTGGCTGTTTTTTAATGTTTTTTAAATCTTAGCATGCAGCTTTATAAAAATTTCCTATCGACTGCTAGCACTCCAAATGACAATTTCTATCACTTGAAATTATGACGTGACAAATAAATAAAAAAAAAAAAATTTCAAACTAATGAAGCCAACTAAGATTTAAAAAATTTTCATTGAGAATTTTACACAAAATTATTTATTAAATTTTGATTTTAAAATCTAGTAACCAGGAAGATCCATAGTCACGTCGCATGAAGTGATACGTCTAAGGGAATTGAGCTGTTAATTATACAGCTTGTTGACAAATAAAATATTAGATGAGATTTTTGAAATTAGCAGTGTTTGCTTAATTTGACATAGCAAAATAAAATTTTTTATCATAGTTGGTAGTAGTAATTAAATTCGGGTTTGGTTTATTTAAACCAAAAAATTAATTTTGAGGAAAGATAATTATTAATGAATAATTTTCTTCTGCTATGGTAAATTCAGAAAGCAGCATTGCTATTTCCAAAACTGGCCTGAAATACTTTAAATTTTCACTAAACACAACTATTCTCAATCTTTTAAATCTTATATTACAATCTTTACTTCTTAGGTACCTATTATCTGTAATTTTTAGCAATTAAAATTGCCGCTTACTGTATTATTTAATTAATTTATTCACACACTACGATCACAAAACCTGAACTATTTTCTTTCAAAAAGCTCATTTCAGATCCTATAGCTATCATATATCTGAAACAAAGTTACCAAAAATCTCCGGAAAGTGACATTGTCATATAAAGGTGTGTACAGGCCATAACTCAAATTTAATTATAATTCTGAAATTTAATTTACGAATCCTTTAGAACATTCAAACGAAAGAGCTCTTGAATTTACATTTTTAACACAAATTTGTGTCGAACAGCAAGTTTCTGTACATACTTACAATGATGCTACATAGTAAAATATTATATTCGAATGTAACTTCCACTTATACAAATTTTTAATTAAAATTCCACTTAGTGTTATACCATATAAAGTCGAAATTGAAAGTACAATTAAACAAATAGTAATGAAAAAAAAATAAGGTACCTACTTTCCAGAAAATTAATTTATGGGCAATTGAGCATGATACCCATTCAAAATATATACGGAATTTTTTTTTTATCTCGATCATGAAAATATATTTCATTTTTCCTTTCTTTGAATTACAAAAAACTAAAAAATAAAATCTTTTATTATTTATTTATATTACTCATAGTGCTGCATATACATTTTATTTTTTGCTTCCAAAGTAAATAAATAGAGGAAACCAGAAACTATATATACACAACAACACAAAGCTTATTTATCTTTCAAATATTCGGAAGCGTTTAAAAAGCAACAGATAAAATTGAAAATATATAACCTCAAAATACTTTTATACTCGGTACAGCTGTAAGTAGGTATGTAGACTAGTAGGTATAGTAAGGAGAGATGAAAAGCATCATCGAGATACTGTAAAAACATAATATTTCAAATAGAAAAATAAATAGCAGACATAACCTTAAAAAAATAAAAATTTCTTTACATAAATATTTATGTACGTAGTTTTATTTTGGTTTTTAATTTATTTATATATTTTTTTTTTTTACTTTACATTACAAAATCGTAAAATTTATTCATATACATCTTTTTTGTTTAAAAAATATAATTTTTGTTTTAAGTTAATTTAAGACGAACAACTCCTTGAATGCTTTTTTTGCGGTAGAAAACTTTATCATTCGAGTATTCATCATGATGATGTTGATGATGCTATATATGTAATATTCGTATATGTTTATACAGGGTGTTTAAGATGAAAAAAAAATTAACTAGATGGGATGTGAGTACCAAATTCGTGATAAAACCAGCACTTTAATCAAAGAAACCTGTTTAAGTAGTGCGGTGCTGCACCCTGCACATAACACACCCATTATTACTATAATTATTATTAACGTAAGTATATTTATATATTCTTTAAATAAGCATTTTAATTTCTTTAAGTATTTTTGGAACTTTTGAATAAATTTTGAAAAGAGCTGTCGTTCGTATATGTCTTGTACTTTAACAATAAAATTTATGATTTTTTATGAATACGATTTACATCTTTTGTTGAGTATATGTGCTTTAAATTTATTCATAAATTAAAAATAAATTTGGTTACGTTAAAATGAAAACAGCAAAACAAAAGTTGTCGAGTTAATTAGTAGGAAACATGTACAATGGATGCTTCTGTATTTACATTTGAGATTTTGTAGGATTGTTTTAAATGCGGGTGCTTCCTAGTATTTTTTCTGTGTATTTAAAGAAGAAATTAGTAGAAAAAAAAATTTTTATTTTTAAACTCGGTAGAGACAAATTATTTGAGTGTGAATATTTTGTTAATTTTTAATTACAATATCTACACAAATATTTATTCTTTAACATCATCAGACTATTTTAAACTGTAGAATATTCTAACTTTTTTTAAACAGCACTAACTGTGCCAAAAAAATTAATGGAAAATGTTTTTACATACGTATTCAAGTTTTAATCCAGTTTTTTTTTTAAATCAGCATAATAAAGATATATTTTTTCAAAAAAAATACATAATTCAAGACATTCATTGATCAGCAAACATGATACCACAATAATATTGACTAAATGTAATGCACGCAGGTTTTTTTTTCAAATCTAGTAGCAACGACCAATATGTCAAGAAAATTTTTTCTTCCATAAAATAGAAATTGTGTTTTGTTTTTTTGTTATTACGTCACAAATAAGTTGGTACAATGAATTGGAACAAACTGACTGACTTATTCAAGATGGTGCCAAATAAGTCAATAAGTCTCAAATAAGTCGATAATTGGAAAAGGGCCAAAGCCATTGGATTATCAATATTTGTAGGCTGGAAACAAAATCTTCATTTGTATATCGAAATTATCATATTCAGCATTATCAAAATAAATTTATACCCGTCAGATTAAAGTAGCAATATGGTCGATACTACGCCTCTACTTTGTCGACATTGAATATCTTCTGATTTTCAGTAGTCTGCATTATCAACGCCGTGCCCTACTAACATTGAACAACTGTCCCAAAAATCATTGCATGTTTTATGTAGCATCATTAGTCAAATAAGCTGATAGATTTTAGCATGTTTAAATTCAATATGAAATGGGTGAAGTTGAAATAATTCATGAGTTGCAGATCATGCTAAAATTATGGCATACAACTCAAACATATTATCAAATGAAAAATTATAAACATGGGATCCAGCAATTAACGAATTGTTCTAATTTCATCCAGTCCATATCACCTTTAATCACGTCAATTTTGTGCAATACAAATTTTTGTTGGCAATACAATTTTTTTTTTCGGGGAGAATTTTCTGTCAATTTTACAAACTTTAAATTTTCGAAAAAATTCGAATATTTTTTTCGGCTAACTTGAGTAGCTTAAAAACTCCGGAATGTTCCGGATATTTTGACCGTTCGATTGATTGATTGGAGTATACGGCCAAGGATTAACCAGGATCTCCCGGAATACACTGGACCCATCGTACACTCGATTTACAAATAACAAAGCCAGGGATCGGATAGGATTATTGTGACCGACTCGACCCACAACACAATGACCAGACAATTTGAACCTACATAATTTTCTGTGTTATTTAATTGACTGCGATTGGTTCTGTAATGATGTTCTAAACAAAGTAGTAATTAGCAAAATTTAACTAATTAGTGTTAATATTTCTACACATTCATCTGAAAATAGTATGAATTTTAAAATTGGTTCAAAGTACTTCTGCTCTGATATACATGAACCCTAATTAAGCAAAACCCATTAAAGAAATGTTTTATACTTATTATATTTAATTGTATAATATTCTGACTGCTTTAGCAACAGACACGACTTTAAAATAATTCACGGTTAGTGATTTTTTTGGAGCTTCAACAAACCAACTTATTAACAAAAAATATCACAAAATTTTTAGTGTTATAAATTATCGGATATCTTGAAATTCTGCTTGAGCTCTTATCTATAGGTGACATGCTTCATACTCAGTTGTTCGGGTTGTATGATAATTCCAATTGGTTCAACAGAAAAATAAAATAAAAATCATCGAGTTACACTAAACCCGCAGTGATATCCCAGCCCAAATGGGAACATATCAATATTGTTCGACCTCGATGTTTTATTCTAGGCTGATAAATTGGATTAAAAAATTAAATATTGTTTTTAATATATCAACTGACTCTAGTGGGGATCGTTATCAGTGGGGCGCTGAAAACGACCCCCACTAGTGCCCTAGACGTTTTGCTGCACCTTTTCCCGTTAGAAAATATCAGCAAGCAAATGGCGGTTAACACGGCCGCCCAGCTCTCAGCGACTTCGGGTTTTATGTGCCTGCAAAAAGAGCACTTAACAATAGTTAATTCAGTGAGGCATGAACTGATGAATCTTGACTACAAAACACTCTGTTTGTGCTTCAACAAGTTTTTCAAAGCGATTATCCCCTCTAGGGAGGATTGGAATAGTAGTCTCGTTATGGAGACCGGGACAGTTAAATTCTTCACCGACGGCTCCTAGCTAGATGGTAGAGTGGGAGCTGGTGTATTCTGTGGGGAATTATCTCTTAACGAGATGAATAGGCATTTTAATTTCCAGTTGGTCTGGGTTCCGGGCCATTCTGACGTTGAGAGAAATTGCAGGGCAGACGAGTTAGCGAGGTGCGGTACCACTCTCCAGCTGGAATTAGGGAGAGGATGTGTAGGAAAGCCTATGACTGTGCTGAAAGCAGCCATAGAGAAGCAGTTGCCTTGGCAAATGCCAGGTGGATCGTCAGTCCAACTGGCAGGGTAGCGAAACAAGTATGGCTTGAGCTGAACTTGAATCGATCCAAGATCCTGATTACACTGAGTAAGCGTGATTTATCTAGAATTGTTAGAATAATTACCGAGCACTGCCTTTTCGGAGATCATGCGAGAAGGGGGCTCTTGTTCACTTCCTCTGCTCGTTTCCCGCACTAACTGGCACAACACATGATCACTTGGGCAAATACAACATGGACAGCCTCTGTGATCTCGAAAGTGTAACGTGCGAGATCTTTTACGCTATATTAATAGTACTAAATGGGTTTAAGAGAGTTCATGATTTCGGATCCTGTGGTATCACAATGGGCCATAATTAGTCTAAGTGTGCGATAGCGGCCTCTGAAACCTAACCTAACCTAACCTAATATATCAAAATTAAAAATTATGTAAAAAAATATCAAAAATTATTAAAATAACTTAGGTTTCATCATTGCTGGTTTTCTGAAACTTAAGCAGGGATACTTATACATGACAGCTGTAATCAAAAATCCTGTAGCATTTATTTTTCGCTTAAGCGATAAATTGTGGCGTATTCGAAATCTCTGTTACATTTATGGTAAAAGGAATTCGTATGTTGGCCGCAACATATTTATCATGTGTGGAACCGCAAATTCCAATCCTGTCGTTTTTAGAGGAAAAAAAAATTTTTGTTAAACCGGCGAGTAATTCTTGACAACTACAAATTTCCGATCTGAGGAACACCATTATAATTTATAAATAGGATTACGATAATATGAGCTCCTCGATTTGTTAGTTTGGCCTTTGCAACGTAAGACAGTCACGTATCCATTTCAATTGCTTCAGTCAAGAACAAGTGGAATGAATAATAACGAATATATTGATGATAGCCTGCACTTATACTGTAAAAAACGGTTTGCTTTCTGGTTGATGCATTGTCGTTTATATTTAATTTAAGTGTGGATACAGGAATTTTTCCGTCTACCTTAAAAAAACCGTGGTAGTCCCAATGTTTAAAAAAAATTATAGAGAATGTTACACCGACGGCATCAAATGTTTGGAAATTAAAATTGACTTGGTGACATCGAATTCATTACTGATATAAATAGCTACCACCACCACCCGCACGACTGTCAATGTTGCACTTAGCAAATAAGTTATATCCAACTATACAAAAATTTTCAATTTCCTTCCAGGCTTCATTTTCGTGGATGCAAACAGCTTGTCATTATTTTTCCTAAGACATCTTATATTTTAATGAATAAAATAAAATTCTTTTAAATTACTATCCACCGCACAAATTTTTAATAATAATAAGTAATGTTAATATCGAATTGGAATGAAAAATAAGAAAAATATAATTGAAAATCCGATAAAAATCCGTTGTATAAATGCGTGTTTATTAGAGAATGTGTTTTTACAATCGTTATGTGGATTTATAGAAAAAATAAAAAAATTAAATATGCAAAAGATGTAACAATCTTGCGATATTTAAATTAATTAGCATAATTGTAAGTAATATAATAGAAATTAAACAGAATAAACTAATTAAAGAATTTTGATTTAACAAAAAAATTGCAACTAAACCAAAATTAATCCATCGTCTGGAGTATATGCGTGGAGTCCGCCCATTACAATCCATATTCTTAAAAAGCACTTGTAAAGTTTCATTACGTCATAACGCCAAAAAATTAAAAATAATAAAAATAAAATGTCAAACTGGCAAAAAAATTGTGAAAAAAATATTAACGAAAATGTAAACAAATGTTTCAACGGAGCAAAAAAACATAAAGTTAAGGGTTCCCCGAAAATTCTGCGACAAACAATTATGCCACAAACAATTATGCACCAAACAATTCATCGAAAAACAAATATGAAAACTACAACTTTACAATAACCAAGTGTGCGTAAAAACAATTGTGCAAACAACAATTCATCGAAACAAAATTTTTCACTGTAATGCACCGGATTATTGTGCATAATTTATTTTTCAGCTAATTTTTTGCCATCTTTTTTTATTTTTATTAATAATAATTGCTTCGTCAACCTTGCAGACACAGATCAAAGAGTTTTTATCGCCCTTATCACTTCTTCTGATAGTGCCACAAACCGGAACCACTTTCATTCTAAATACAATATTGACCTTTTATAGCTGCGAAATAATTGTAGTACTTTTGTTTATTTCCAATTGATTTAAATGAAACAATAAATGATTTTTTTAGCAAGCTGCTTTCATTAATTAGTTTCATTTTTTCGATGGATTCGGCTCACAATTTATTTTGCACATCTGTAATGTTCGGTATTTTCATGAGATTGGGGAATTTTCCGGTTTGTCATAATAAGGAAGTATTCTAAGAAAATTTTTCTTCTATACTCGTATATAAACAAATTTCCAGAAAATGTACCACTTCCAATTTTCTTGCCGCCACGTGGTTGCGTGCATGACTAAACTATGATTAATTTAGGGATGAAGGAAGTCAGTAAATGTGTGGCATTTTCAACGCATTTGACCTGACTCACGTTATCTGGAGCAAATGTCTCCGTCAAAATGTTCATGCGTTTCAAGAGTCCTTGGTTAAGCATTTATTATTAGCTGCACTAGGCCAACTTGCAAAGTTAATTAATACTGTGTGCCTCACGTCGATTTTTTTGTCTAAATTTCCAACTAACTAAATTGATGGTTAGTTCATACCAATCGTTCAAAGATGGCACAAAACAAACCGCATCTGATGTTCAATTAAAATCTGCTATATAAACTAAAGTTTAACATTCTACGAAACATTTCTAATCGGCAATTGATAAATCGGAACGGAAGTTTGCTGTTTAGTACTAAAAATCGGGTAGATTTTGGTTTAAAAATATTAGAGACATCTAACAATACCTGGGTGAACTAACGATCAATTTAGTTAGTCGGAAATTTAGACAAAAAAATCGGCGTCAGGCACACAGCATAAGTATTGCTTATTTGCAAGTTTATAACATAAACACCTGCCAATCTAATACTATTAATGTCGGAATAGAATACCATAGTATCGAATTCCATTAGAATTATTGTTAATAGTAGCAAATAAATTCTATGCGAATGTTATAATTTTCACGACTATCGTTGCGCAACTTGTATTTCGTTAAGAGTCAACAATTAAAAACAGAGCGAAGCCTTTACCATCGAGCGAATCAAAATTGAGAATAACTGGAAAGTCACCAAATAAAAGATAGAAACAAGTTGAAAATTGAGGTCGATTTTCGGCTAAGATAAAAATTTCAAATCATCCTCGCCTGATGATGCGATAAAAATGCCAAATCATCAAAACGCGAACTACACAGTCAGTCGAAATGGTAGAAAGGACTAATCAATTGAGTCCAAGAATTTATTTAACTTATAGAGTAAAATAACTGTTGCGCTTTTCTTGATTATTGTAAAAAACCAAATTTTACCAACATTTATGGCGATAATGCAACTAAGGGTAGAACGGGGCAGATTGATACATGGGGCAGGATACTAAAGAGCGATTTGTTCAAAAACTATAAAGAAAATACACATAATGTGCATGAGTAATATGATCTCTCTCTACATTGTCAGTTGCCTACAAAATTTCAGTGTAATTAGACGTATACTGCAGTAGTAAAAGAGAAAAGTTTGTTTTCATCTGTGGTAAGTAAAAAAATGACATCTGTTCTGTTTTTTGGGTTGTGTCTTTTTTAACCCTAATGTGAGTGAAGCGGTACCCGGGTACCTTTTGCAATTTTAGACGTCTAATTCTGTATGTTTTACTTCCAGTAAAACTTAAAAATTTTTGAGAACTTCTAGTTCAATTGGTAGATTACGATCATATTTAAAATTGAGAAATGCTACAACTTGGACGAACGTGAAAAATATAAGTTTCAATACAAAATGCATGTAGGTACTAATCACTCAAATGAGGATATTTTTTCTTCACTCACATGAGTGTTTACTGTAATTTCGGTCATAATTGACTATCCATGAATTGGTTGTGCATTTTAGTATAATTGTATATAGTTTATTTTATGAATATTCATCGGGTGTGTAAAGAAATCTCGGTTTTCAAAATCTTGGTTTTTTTCTAAATCTCGGTTTTCAAAATGTCAGTTTTCAAAATTCCGGTTTTGAAAATCTCGGTTTTCAAAATCCCGGTTTTCAAAATCCCGGTTTTGTATAAAAAAACCCGATTTTAAAGAAATCCCGTTTTGAATTTTTAAAATTTCGCATGTGGGAAAATGGGACTTTAAAACGATTTTTTGAGAAAATTCAAAAATGAGTTTGCGACTAAATTCTAGAAAATTGCTAGTAAGGATGGAATTTGGATGGAAGGCTAAGTGCTCTGGAGATTATACAATTATTGCATTTCAAAATGTTGCATTAACAAAATATTGCGTTTTTATTAATCTGGCAACTACAAAATGTTGCAATTACAAAATGTTGCAAGTAACAAATCTTGCAATTAAAAAAACTTTATTAATCATTTTGTGCAATTAGAACTAAAATAAAAGAAAACAGGGATTTTGAAAACCGAGATTTCGTAGTACATCCTTATTCATCAATATATGCGTAAAAAAACATGTTTTGTTAAAAGAATTCACTTTGGGCTACCTTGTTACAGTATTGAAGGGGCAAGTTGTTTCATGTAACAGCCTGCCCCATCTAAAATAATTGTTCGTAAAGTTTAAAGGCAAATTAACAAATAAATTTATTTCATAACTTGCTTTGTTTTAAAATAGGCAATTTTACCATCATGAGGAACTATAAGAAGAAAACAAACCGAGGGCCAACTTCAAAAACCATCATGAAAGCTTCCGTTGATCGGGTTGTCAAAGAAAACCTAAGTGTTCGTTACATGGCAAAAGAAATGAGTATTTGTCATTAAACATTATGGCGCTATGTTAAAAGAGCTCACCGGACAAATGCAGCGGAAGGAATAATGGAAGCAACAACTTATGGCTACGCACAAAATTCGATGTTCAATGAGGAAGAAGGGAATAAACTGGAAAAATATGTACAGCACGCCTCCAAGCTATATTTTGGCCTGACGCCTTTAGAGCTAAGAAAATTCGCTTATCAGTGTGCAATTTCTCTAAAAAAAAAAATATCCCAGAATCCTGGTCGATAAACAAGCAAGCAGGACCAGATTGGCTATCATTTAAAAAAAAACACCCCAATTTAACTATGGTTGCGTACCAGAAGCGACCAGCATTGTTCGTGCAATGAGGTTTAATCGTATTCGCAAAACGATGTCTTTGATCTATTGAATACAGTAAAGGAAAAATTTCATTTTGCTACTAGCGATATCTGGAACGTGGATGAAACCGGTGTCCCAACTGTACAGAAACTGTGCAAAGTTATAGCAGAAAAAGAAACCAGCTGAAAGAGGAAAACTGGTGACAGTTTGTGTTGCTGCAAGTGCCACCGGTTCTTCTTTCCCACCTCATTTTATATTTCCGCGATAGTGTTATTAACATCATTTTATCCGTGATACACCGAATGAAGAATTCTCCCAATTTATGCCATCCATCATGTTCGACCTTTGTTGACTGGTCCAGTCTTATTGCTCCTCGATAATCACGAATCGCATTTGGCCATTAATACCATAAACTTGGCTAAACAAAACGTAGTTATGATGCTTTCATTTCCACCTCATTGTAAATACATAAAATGCAACCAATGGATCGAAGCGTATATGGTCCTTTTAAAAAATATTTGCACAATGTGCAAGATGTATGGATACGAAACCACCGGGGGAAATCAATGACAATTTATAATTTTCCGCAATTGGTAGCTAATTCCCTTCCTAACGCGCTCACACCAAATAATATAATAAACGGATTTAAAGTTACGGAAATGGAACCAATGAATCGTGAAATATTTTTGGATGAAGAATTTTTGGGTGCGACTGTTACGGATTTAACCTAAACTCTATTGTTTCATTGGCAAGTGAATCGATTAACATTATTAATCAAGAGTTATCACCTTCTGTGGCATTGATAGATATAGCTCCAGATCCTATCGAATATAACCACATTCAATTATTTTCCAACATCAATGAGACGAGGTGAATTATCTTTCACCGTTTCGAATTTAAATCAATTATAATATTTTTATTTAATTTTTTCAGTGTGACCTCAGCAAACTCGACGTAAATCTTTTATTATTAATAATTTTCTTCTTGATTGACTGAAAATTAATGGAGTAAAATGTTTAAATATCGGACGTAACTGTATACCCCGATATTTGTAACAATTTGCCACTATAGCGGGGTAATTTGTTATATGTGCCAACATTTGCAAAAACGGATTTTTAAAATATTTGCATGTTTGTTAGGCCTTTAAATGGATCAAAATATTGTCGTTTTAATTCAGTTTTACCTACTCCAATACACACAATAAAATGCGCCATAATGCTTTTCACGTTACAAAAAACAAGCTGTGCATGGCATTCCAGATCTTTTTCAGTAGAGTGACACCGAAAGAAGCATCGTAGTAAAAATCATTATTGCATTATCCTTTGCTCGGGACTACCCACTGTTCGCAGTTTTTGCAATTCCTAATATTGAAGACAGTAACACACAGTCAACACTACCGAGAACAGTTTGCGTTACTGACAAAAGAACAAGTGAAAAATTGGTAATTATTCCAAAGAAACAGATTTTTATGTAAAGTTTCACCAATATATCACATCAGCAACCAACCTAACTAAGCTCAATGCGAAGTGGCAATCCTACAAAGGAAAATTAATTTGGAGGAATCACTTACATTGTAAACGCATCGAATCACTCAATGCGAACAATCAGTGATTATATGCCATTCACAATGAAACAACGGTCGATATGATATGCGGTCATGAAAGCAAATCATAAAACCTTCAAGGATCACGTGTAGTGAAAATTAATTGAGACACATATAAAAACCATTTAATAACAAAGATTAGGTAAAACAATCACGGTTGCATATACACAGTCCGGAACGCTTCAAGACACAATAAAGTTGAAGCAAAATATAAAAGCTCTTTAAGAAATGGAGAACCAACTACATGAGGGGAAGTGTCATCACGTTCACCAATTAGCCATGACACACAAAATTTGTTGGATTCGTTTAATATTAGGTGTCGTTCGATAAAAGATCACGAGTTTATGGTTTGAAATACATTTTATTGTTCAACTTAATCTCTCTGAACTTCAATACACTTGTTCCAGTCACCTTCTAATTTATGAATTCAATCCCTGAAGTGAGAATCCGGAAGACTGTCAAAATACGCTTCCACCGCTGGTATTACCTCTTCAGAACTGAATATGGTGGATGTTGCAACAATTCGTACTTCAATTCAAGTCGATGGAGTTGGCCCGAGCCGTGTAAATACATTAAAAATGTAGCGCCTTTCCGAAAAACCATTTATACGTGAGAAAAAATAAGAATATAGAAAAATAATAATTACTGTAAAAAAAATTACTGGTAAACATTGTTTTTTTTTATTTATTTAACCCGAATAGCGATTTATGTAGTCATACCCGAATAGCGATTTATGTAGTTACTATGGGTCGTTTAAATTGTATACCACAATACCTGGAGATAAAGCCACCAAGTGGCATATATGGTCAGATAGGCCACGATACTAGCTTGGAGCTACTACATGAACAAAATTGGAGCTACTACATGAACAAAATTTCTTTTGCATCCCAAAAAAACTGATGCAAACACCTTCTTCGCTGGTTTCTGAACCATAACTTGCTTCAGAGCCGAAGTACTGGGGTCACACCACTCCGTAACCTCTTATTTTGATTCAGGATCATGGTGGTAGACCTTAAGTCTCATCCATAGTGATAAAACGACGCATAAAATCCTTATTATTCTTTCTAAAACACTCCAAATTTCGCTTAGAAAATCACATTCGAATGTGTTTTGTTCCATTGTTAGCGAATGTGGCACCCATTGTGCATACAGCTTTCCGAAACCCAAAACTTCAGTCAAAATATTGCTCACACTGTCTATTGAGATCCCTAGGTCTTCTACTAAATCTCTCTCGATTAATCAACAATCTTCAATGCTTGTACAACCACGTTTAAATTCAGAAACTCATATTTCTACTGTTTAAATTGAAGGTGAAGAGTCCCTAAAAACTTTTAACAATCGTTTAGGAATTTGTTTTTGTGCCAACCCATTCAAAAGTAAGAATTTTATCATTGCACGATATTCAATTTATTCCATTTGTAGAAAAAACTAATAGCGCTACCTCTTATCGAACGACAAAACTTTCTGAGCAACGTAGTATGCTAAATTAAAATAATTTGTTAAGTCGATTAAATTGTAATCCTAGTGCATAATATTTAGTCAGCGTTGTTCAAGCGCCATTTTTAAGTGCTGACATGAGCATTAATTTTTGTATAAAAGGATTAAAATATCAAAAATAAAAGGAGAATTATTTCAGTATACAAGTAATCAATTGGTTTCACACTAGTAGACCAAACCAATGAAAATCTATACTCATTGCCGAATTAATCTCAGCCAAATTCTCGAGTTACTTAAAGATTTTACAGGGCATTGCTTATTGTACAAAGTACAGAAAATCGAACTATTTTGATTTACATGACCACAATATAAAATGAAAACGTGCATGTAAATCGATTTTAAATTATTCACCTTACCTAATTGATGATTAAATTTTAATAAATGTAAAACCAACTATCGTAACATATTTTTATAAAAAAATTGTATACCGTACGTATCCCTAATTTTTAATACTAAAACATGTAGATACATACGGGAGTATTATGATATAAATAAAAAATATATTTATTGTTATTATAACGTGAACATGATAATATTTGATAACAACAAAATATGTAATATGAAATAATATTACGATTATGGGAAAAATGAAATTTAAAAAAAAAAAATAATAATAATAATAATTTCTTTTTATTGTACAAACATTAAAATAAGATTTATGTTGATTTTTAGCAAAAGAATGAACGTAAAAATAATAATCGAATATGTTCAAAATAATATATTTCACTTTTGTTTGTTTTTTATTTTTTGTTGCTTTATGATTTATGTGGGTTTTGTTTATGCAAAGGGAAAATTGGTTTTAGATATTGAAATTTTGATTAGACTTTTCATTTTTAAACTTTATTTTTAACATGCATTTATATGACATGGAGGGTTTAGATATAAATTTTAATTATGTTTTTAGTTAAATTTGCACAATAATATTTGTAAAGGGTGTAGATCCTGTATAAATCTCAAGGGTCGTATCGGTATGACAAATGAAAATGGCCCACCTATACACACGTCTATGACAAGCCTCAAAATATACTACGTTGGTAAAAATATACAAGTAAAAACCATAAATACACAAACTAACAAATTAAACCATTATAAATCTGTTTTAATTCCTTTAGGAATTAATTTCTTTTATGTACGTACACAGCACACCGTAAAGAGAAATAATTTCAAATCGTTTATCGAGAAAAAATATATATAAACAACAAACAAATAAATTTTCCTATCCATAAAAACACTTCACCCATTATTTCGATATACGAAGTGTTAGACCACAAAACTGTTTGATAATTTTTATTCAATGAAAATTCTCATTTAATTCTTTTTTCTTTAACACAAAAACCTTTTTGCAAACGATACAAATTGAATCAATCATTTTATTTATTTTTAATCAATAGGAGTATAGAGAAGAAAATTATCTGATAGAAAGAAAATATTTTTTTTTTTTTTTGCTACAATTTTTTGTTATGAATAACTTTAATACAATGCGAAAAATTTCTTTTGATCAGAAAAGACAAAACCGATATACCAAAATGAGATTTTATATTTTATCGTTTTTTTTTTTTTTTTTAAATTAATAGATATTATTTTCTCTTTATATTCATCGATGTTGTTTTTCTTGTTATGCTTCCGATGAAAAGAAATAACAACAACAAGATTGTAATTAAGATGATATAATTAAGGAAAACCATTTTATTGATTTTAAATTAATCAAAAAATAATAATAATGATGATGATAATATTTAATTTCTTTTTTTTTTTGTTCATTATAGATTTTAAAAACTATTTTGTTCAATTAATGAAAATGGGTATGAAAAACAAGGGTGACATGCTCGAAAAGGTAAACATTGTGGTATTTTAATATAATTACTGTAGTTTTTGAAATTAATATGCTGTAGGCAATCTGATGCAAATTATATTTAAATATTAATTATTGCAACGTAATAGATTTTATTTTAATTAAAGAATTTCTCCAAGCAATGGTATAATTTGGTTGTCATTTAGATGGACAGGCAAATTTAATATTATTCTTTATGTTTATTCTATTTCAATTACGTTCGATCTCAACTGGTATTTACGCTGTCGAAACTAAATAAATTTAAAAAAGGGTTCCGTGCACCACGGAAGTGCCCCTAAACGAATTTTCCCGAAATGAATTTGATTCGACTAATGCAACCATATAATGTAACCGCAACCAACCTGACATGGTGCAACATTCAGCAATATGATGGAACATAATTCATCATATTACAAAATCGAGCAACCTGGTGCTCTCGACATAGAGAAATATATAGCAACATGGTGCAGCATGGTGGTTCATCCGGAAGACTCGTAAACGATAGAAATCGGAACTCTTTGTAATCATGTTCTTGCATTTCAAATTCCTGTTCCGTAGAACTTCATTAAAAACGTTCGAGCCAAATAAAATGTTGAAAGGTCCCAAGCCAAAATGGCGCAACATAGTTGTACATGACAAAACATTGCTCTAGGAGATGCAAGATCAAGCACTATGGTGCAACATCACGCAACATGATGCCACATGATGCAACATCATGCAACATAAACAACACGACTGCCTATTCAAGAAATCTATAATGAATTATTAATCAATCGCAATCGACGACTGGCACTCGAAAAACCTTCGTCATTGAATTTTTAAAAAAATCTTGTGAGCCGGAAAATAGTAAAGAAATCGACCCGGGGCTCTCCAGATAAACCTTTGGATGAGTTTTCGAGAAATTTTGGCCAACCTCGGTCAATTACTGGCAAATGAAAACTCTCCATCTTCACCAAATTTGTATCAAAATCATGTGAGTAAAAAAAATGAAAAGAAAAAAATAGGTCGCGGGCCCCACCGGACGTCTTTTTAAACTAATTTTTTCGAAATCAGGAATCATCGCAGTCATTTTCTGGTACTCGAAGCCCCCTCCCCCCATCAGTATTCATCAAATACGTTTGAGCTGAAAATTAAAAAATCAAAAACCCGGGTCCATTGAAGCCCTAAACGAATTTTTCTGAAATCAAGACCCATCGCAATCGTTTCCTGGCACGCGAAAACCAATAATTTTAGCAATTTTCATGAAAATCGCTCCAGTAGTTTCCCAACCCCTATTCAGGGTGACTATTAAGTAAATACAATAAATGGAGGTGATTGAGGACACTAATCTAAACAAAAAGTTATATGACAGCACACATCCTATCCGTTCTGGTGGGAAAACCAACGAAAGTGGGATAGGTCACCATCTCCCATGCAACGGAAATCAAGAGGAGACAAAGCATTTTAAAAATACGAGTGTGTGTGTGTGTGTGTATGTGTTGTTGATAACACTGATATTTTTCAGATGTCATATAGTTTCTTGTTTTGAGAATATTTTGTTTTTAAAATTCTCTTGAATCATACACTCACTTCTCAAATTTGCATTCTATTTATTTGTTTTGAGAATATTCTTTGATTTGAAAATATTCTGAAATCAAGAAATTAATTCTCAACTTTACATTTTCAGTCTTGTTTTGAGAATTATTTTCTTTGAAAGTATTCTTGAATCATGCACTTAATTCTGAAGTGTCTAAAATCCCCTTTCTGCTTTGAGAATTGACCCTTTGAAAGAATTCTGCAATCGTGCACTTAACAATCAAGGTGTTTACTTTATTTTCTTGATTTTAGAATAAACCAAACGTTTGAAAAATTGGTTCTGAACTAATGAAATGCTAAATTTGAATTATTTAAATTAAAAAATTCGATCGTCTATCAGACTCGAAGAAGAAAAAATATTTGTTTGAAAATTTCGATTTGAGATTTGTTCGCTTTGAAAGTATTTGTTTGAATAGTAAATTTAATCTTAAGTTTACATGTTTGTCGCTTATTTTAAGAATTGTTCATATTGAATTTATTCTGGAATCGTGTACTGTTCGCAAACATGCATTTTATTTTCTTGATTTGAGAATTGGTCGAATTGCAAATATTATGGAATCGAGAAATTAATTCTCAAATACATATTTAATTTTCTTATTTTGAGAATCGTTTACTTGAAACTAGTTGAAAATCGTGTACATCTCAAATAAATTCTAGAGACTGTTCTTGAATCGTACATTATGGCTTCTCAAACTTGTATTATATTTTCTTGATTTGAGATTTGGTCGAGTTGAAAATATTCTAGAATCTAGAAGTTAATTCTCAAGTTTATATTTTAGTTTCTTGTTTTGAGAATCGTTCATTTTGAAAATATTTTGGAATCGTGCTCATCTCAAGTTTAATTATTTCCTTTTTTTTTAAAATATCGTTGAATCGTACACTAAATTCTCAAGTTAATAAATTATTCTTCCTGTTTCGAGAATTATTCGCTTAAAAAGGCTTCTGCTATCGTGAACTTAACAATCTAGGTTTATACTTTATTTTCTTGATTTTAGAATTACATCGAAATGAGATTACCAAAACGTCTGGAGTTTAGTTTCGGACTAACGCCCTAGTACATATTATTTATAGTATATTATCTTTTTGAGATTTGGTCGGATTGAAAATGTTCTAGAATCGAGAACTAAATTCTCAAGTTTATATTTTGTTTTCTTGTTTTGAGAATCGTTCGCTTTGAAAGTATTTAGAATAGTGTACATTTCAAGTTTAAATATTTCTTTTTTTGAAAATATCATTGAATCGTGCACTAAATTCTCAAATTAATAAATGTTTCTTCATATATTTTGAGAATTATTCGCTTTGAAAGCATTCTGCGATCGTGCACAAAACAATCAAAGCTTATACATTATTTTCTTGATTTTAGAAATATTGGGTGTATAACTTAATTTTTTGGATTTTGTAAGAGATGGCGTAACTTTAGTACTAAACATTCTTTTGCAATGACACCTACGGCGTTTTAAATTGTTGACATTCCACATATAAATTTAATTTATCATTATTCGTGAAAGCGTAAAAAACATATTTCGACAATACTTTAATCAAACAGCACAAGCGCCATTTTTCGAAAATTTTGTTTTTGGTATCGTTAGAAAGCGTTGATTTTGCTATATCTCACTGTTTACACAGAAAGTAAAATTTCATAGAAAAACACCGTTATTTTCTACAAAAAATAAATCCAAATAATATAAACGACATAAATCTCGATTTTAGTTTGAGGTAAATGACACAAATTGGTATGTCTGTGAAGTTAGCCCGTAAACGATCCCGCAAAAATGCGATGGCATATTTTTCAATGTCATCCCGTGATCCGTAAAAATATTTATATCACGATATTTTAGAATCTCATCCCCGAAAAAATATGTCATGACAGTTTTTATTATATCAATTCATAAAGTTTTTTAAACAATTTGTATTGAAAACTGATGCTAACCCGGAAAAGATTATGTCACAATAAATTTCCTAACAAGAAAACGAATAATTTTTGAAAATAAAAAAACGTGTATGATATCAAAAAAACATGAAATGATATATAAAGTTAATAATATAGGAAAATTAAGTACACGAGTAGGATAACACAAAATAAACCAAAACAAACAAGTGGGTTTATTGATATATTAAGTAATAATTAAATTTGTAAGCAACAACAATGTCACAAAAATTTGGTATCTTCTAAAAATTGTCAATATTCCAGTTTAATTATTATTTAAAAAATACACTTATGAATATAAATTACTGTGTACTTCAAAGTATTGTAGTCCAGGAATTGGCCTGTCTACACAACAAGTGGTAAAAATACTCTATGATTTAGAGTTTCGCTATAGTCATCTGAGTTCGTAGAAGATGTCCATTACCAGAAACCGGGTTCTATAGGTTTTGAAGTTCAGGGATTGTCCTGTTAATACAACAAGTGGCAAAAAAATTGTATGATTTAGAGCTTCTTTATAGTCATCCGAATTCGTAGAAGATGTTCATTACCAGAAACCCGACTTCAATGATTATTGGAACTATTATCCAATGATTATTGGAATCTACTAACGCAAGCAGGAAAAGATAAATTTCTCAGCAGTTGCATAGAAAAGAAGTCAATTAAACTAAAACGGGTAACACATTCAACAGCGCGAAAATGTACCCTACTTTATAGCTTAACTTTTCCAATAGAAAATATAAAAAAATGAGTTTGTAAACAGTTTTTGATGAGTACGTTGAATAAAACCGATGCTAGAATTCAAACTGCAAACAACCTCAAAGGTGTTGATGTCATTTTAAAAACGCCCCAAAAAACAAGGAATTATCGAACTATTACGCAACTTTAGCAACTCCATTTGGATCAATTTATTTCAAGCTTGCCTGCTATTCCTTGTCACTACTGCCGGTTGTCGTTAACCAAAAAGTGCCTACCTACTGATATCGGCACAATACCCAACTTACATAGACTGTACAAGCAGAGTCAAACTGAATTAGGATTAAACTTCATAGAATATTATTTGTTTCGCACCACTTTTAAATCGAACTACAATATTGGAATACATACCCCGAAAAAGGACAAATGCGAGAAGTGCGAATCTTACAAAAATACCCTTCATAAAACAAATGATCTGGAAGTGAAATATGCCGCTCACATTAGACACAAGAATGAGTTATAGCAGGCATTTTTTAATGGACCGTCGGAAGCTAAAACAAATTATTCTCTTCTAGTCTGTTCGTTTGATTTACAAAAGGTTCTAAATGTACCTAAATGCAATAGTATATGCTTTTAGGGTATTACCAAAAGTTTGCCGTTTATAACTTTACGATATATGAATAAACCACCAGAAACGGCCATTGTTATTTATGGAGTGAAAATCACGGGAAACACCGAGCCAACGAAATATGTAGTAATCTTTTGAGATTTCTAAATTTGGTTGATAATCATCAAACAATTAATAAAATATCACTTTATTATGGCAGGACAAAACAAAAACCGATATACTATCAGAATGATCAAGCAATTTGTATCAGCAGCTAAATACCCGATACTAATTAGAATTTCAAGAAAAAATCCAAAGCCGTTCGAATTGGACCTCTGTAGTTGCGAATCATTCCAAAATTAAATGTATTCATAAACCTTTCAAGGAAGTATAATTAAAGGACATAAAAAAACAAAAATTGAAAATTCTAAAATTATTTTTATTTTTTTACATATTCGGAAAGTGATATCGAAGTAGAAATGAAATCGAAATCTGAATTTCCCCGTATAGCCTACAGTTCGGAACAACCTATATATTAACATAAAAAAATATAACGATTTGAATACTATGTGCTCACTAAACACATTATACCGGAAATGGTATCATAATGACTTTAAAGTTCTGCTAACAAATTCGTCTATTCGAGATGTACTAAACGAGACCGATGAAGATGAAACCGTTGAAGAATTAGATACCTAAGACTAAAACTTCTGTGATAAATTTAACAATGCTAACAAGTAACTTAGTGTTAATACTTTAAATCTATAATTTTTAGTAAATGAATTATTTCTCTATTATTTATATTTTAAAATTATTCAAAGCTTTTGTTTTTTTTATTATTTTTATCTTTATGTTTAAGAAAATTTTATTTTGAATTATGTGATTAAATATTTAGGACAAAGCCGTAACTACTATGGCTGTAAATCTGAAAATTTGAAAGTGGACGAACATATGTAAATAACATATGACACGTTAAAAACACCCAGTCGCAACTTTTTTACTGGTCACCACCAGGAATCGAACCCGGGACCCCCGAATAACAGAGCAAGCACTCTACTTACTAAGCTAACAAGGGTGACAAATTAATTGAACGGGGGCGACGATTAATTTAAATATATTTCACTTTTCTATGAAAATGAAACAAACGACAAAATATGTTTTTATTTAACCTGCAAAAAGCACAACATCCCTCAGCCGACATCTAGTGTAAATCAATTAGAAATAGAAAAATCTTGACACACAAGCGACCGAAATGTAGTTTTTAAGCTCGAAACAGAACAAAAGCGACCACGACGAGCGTCTACGAATAAACCTCAAAACAGAACAAGAACGAAGGCGGCGAGCGAAACGACCTGACATATTAAAAAACACAGAAAACGTGCAATACAAACACAACCATCGACGCAGGCGACGACGATTTTTTTGTTGAAATAAATTTAGAGTCTATTTCTATTTTTGTCGCCGACGAAACAATGTTGCCAACTGTTTTTTACATATATATAAGTTGGTATCATTAAACCGTCATATTATTAACCATTTTTTTTTCAATTAAGTAAGCTAACGCAACAACGTCATTCGTCAAAACACAGAAGGTTATGCTCTTTGTGATTTTTTTTATCGCAGACGCTGACACTTTTGTTCTGTTTCTAGCTTTAATAAAAAATATCGCCGCAATATCGCTGTAGCTAGCAAAACAACTACAAATATTTTACCTATGTCAAAATGGATTCTAAATGTTAGCATCTCATACACATATAGTTATAAATTCCTAAGATCATCTAACAAGAGATATCGCAACATAGAAAGACACAACATCAGCATAACAGGCGGATCAACGACTCAACGTGTCATCCAACAAATCGTGAGAAATGCATAACAAGTAAAATAACAGTAATTTTCCACTCGCTTGGCTTGTAATTAGATTCTTTCAAAATGAATAGATAAATAGTGCTAAGAAAGATAATTAAGTTAGTCTTAAGAAGGAATTGATTGAGTGTAATCAAAATTTGTTAAATAAAGCGAAAAAAATAAAAATCCATTTAAGATTTTTATTTTTTTATTGTTATGTAAACTTAAGATCCATAAATGGCGCAGCCGTGCGGTAATCTGTGTTAATAGAGTGAAGTGTATAAAGTGCCAGGACTTGTGAATAAAAACAGTCCAAAAGTGAACTCATCAAGTTAGTGTCAAAGTGATATATACCTTGATCTCTCTAGCTGAAGGTTTTCTCAAGAAGAATAAACCGCTAAGAGGAGTCGTAGTTTCGCCACATTTCAACTATCAACGCAATACGAACCAGCACACGACAGCACGGAATTCAACACACTACAAGATAGACGAGGAGTTCCAGAACTACAGGTAAGAACATTTTATTTTTACATTTGTAGTTCAATAGATTCAGCCACTACGAAATAGAGCAGAATCTAAATTTATTCAGTAAATTTACAATTTTAATTCGTGCACTACAAGATAGACACGAGCGATTTTTGGCAGTTTGCAGAATAAATAATTATTATTATTTATCTAAGTTGTTATCCCATAATTTCGAAAAGCTAATCAGTGATCAAACGGTGAATTATTAATTATTGAATGACCAAAAAATCACGTACAAATTATATGGTAAATCGAGATATTGACTATAAGGAACTAGAAACAATGTCAGAGTTAGAGCAAGTAACTAACCAACTGAACCAAATTCTAGGACAACTTAGTGCAATTTCGCTAAAGCAGACTGAGCACGAGCAAGCTTTAGCTTATTTAAATAAAACTGAACAGGAAAAAATTCCAACTCAGTCATTATCACCCATTGATTTATACCGGATTCCAGATCCGATAAAATCAATTCCCAATTTCGATGGAAATCGAAAACAGCTGGTGTCATGGCTGAAAACAGTCGAAGACACTTTAGCGTTCTTCGAACCAATGGTCCAAGAACAGCAATTAAAAATTTACTGGCAAGCAGTACAAAACAAAATTGAAGGCAAAGCCAAAGATATTCTTTGCTTAGCCGGAAACCCCCAAACTTTTCTGGAAATCAAACAAATATTAACGGAAGCTCTTGGTGATAAACAAGAGCTATCCTTTTACAAGTCCCAACTTTGGGCAACACAACAGTCAGACAACATGTCAATTCATGCATATTATAATAAAACAAAAGAGATTTTACAGAGTATTAAAACCTTGGCTAAACAAAACCCAATTTATAATATGTCATGGGTAGCAATCAGTGCATTTATTGAAGAGGATGCTCTCGCAGCATTCATTGCAGGATTAAAAAAGCCTCATTTCGGGTACGCTCAAGCAGCAAGACCCAAAACTCTAGAAGACGCATACGCGTTTTTGTGCAAGTTTAGCGCAAATGAGACAATCTCAAATAATTCAAAAAAAATAACTGAGATAAGAACTCAGAGTCAAAATAGAAGACAGCAATATCCCTTCACGGAAAAGAAACCTCTGGGATCAGTTCAAGATAATTCCAAACCAATTCCAATGGACATAGATCCAACACTCAGATCGAAGAAAACTTCGAACAGCAGAATGATATATAATCACGAAATTCCAGAAGAAGCTGTAGAATCGACCAATACAAATTCGGAGGAGGAAAATTTTTGGGAAGGACAGGGATCAGATACAGAAGGTTAAACTTCTTACCATATCTCAAATGCCATAATAAAGCAAATGGCAAAACAATATTGTTATTAATTGACACTGGGGCCAATAAAAATATAATAAGGCCTAACATCATCCCAAAATATCTCCTAGAATCTGAAACAGCAACAGTAAAAAATATTATAGGGACACATAACCTATCAAGAAAAGGAAAGATCAATTTTCTTGGCTTCAACTTACCAAAACAAACTTATTATGAACTCTATTTTCACAAATTTTTTCACGGTATTCTAGGGTCCCAATCCATGGCGGCAATGAACGCAAAAATTGATTATAAATCAAATACGGTATCCCTAAATAATAAAATATTCAAATTCTACCGTTATTACCCTACAAAAAACTTTTATAACCACACAGTAACGTTTAACACCAAAACAAATGGTGATTGGGTAGCTTATGAAAATAAAGCACTAAATGACGAAATTACAATATTACCAGGTATATACAGGGCCGAAAATTTTCAAACTACTGTCAAAATAACGACAGACAGTCCAGAACCACCTTCAAAATTATGTAGATTAGGGTTAATAGTAAACAATTTCGAAGCAATCGAACCAATTCCAATCAACGTGAATACACCAGTGGATAAAACCGCAATTGAAAATCTAATCCGAACGAAACATTTAAGTAATATCAATGTTAAGCTCGAATACGCATCGTCATCAGAATCGAACGGGCAAGTGGAAAAAACCCACTCCACCATTATAGAAATATACAACACAAATAAGCACAAAATCCCAAATAACAGTACTCGTGAAGTTATAGAGCTCGCGGTAGCACTCTACAATAACTCTATACATTCCTCAACCGGATTTACCCCCAATGAAGTCATCTTCAATCAATCCGACATAACAAACACAAGAATTATCAGTGAAAACGCAAAAGCAATTTATAAAGAGGTAAACAAAAAATTAGAAGGTTGTATAAATATGATGAAAAAACAAAATAAAACTAAAGAAGAACCCCCTGAGTTAACCGATCAACAATCAATATTTTTAAAACCAAATATTAGAAGTAAAACACAACCTAGGGGTATTAAAACAAAAGCAAATTTTATAACCGGAAAAACATTTAAAACTCCTAGAAATATAAAACGAAATAAAAATAAATTAAAAAGGTTGAAAAGATAAAAAAAACTAATGTAATATTTTCTCATTCCAGGAATGATGTTCAAAATTTTCTTTAAATTTCTCATATTTGTAATTTTTTGTAATAATAAATGTAAAACTCAAAAACTAGAATTAAGAAACTTACATAAAGATCCCCTTGTATTATTAAAACTCAGTAATTGTAAAATTCAAACAGGGGTAATAAAAATAATTCATCCCATCAATCTTACTAACCTAGAAAATACGATAGAAGCTATTAACAATATTGTAAACGATAGAGTAGAAGACAAGCTGGAATTTTACACAATAATTAAACAAAAATGCAAAAAAGCCCACGATAACTTTCATCAAATAAAACCGCCAAAATACACCCGACAAAGAAGATGGGACACGATAGGAACAGCGTGGAAATGGTTAGCGGGTAGTCCGGACGCTGAGGACTTACGTATGATAAATAGCACGTTGAACGACCTTATAAATGAAAACAATCGCCAATTCAAAATTAACGACCAAATCGATAGGAGAATCCAGTTATTAACTGACGCCATAAATAAAGTTGTTGCCAATACCTCAATCGCCAACCGAATTGTACTAACCGAACTAGAACTGCTCACAATAATGATTAATATTGACACGATCAATTCAATATTAAACGATATTCAAGATGCAATCATTAGAACTAAAGTTTCACTGCCCAGCAACAAAATAATTTCATTGAAAGAAATTATTTCCATCAGAAACATACTGGTTGACCAAGGTGTTGAAATACCACTACCGGATGAAGCCTTAAAATACGTTACACCAAAAATCGCAATAAACAAAGATACTCTGCTGTATATCTTGGAGGTACCAAAATTGGAAGAAAACAATTCTACAATGTTGACCATCGCACCACTAGTAGTCAACGGTAGTATTATTCAAAAATATCCAAAATATCTGATCAAATCAAACTCAAAGTTATTCACAACCTACGACCATAACAATTTTGTACAAAGACACACGGAAATAAGTGAATTCAAGGATGAATGCATTAAACCTCTTATAATGGGGAGTCAAGCCCAATGCAATGTTACACCAGAGGCCGAAACTACAGTGCAATTCATATCAGAAGACAAGTTATTAATAAATAACGCAAACAACACACAAATTTCATCCAATTGCGGTCCAGATAATCGAACTGTTACAGGAAACTTCATCGTAACATTCTGGAATTGTACAATTACAGTTAACTCCGAAGAATTCCAGTCATACGAATGGATAGGCTCAGACGAAGTAATCCAGGGAGCACTCCATAATCTTCAAATAACACGTCACATAATAACAATACCAGACATTGCCACAATCAACCAAGAAAACATCAGAAACAGAAAATGGCTAAACAATGTTCACCTAAGGCAAATCAACCATCAAACATGGATATGGACGCTTTCGGGAGGAATATCACTCTCTACTATCAGCATAATTGTACTAATTGTTTACATTTACATTCACAGCAATCAGACAATAGTACAAATAAAAGGGCCAAATGAAACAGCACACGCGCATCAGAGCAGCCACACATCGTCATATCAAGATCTACTAAGAAAAGCAGGCATTGGATCAAAGGTCGAGGACGCCCTTTCTCCACCACCGGGAGGAGTTATAAATTCCTAAGATCATCTAACAAGAGATATCGCAACATAGAAAGACACAACATCAGCATAACAGGCGGATCAACGACTCAACGTGTCATCCAACAAATCGTGAGAAATGCATAACAAGCAAAATAACAGTAATTTTCCACTCGCTTGGCTTGTAATTAGATTCTTTCAAAATGAATAGATAAATAGTGCTAAGAAAGATAATTAAGTTAGTCTTAAGAAGGAATTGATTGAGTGTAATCAAAATTTGTTAAATAAAGCGAAAAAAATAAAAATCCATTTAAGATTTTTATTTTTTTATTGTTATGTAAACTTAAGATCCATAAATATATATATAAAAAACAGTTTGCAACATTGTTTCGTCAGCGATAAAAATAGAAAGAGACTCTAAATTTATTTCAACGATAAAATCGTCGTTGCCTCTTGTTCAGTTTTGGAGCTTTAAGCTAAAACTCGCTGAATAATTAACGAAATTAGCAAAAAATAGACATCGAAGTTCACCTAATAATTACTAATATAATAAAAATAATATTTGGTGGTTTTTGTTGAAATGTTAAATCAAAATCGTTTTTTCCTTCTCATGTAAAATTTCCTAAATGTCGTTTGTGCTGTTTGATGAAAGTGTCGTCAATTTTTTAATCCCGTTTAAACATGTCGAATTTCGTAACAACAAAACAGCATTTGCGGGTAGCTTTACTTTTTTGCTTTAATCAAAAGAAAAAAGCTGCTGAAAGTTTTCGGTTGCTTCAAGAAACTTATGGGGAAAATGCACCAACGTTGTGGTCAACCAAAAAAAAAATCGAAGATGAAGAATTGGAAGCATTATTGAAGGAAAACTTAGCTGAAACAGATAAAGAACTGCATTTCATTGCTTACAAGACACCGAAAATAGCATTTTTTGCATAAAATTGTGACTGGCGATGAAAAGTGGAATTACTACCACAACCTTAAACACAAAAAATCATGAGTTCATCCAGCCGAATATCCACATCAACAGCAAAACGAAACATTCATAGAAGTAAGGTTATGTTGTGTATTTGGTGGGATCAGAAAGGAATGGTGTACCATGAGCTGCTAAAACTGAACGAAAATATTACTGGTGAACGTTATCAACAACAATTGATAGACTTGAACCGAAATGAAAATCGTCCGATTCCAGCCAACAAACAGAGTAAAGTGATTTTGTTGCACGACAAAACTCGACCATATGTCGCAAAACAAGTAAAAAATACGCTAGAAGTACTTAAATGGAAAATTCTACCGCATGCTCCCTATTCACAAGATTGTGCCCCATCAGATTACTATTTGTTCCAATCAAGGCAAAGCGATCTTCAATTCCAGCACTTCAGAACCCACGATGAAATTAAAAAATTTTTTTGGATGGAATTCATTAATTGCAAGAAAGATGGTCAACAGTCATAGATGACTATGGAAAATATTTTGATTAAAATAAAATTTACCATTTCTTTTAGAAATAAACGTGTTTTTTTCTGCAAAAATCCAAAAAATTAAGTTATACTCCCAATACATCGAGATGAGATTACCAAAACATTTGCAATTTGGTTTCCGACTAATGAAACTTTGAATTTGAGTACTTTCATTTAAAAAAAAATCAGTTGTCTAATCAAAATCGATGTAAAACAAATATCTGGTCATCCACCAAAAACAATTCCAAATTTCGATGTGGGATTTGTTCGTTTTGAAACTATTCTGGAACGTGTGTACTGGCCTCTCAAAATTGTAATATATTTTCTTGATTTGAGATTTGGTCGGATTGAAAATATTCTAGAATCGAGAACTTAATTCTGAAGTTTCTCAGTTTTGAGAATTGTTGGTTTTAAAAAATTATGGTATTGTTCACTTAATCGACGTCCATATTTAATTATTATTATGTTGGAAATTGTTCTCTTTGAAAGTATGCTGCGATCGTGAACTGTATTTTCCAACTTGTTGTTTTGAGAATCGTTCGTTTCGAAAGTATTTTGGAATTGCAGGTTAATATTTTTTGCTTATGTTTTGAAAATTGTTTTTTTTTTTTTTGAAAGTATTCTGAAACCATGCAATTAATTCTCAAGTTAATAAATTCCTTTTCCTCTTTTGAGAAGTATTCGCTTTGTAATTAATAATTAAGGTTCATTCTTTATTTTCATGTTTTTAGAATAACGTCGAAAAAAGATAACAATTTGAAAGTTTCTAGTTAAAGCAACTTTGAATTAGGATTCTTAAAATTAAAAAATTCGGTCGTGTTGCCCATATTCGATTTAAATAAATATCTAATTATCGCGAAGAATAACTCAAAATTTCGATTTGAGATTTGTTCGTTTTGAAAGTATTCTGGAATCATACAGTTAATTCTCAAGTTTGTAATTTTGTTTCTTAGCTTAAGCATTGTTCGCATTGAGTTTGCTCTGAAAACGCGCACTGTTCACTCGAACTTGAATTTTATTTTCTTGATTTGAGAATTGGTCGGATTGAAAATATGCTTGAATCGAGAAATTAATTCTCAAGTTTACATTTTAATTTTTTTGTTTTGAGAACTGTTGGTTTTAAAAAAATTATAGAATCGTTCACTTAATTCTGAAGTCCAGATTTAATTTTATTGTTTTGAAAATTGTTTACTTTGAAAGCATTTTGGTATCGTTTCTTAATTTTATATTTCCCTTTCTATTTTTGAGATTTATTTGCTTTGAGAGTATTCAGGAGTCCTGTGCTATGTTCTAAGACGAGTACATGATTTTTTTGATTTCAGAATTTTTTGTGTTGGCAATTTTTAGAAATATTTCACATAATTGTCAAGATTAATTTTTTTCTTAGTAAAGCAAAATTATTCTCTTTTACTTTGCTTTGAGAATATTTACAACAATAACAAGACGTAAATTTATTGGAAATATAGTCGGTTTATTTGATTACTTTCAAAAAATTGGCAATTGGGAAATTTTAGGTTTTTTTTAATAAATTTTGTTGTCCACGTAAATCCCATAATATGAGACACTAATGAAATACATCCTGCACTTACACTCGTGTACGAATGTAATTTATATGATTAATTTTTCATGTGTAGAATGTAATTTATATGATTAATTTTTCATGGATCAGTAAAAAATCCAATGTGTCACTTATCTCAATAATCTAATAATTTTAACTTCCTTTACAACATATATTCGTGGTATACCAGCTACATCTCCATTTTATGTAGCCTCTTCCGTGCTCTTCCAGTATATAAAGAGTTTATACTCGTAATGTACTTTAAAATCTGATAATAAATTAAAATGACAAATGAAAATCTCTGATTATATGTTTTGTATGTAGGCTTTATATACACAATACGTAATCTTAAGATAAAATATGTTTCATGTACAAAAAAAAAAAAAAAATTAATACACATCTCACCCCCCGCCAAAGAAAAAAAAAACACAGCGAGTTAATCATAAATAAGCCAGACAAAAATATGTTGTCTCATCTTAAGATTTATTTCGTGTGCAATCAGAAAACACAAAATAATAATAATCATATATAACTTATATATAGTTAAGATGGTTGTATTATGTGCTACACATACACATGTATACATACATATACATAATATCATGTGTACATTCTAAAAGCATTATATTTTGTCGTACTTGATATAAATTTTTGTATATCAACATTTTTAACACACAATCAAACTGGAATTAGCTGTTGCGGTTTATTTTGACACGAACAAACAGTTTTCTTGAAATTGTTGTTGTTGTTGTTGCTATTGGTGTTTAGATTCAGTTCAAACAAACTTAAAAGCTTGAAAATAACAACAACGAAATATAATCAAGAAAACCACAACAAACACGAGGATTTTTTGTTGTTCAGTGTTTTAGGTTATTTTCTAGATGTATATACATACATACATATATACGAAAGTCGAAAATTGATATTGACTTTATGAAATCCTGTATAATTTCCTGAAATAACAAATCATCTGATAAGTATTTTTCGACAGGATTTACGATTTTTTGATTTTGTTTTCGATTTAATCCAACACAGAAATAGGTTTTTCCTCAACATTTTTAATAAAACGAAAATATTGAAATATAATGTTGTATGTATGTATATGAAAATAGGGGTAAAGTAAAAAAAAAAAAAACTTTGGAAATTTATTAAAGTTTTAATTTTAAAATTTATGGGAAAAGCAAACAGCAAAAAATAATATTATTTGTACAAAGTTCAAAGGAAATTGGGTTTTCAGCGTTCACGTTTTAATATTTTTTTTATTAACGGAATAATCGATATGTGGCCCCAATTAAAATGTTGGGTGCATTGCACATCGTCACATCATAATTATTTTGATGACAGACAAATCATTTTACCCATTATGTATAAATTGATGGCGTTATATTATAATCGATGCCGTGGAAACAGAGAAATTTATATGAAATAGTTTCATCAGCTTATTATAGTTTTAACGTATTTTTTAATAAAATTTATATGCGCGCATAGGGAACAATGTTTTAAAATAGAACATAAATATAACATTTTATAGCCATTCCATTAGTAGCGTCTTGTAATTTTGAAAATCAGAAATAATACAAACAAAACTACCCTAGATTTTATATAGCCATATACACTTATACATAATACTCGTATAACTTTTATTTCTGTCACTATTCTTGATACAACAATAAGAAATGCTTTCTTTGTTCAGGTAATTGTTATCAATGCAGCAAAAAATCAAGACGGAATGATACGAATGGGTTTTATTACCTTTTTGTTTTAACGAAAAGCGAAAACTAGAATTTGTTGCTGTTATTATTTTAAATGTATACAATATACGTAAACAAAATAGCAACAACAAATAAACACTAAGTAAACAATACATCTACTATAGAATTTTCTGCTTTTCAATCGACTTTGTACATAAATGTTCCAAAGATCCATATGCATATAAAACGTTAAGAGATAATGATTAACAAAGTTACTTTTAAACTATATTTTAAAAATTTTATAATCACCCTGCACAACAAAAACCACGTAAAACCGTGGAAAAAAACTATGTAAAAAGACATTGAGTACATAGAAAAATACGTCTAAGAAAAAAAAACCGTGTAAAAACAGGTTTGGGTGAATAGACGGTAATTTGTTAAAAATCCTCTTCTCGTATATCTCCTAAAAAAATAAAATACGTTGTAATTTTCTAACCGTATTTAAACAACTAGCGGGCAGTGCTGTGCGTCTATACGTTTTTTCGTTCTGTCTACATTTTTTGGTAGACAATATCGAGAATTGGTAGAATATGTAGACAATTCACAGACAATGTAGATTATTCTTTTTTGGTGTGATTGATTTGATTGATTTCCATTGTTTATCTGTACCAGGGGCCCTATTCTTGAAATCGGCGGAAATTTACAATTTATCGAATACAATTTATATTACTAAAATTTTTCGCCAGCTACTTTAATAATTTTTCTAAATTTCTTATTTTTTTTAAATTAAGAAACATAATCGTTTCCCCCTACTAAGAGAAAAACTCCGACTGGGTAATCCGATACGGAATTATTCGCTTATAGTAGGTAAATAAATAATAGAAAACTTGCATACAAATTTGAAAACTTGATTAAAGTAGCCGGTGAAAAATTTTAGTAATATAAAGAATTTCAACCGATTTCATGAATAGGGACCCAAGTCGTCATCTTATAGCTGTTTCTTGCGAAAGGTAAAAAATTAAAGAAAGAAATAAAACGTTACAAAATCGAAATTCTCGACCTCAGTGAAGTGGGATGAAAAAACAGTGGTGAAATAAACACCCCACCAAAAAACACGCTGATGAACCAAATAGATCACTTAATGATCAAAAAAAAAAATGCTCACGTCATTGCAAAAGGTCAGAGGAATGAGTGGTGCAGACATTCGAATTAACCAAAAATTAATGAATTAAATAATTGAATTGTGATAATATCACAATTCGTCGCCGTAAAACAAGGATCAAGGAAAAAATCTAACCCCGGCAGATTCCGACATAAGAAACACATTCTGCGATGCGCTCAAGCTTAGCCTCCAAACCAGAGAAAAAGCAGCCATCAATATTGAGCAACAGTGGAAACAAAACGTACTTGAAGTTTGTCCTAACTAGTCCTAAACCCAACAGCAACCTTTCCAATTAATAATAAAATTTAACAGTGTAAAATATATTATTTCGGGAATAATAAAAACCCTTTGTTCTAAGATACTTCTAAGAGCCTACTTTACGCTTACTATAGTACGTGCATTCACTTTGAACTAGACCCAATCCAAGTAAAAACACGAGTTTTCCGAAAACCTAGGGGAACACTGAGTCTAATATTCAAAAGTTGTAGAGGTAAAAGTCGAAGTAAACATCTTTTAGTACAAACATTTAGTACAAAGTAAAAACACCTATCATACAAGTATCTTAGGACAAAGAGATTTTACTTCGAATTTTACCTCTACAACTTTTGAATATTAGACCCAGTGTTCCCCTATTTTTGTCTAAAGTGAAAACACTATTTACTAAAAAATAATACCATAAATTGAAAATTATTTCAAATATTTTAAATTACCAATAGTCACAATATATATCACATTTGTTTATACAACAAATTACCAATTTGTTGTATAAACAAATGTGATATTATTTTACACTGTTAAAATTATGAACGTCTATGACAAAATTTACGTTGCTAGATAGGCGTAAACTTGTCTTAAAATTGTTGTTGGGTTTAGGACAAATTACGACAAACTTCACGAGAATGGAAACAAATCGAAGAAGCCTATATCGAAACAGCTGCCAACATACTCGGGCGGGTACCAAAAATGCAGACGCAAACCTATAAAATTTATCAGTGATTACATTTAGAAGACAATTAAAGAACGCCGGCAACTGTGCCAATAAAATACGTAGGAACTCGTAAATACGAAGATACGGCACACGAAATCAAAAAAATTCTAAGATCGAACGTTCATTCGGCGCAATACACAGGAATTCAATATGTAAGGCACTTCGTGAAGTTGGCATCCCAAGGCAATTAATTAAACTCATAATCGAACAGGAAATCGAGTTCAATAAAAAGGCGTTAATCAAAGTGAATCATACTGCACTATATCGCTATTTCTCTTCCTAATAGTATAAAATAGTGGTGGGAATTATCGGAGAAACTCAATGATCTAGATTACGCAGAGGACATATGCCTACCAACACCCAAACACACCGAAGATTTAAAGAAACAAATCAACAAAGCCATAGATTAACTTTCAACATGTTACAAAAAGTCTGGAACACATCTATCCTATCCTGCAAGATCAGCAATAAGAAAATCTGTAAATAAATGCCTTAAGAATATACTGAGCTGCTTCTGACTCAACAAAATAATAAATCTTGAGCTCATTAGATAAACGAAACAAGCAGTCATTAGGATCGAAATCAGAAAGCTCAAGTGGGAATGGAATAACCACTCTGAGGAAGTCGTTCTGTAATGGAACCCACAATGGAACATGAACGCCGTACGACCATCTGCAATATGGAAATGAATGAGCATGAGGGAAATATCAAGTGAGCATACAGTCATATTTTAGAATTTATTAGGATTATGAAATTAGGAACTTACATGATCAGCATTTTTATTAACATTATCTTATACTTTGTAGTTAGGTACATTAACATTCTGATAGCCCTTGGTTTGGTTTAAAAATTTAAATGTAGGTAAACTTCTTCTAAATGTACAGAGCATTTTTTTTTTGAAATTGTTCGGAAACAACTAAAAAACATCAATTGCTCCGATTCCGACTTTCTCCATTTTCCGAGCCTTATAGCAAGTTGTTTCCAAACAAAATTTTGATCTTAGATCAAAAAATTAATTTATTGCATTGTCAGTGATATTTTTTATCTAAAATCAAAATTTTGTTTGGAAAGAACTTGCTATATAAACGAGTTTCAGCTATGGACTGGATGCATAAAGATCTATCACCAGTACGTGAACCACTCACGTAATAACTGGGTTGAGCGACGGCGGGAGAACTGTATCTACATTCACAAAAAACTACAAGTTATGAAACCTACACAAAGACTTCTTCGAATCAATTTATCGGATTGATCACATCAACGACTTCGGAAAATCTCTTAAGACCTGGAGATATCCAAAACTACATGCTCTACAAGAGCTTTGATGCTCGGGGAGTAGGATTCAGAAAATACCACAAATGAGGCTACACTCTCTACTACAGCGGCCACCAGAATGAAGAAGGGCAACTTGTTACATAACTGTCTATAATGCACAAGGAATACCCGAATTAAGAAAAGTTGAATTAAGAAAAGTGAATTAAAAAAAGTGGTATTTGTGTGAAAAATTTCCACTTATTTTAATTCGTATTTTGAACAAATTTCCTGAATTTAAAAAAGTAATTACAACAAAAAAAATTCAATTCAAAATTATTCATTTTCAAATTGATTTAAAATAAGTTTATTTTATTTCATGTTTTGCCCACTTTTCTTAATTCATTTTCAAAATGAATGGAAGATTATTAGGCTAAAGTTTACTTTACGTATACATCGATAAAATCAAGTAAGGAGTATACACTTTTAAAATTTTTAAATGCAGGATTGTTTATTAATAGTTATTAGGAGGGAAAAGCTAAATTATTCCGGAAAAATTTTTGATTTTCCGGGAATTTTTTTTTTTTTATTTTTTCATATTTTTTTTTTGTTTTATTTATTTTTAATAATAATAACGCTCCCTAAATTAAGAAAAGAAGAATTAAGAAAAGAGAATTAAAAAAAGTGGTGTTTCTATGAATGTTGATTTTTTTACAAGGTTGGCACGTATCGCAGTGTAAAAAAAGGTTTGGGTGTATTTTATTTCACATTATAAACAAAAAATTCACATTTGTTTTTAATAACAAAGAAATGCATGCCAAATTTAATGTTTTTAAGAAAATGTTTCTTCTTACAGTATTTTGTTGTATTGTAGAGAAAGATAAAAAACATAAAAAATTAAATAAATAAATTTCATTTGTGAATTATTATTTGTGTATTAATTGTGAATTAAAATAAACATTTTTGAATTCATTTAGAAATTTGCGTTTTTGCACATTTTATTAATGAAAGGATTAAGTAAAAGCCCGATTATCCGGCATACAATTAATCGGAACACTCGGTTATATAACTGGAGTTTTAATTTTTAGGAATTTTTGTGCTTTTCTCTCTTTTTTTGTCTTTCATATGGATTTTTTTATTCATTTTCAAATGTGCAATTGTTTTTTGCACATTTTCATTAATGAAAGGATTAGTTGAAAATTTTGAATGGCTTTAATTTCATATTACAGTAAAAGCCCGATTATCCGGCATCCAATTATCCGGAACACTCAGTTAAGCGGAATTTTAATTTTTAGGAATCTGTTTGCAAGGGAAAATTCTCTTTTACAAGGGAAATTATTTTTTTTATTATTCGGGAATTCAGAGAAAATATACTTTACTAAGAGATCTGTCATCCGGAATGCTTGGGGATGAGAGCATTCCGGATAATTGGATGTTTCATTAAAACTAGAAATTTTACAAGAATTTCGCTTGGTTTCATTATTTTTTAGGATTCTCGTTTATTTATTTTCAAATTATGTACCAGAAAACATTTCTTTATACATCAGTTCATTGAATTTATTGCAAATAATAAATACATACATATTATGTATATGAGTACATCCATACGAGTACCCAAAATTTAATAGTATATTCAATATTTCACTAACCTAACTGTAATACGACTTAACACATTCAATTCAAATAGAATAATGCACAAAACAGAAAAAAAGTAAAGTGAAGTGTATTTTCTGTGAATCCCCGAATAATGAAAAAAATAATTTCCCTTGTGAAAGAGAAAAAAGCAAAAAAAAATTCTAAAAATTAAAATTCCGGTTAGTGTTCCGGTTAATCGGGCTTTTACTGTAATATGAAAATTAAAGCCATTTAAAATTTTCAACTAATACTTTCATTAATGAAAATGTGCAAAAAACAATTGCAAATTTAAAAATCAATTAAAAATGCATATGCAAGAGAAAAGAACAAAAAAAACTTCTTCAAAATTAAAATTCAAGTTAACTGAGTATTCCGGTTAATTGGATGCCGGATAATCTGGCTTTTACTGTAATATGAAAATTAAACCTATGCAAAATTATCAACTAATGCTTTCATTAATGAAAATGTGCAAAAAATAATTGCAAATTTGAAAATGAATTAAAAATGGGTATGAAAGAGAAAAAAGCAAAAAAAAAAATTTCTCAAAATTAAAATTCCGGTTAACTAATGTTCCGGATAATTGGATGCTGGATAATCGGGCTTTTACTGTAACCTGAAAAGTAAAGTCATTCAAAATTTTTAACTACCTAATGCTTTCATTAATAAAAATGTGCAAAAGACAATTGCAACTTTCAAAATGAATATGAAAGAGAAAAAAGCAAAAAAAACTTCCTTAAAATTAAAAACCTCGGGCTTTTACTGTAATACATTTTTACGTTTTATTTCGATTTTATATACGCATTTTATTTCATTTTCAAAATGACTTATTTATAATTTTAAACTAAGTAAAAAAATAAATGAAAAAATTTCAAAATTTTCCGGGAAAAATTGAATTACATATTTTTTGAATACTTTTCTAAAATCGTTTCCCAAATTATTTAAAAAAAAAACATATTTTATTTCAGTTTTTTTTACTTTTCTTAAAATATTTTGAAAATGCATTAAGAAGTGCACATATTAAGGCAACTTTTATTATTTCATTTCTATCAACTTTTCTTAAATCATTTTCATAATGAATTAAAAACACTTATTTAAATTCAGAAAAAACACTTTTCTTAATTCGTGTAGCCAAGCAATCGACAACGTTCTTTTAACATAAGAAAATCCACAATGTTACGTGGCGATCAATGGAAGGCCGGAAAACAAAATTGATCACGTTATGATCTCGAAAAGGTTTTTCACTAGTATTACTGTCGTTGGCTCTTTTAGAAGCGGCGTTCTGTTCAAATATAAGTGCAAATTGTCATAAACATTTAGCAGACAAGTAAAGAAACCCGTACGGAATATGGAATATCAATGCACAAAAATAAAAACTGCCAGCAAAGAGAGATCCGGCACATTGAAAACTACGAAACTTGAAATGTGAAAAATTCCAGCTCAACCACGAAAACCTTTGGGTCGTGCTAATATTTCTCCGGATTCTGGATTCCAGTACAGCTTGTCTGACTCTTTAAGCTACCAACATCTGGCTAACTGATTAGAATTGTAGTTGAACGAAAGGTCTCTGATCCCTTCGTTCTGACGTTCGAGCAAAAATTTAGGCCAAATTCTTATAAACGGAGATGATCTCGTTCTTATTGGCCGGAGACCTAATGATCATATCAGGGGCAAATATAATACCGATTTTTCTCCACGCTAAACTATATTGGGTCTGAAAATCAGCAACAAAACTAAATGTCTATCAACACCAAGGTGCTCCCCATAAGGTATCACGGAACAATATATCGGGTTAGTTATAACATCAACAATAATGTCCAGACAGATATTATGGCAGCGTTAAAGCGATATAAATATCTTTCGCATTCGTGCAAGCTTGCACTTTATAAAGCACTTATAAGGCCTGTGCCATCTTTTGGAACCGAAAAGTGGACATTGACAACTAAAAAATGTTAAAACTTGTAAGGAAGTTCATTCGATCCATTTATGATCCAGTTAAGGTCGCGAACAAGGAATATTGAATTCGGGTTACAATTTCGAAATCGAACGTCTCCTTGGAGGTTGTGACATTATCAGATTAATTAAATCCAAGCGAGTTAGATGGATGGACCTCATTGAACGAGTCCCATCACAACGACTGATAAGGTAAGTGCAAAGTCAACAACTAGTCCGCCGCGTATGTCATAGGGGAAGAACTAAGCTACGCCGGGGCGACCACATCGAATACGACCTGCGAACAATAGAATGTCCAAGCTAGAGGGAGCGTGCGATATACCTAGGTAGTTGGAGGACCATCATACAGTCGGAAGAGCCCTTCATGAGATGCCCAAGCTGTAGAAACACAGAGAGAGAAAAATTTAAACAACTAGTGTGGGCTTTTAAAGATTTACATATTTATATGCACTTGACATTGAGCCATCTGTTTCCCCCAATGGTCCGTGTAATATTTAAAAAAACTTGATTTTGTATAAACAAAATATTCGAGTATATGGGTATAGGCACCAAGCAAAATTCCAGCTTCGTCAGACTCCAATTCACAAGTGAGGAACTGTAATCAATCAAAAGTTTGAGCCTGAAAACTCTAATAAAAAATTTTGAAATATCAGTACGTTCCAAAAACGTACCCACACGTTTAGTAAAACAGTAGTACCTTCGATCATACCCTGCAGAATGTAAGTTATCATGTGAAAGTAGGTATCATCCCCATGTTCATGATTTTGATTAGATTAGAAATGCAAGCTAGAGAGATAGCTAGCCAACTAAAGACCGCTAATAATCCAATTTAAAGAACCGACCTCAAAAAGTGTAAGCCTTAATAATATGCTATCGTAAATAAATGTGTTATATCCGAGAGCCTCAAAAATTAGCAAATTTGAAAAGTTTTTAATTTACTTAAAGCAGTGACAGGTTTGGCACATTGTATTTATAAAAGTTTGCACCGTAGTTTTGAACTCGGCCGGTGTATTAAATTATAGGAGATAGCACAAAATTGTAAAATATTTTAGACAATGCATTTCTGTGTCATGGCTTGACATCAAGTGGACACTCGGGAGCTAGTGATTATATGTGCCATCAACGTGAATGCTTCGAAAACTGTTTGGAGATATCGTCACACAAAACGATGAGAAATGGTAAACAATCTTGGCTCTAGGAAAAGGAGGTATCAACATTCTTGCGTTCGACGGTATGGTTCATGGATTCGAAGACGCATGGGGAATGTGCTGTATATGCACTGGAAGTTCATATAAATTAATTTTTATCGGGAAATGTTATGGATCGTGGTTGCGCACCAACTTTGTGAACGAAGATGTTGCGTGCGCAGCACATACCTAGGAAAACATTCTCGTACAAGTTATACACTTCGTGGAGAGAAGTCAAAGAGATATTTTTCGAAAAACCAAAGTAAAATATAATAATTAGGTGAAAGCGACAATGCCCTTTCCAAGTCATAGGTCTTGTACAAATGAAGAATAAAAGTGATTTTAAATAATCAGCATAATTCATTCTTTTTTCTTCTGTCGTTGTTCAATTCTGATATATGCAACAATAATATATTTTCTTCTAGAAGATTTATAACCAATGTCCTTATTCTGGTAATTCCCCGGGGATTGGGGAAAGAATTTACATATAAATTCTACTTAAATAATTGTTTTTTCTGACATACCAAGGTAAAAACTTGGTAATTTGTTTGAAAACAAAATAAAATTGGGAATAACTATCCTTGGTAATTTCGCTATGGAACAACTATTCCCAAATTGCAAATATTTTCATTAAATTTTTTTTCTCAGTAGCCCAGAAAAAACTGATTTATAGATAAAAGCTATGTCAAATCTTTCTCTCTGCCCAGAAGTTTGCTAGAATAGGGCCACAGCGCAGTAACCTTTTAGATTGGTAGTCTAAAATTGTCTACACTTGGGTGCAAAAAAATCGCACATTGCTCAATTTATCCACAAAAGTTCAAAAATATCAAAAAAATCCAATACTCGTTTAATTTTTTTAATGCAGATTCAAAGTCTATTTCAGTTCCTATCCAGTGGTACCTTTTTTGTACTTGTACCATGCCAAAAAAGTCATCATAGGTATTCATAGGTATTGAAATAGACTTTAAATCTGCATTAAAAAAAATTAAACAAATATTCGTTTTTTTGACATTTTTGAACTTTTGTGGAAAATTGAGCAATGTGCGATTTTTTGGCACCCAAGTGTATATCTATTTCACAATTGTTCGAATGTGTCAAGAACTTCCAACTTATCTGATTGGATCAAATTCTCGGGATCTTCCACTGAAACAAGAAAAAGTTTCATCATCAAATTTTGTTGGAAATATTACCCAGATTAAGTGAAAATCTTACTAATTATTATATAAACATTTTTATTTTCCAGAATCTGCAAGAATTTCTCAAAACCTCAAAGGTTCTAGAATTTTTCAAATATTTAGCAACAGCGCCGCCCCGCCACACATGGATGAAAGCGCAAGACTTCGATTTTCGATTGTATAGTAAACAACCCTGTATTGTCGGCAATATTAGAAAAGAAAAATCTGAAGTATTGCGACATTTTTACCTGGAGGAAATAAGGTAATATTAACACTACACCGATATAAATATAATGTAAATGAGTAAAAACAAATGCTTAGAGATGCCTTAAGAGAAAACTTAAGAGAATACAATTAATGCCTTAAGAGAATACTCAGTTGCTTCATTTTTGTAAATGAAATAAAAATTTGGGGCTGAGAATGCCAAAAGTCATTGAGGTTATTGACAGCAGAGTGTGAATACATGACAGCAGCATGTGCGATGAAGGAACTGGTGTGGCTGCACCGATTTTTGTTCGAAATTTTATCAACCGATTTGGAAAAGCCGATTTTTCTTATGGAAAGGCAAACATCAACATTTTTACAAAAATTACTAATTAGTAATTAACTTTTTTTTACATAATTGTTTATAATTAGCATATGGTTTTTAATTTTTATTTTCGTTGTAACGACAAGTAAATCTTTGATGTGCCTCGGGCTATTAATGTTGGTTATTCATTTAGATTGCTTACTGCTGGCACTGTTTTCTATGAAAGAATTTATCCGACTCAACAATATTTCTCGAAACAGGTTCGCAATTGCATGGGAACGTCAGACACAAGTATTGATGAATTCTAAATCCTATTCAATGAATTGCTCATGCACCAATTATGTAAGAAGCATTCCGCGTGGTTTTAATTTCCGTTCGTGCCACCACCTCACGTAAACCTTGATCTTTTTTGAATGACTGAGATGTGCGAAATTGTCTCAGTAATCTGTTTCTAGACAGTATACTGCAGAAGATACATAAATTAATTTTTGGGTATGAATTGGGCTGGATTGGAATTCTAGCAAACTTCAGTTTTGGGAAGCTGGATTTGAGTGGTTCATCTCTTAGCGGGTTAAGCGAAGTTTGTTTCAGCTATGGTGAATAAACGAACTGGATAGTTAATTGGCCGATTGCTTTCGGATTTGTTTTGTGGAAAGATCCAGAACTTCATCCGGGATTTATGTTGGAGTCGCAATTTAGCTCAACATACAAGATTCGAACATGATTGATTAATAAATTACTTAGGACGGTCGAATTCCAAAACTTCGCGAAATACCATTTTTAAATCCCCACCCAATTCTGAATACCTGATTTGAAAATATATATTTATTAATATGATCCCCAAGTTCCATTTAGAATGGTCGAATTGTAGAACTTCATCAAAGAGACACGTTAAAATCCCAATTTAAGCTGATCTTTCTTATTAGAATCCTAGCCCAGCACTGCAAAATGAATTTTAAAGTTGTAGGTTAGGAGGCGGCCTGGTTTAATTCGTTACATCCGAAACCCAAAATTTTGTCAAATTCAGCTTTGCACACTGAATTTGACCATCATTTGTTGAGAAATGGCCTAGTTCCATTGAGCATAATGTTATAGTGCCAATCCAATTCTGCACACCATATTTGACAGAAATTGGTTGAGGAACGATAAAGCTCCATTGCCATGCTCGGCATAATATGTCCTGTGCAGTATAAATTACTTGGTAATTAATCGAATATGTACCATTGCCTTTGGGATGCCTCACATATTTTTTATTAAATACTTATGGATTTTAGAGTAATTTTTAATATAATTTAAACAATTATGGTTTCAGGAAATTCTACTTTAAGTTGTGGAATTGCATTAGGATTAAATTAATAAATGTTTATATTATTTAGGAAGCCGGAAAATATTAATTTAGAATTAAATTTCAGGAAATCTACCGATGTAGGTGAAATAATATTCCTTTGAAATATTAATGGATGGTTCACAAGCCAAACCGATTAACTCCATTTTTAGAATATTTGTAAATTTTAATATCAACCTACTTGATTGGCTCCTAACGGTATATATTCAAAACAAATTTTTGGAATAAGAAGTGTTAACACCACTAAATGACAAAATTAAAAGTAACTAAAGTTGCAATTTATGAGGAATTTAAAAAAAAACATTTTCGTATTTTCTCAGTTTTTATCAACTTTTTGTTTTACGGAGTTAATCGTTTTAGCAAATGATGCATCCAATTGCAGATTGTGTAGATTAGAATTGCCTTGTTAATGTGTTACTAACTATCGACTTTATCTAGGTGTTGGTAACCGGGCTGATTCAACCAATCAACTTGTTTAGGAAGCCGAAAAGCATTAATTTAGAATTAAATTTCAGGATGTACGTGAAATAATAAAATTTTTCCCTCAGGTTGCTGATTTAAAGAAGCAATTGTTGAAGACCAATACCATCGTTATCCATTAAACCTATTAAGCCTTTATCCTCCCTCCAGTAGTTAGAAGTAGATTAGAATTGTGTTGTGCCGTACGATCGCTAGGTGTTTGAAACCGGGTCGTTCCGTCCCAAAAAAAAAAAAAAAAAAAAAAAATTACCTTTCCTATCCCTCCTATTGTTATGTGTAAACAGGCTGTAGGAATAGGCCCGGCGTTATCCGGGACCACCTGTCAAGTACTTGGTTCTACAGTCCAATCAATCAATCAATCAATCAATCAATAATTGTTTATAATTAGCATAATTAATTCTTTTTTGTTCTGCAATTGTTCAATTCTGATATAAGCAACAATAATAGATTTTCTTCCAGAATATTTATGACCAGTGTTCTTATTCTGATAGTTCCCGGGGAAAAAAAATTGTATAGCAGTTTTATTCCCTTTTCCTCAAACGTGTTTTCTGGGTTTTTGGGAAAAAAAATTTTTGGAAAAAATTATTCCCCTTTATAGCAGTTTTGACGTTTATTATTCCACACCGTAGGAAAGAATTAACTTTGAAAAGAATTTAACGGAAATTTATTGTACTTATAGCAATATTATACTGTGAATTTATACAGAAAACTTGTAATATCAATTGGGCATATCAATATCCAATGAATAAAATTTATTTTTTAAGTAAAATTCGATTGAAATATCAACAAAAACCAATTAAACGTAGTAAACTATTTTGAGACATTTTAATTTCTTGTTTTATTCGCTTTTGATCGCGCGTCGACCCCACTGTTATACCCCACTCAGAATTAACTTTTGGAAATTGGGAAAATGTCTAGGGAATAGCTGCTACAAAAAGAAATTATTACCTATTACCGGGGAATTAAAAAACTAGGGCCACAGCAGGGAGTAATTTCGCGTTATGTGAAGGAGGGAAGTGTGGTTAAAGTTTTCTGATTGGTCGTCTAAAGTTTTCTAGGCGATCAGCAACGATTTTCTACTTTCAAACCTATTTTGACGCTTTGAGCCAGTAACAACTTTTAGAAATTAAGTAAATAATTTACTATTTTGCTTCACAGTTTTTGCTTTATTAAGAGTTTTATTAGTTTGTTAGAAATTTAAGTGAATTATTTCATTTATGTGCAGTTTCCATTAAAATAAAGTCATTAGTTTTCTTTAATAATACCGGTGTATTTGACAAGATCAACACAAGTTAAGTTTGGCTGGTTTTTTGACCATTGTGTTAACACGACACACCCGGGTTTATATTTTGGATTTCAAATGCAAAATTGGCCCTGATAATTTTTTTTTAACAAATTGAACTTTTCGGTAGATCTGGAGGTCTACCAGAAAATAAACAGTAAAATTTTGATTTATTGGAATGTGCGACCAAACCTAAGTAAGATTCCCGGTTGACGCCAGGCCCATCCACACACTCTTTTACATATAACAAGATGGTGGGATATGAAAGGTTTGTTAATTATTATGGAAATTGACCCGGTCAGACAAGTAGTCAATAGTTAGTAAATTGTTAGTTGAAATGTAATATAAGACGGTTAGCACAAGACAACACAATTATTTTTGATTTTTGTTTCGATATAATCAGAACTCAGCACCCTAAAAAATATATAATTATAATTTATAATTAATTAAGTTGCAGTAAATTTCCTGAAATAAAATGTCATTATTAAGAGTTAAATTAACTTGAATAAAATAAATGTAATGTTATTAGTATTTCTCTTAAAAGAAATTAAATCAAAATAAATCGAATCCAAAAATCACCAAATATTGCAGTACTAGTATCAAAGCACGAAAGGAACGTACGACCTTCTTTTTATCTTCAACTGAACAGATAGAATTTTGTGTATCTGTTGAATTAATAGATTTATTTATAAAAAATTGTTAAATAAAAAATTATATAATGTGAAGATCACTTGTCCTTGCCATCCCTAATCTAAATGGCCAAATCTAAATCCCAAACAACCTCTTCATGACAGTCTCCTGAAACAACCTAGAAAATAATTTAATTAAAAAAGCCATGATCCCTGAAAAACTATCTAAGTACAGCAATAACTGCATTTCAAATTTAATCGGTAGCTTCCAAGATATCTGCAATTTCAAAAAGTATTCGAAGGTATTCAAAAAGTATTAAAATTTTATTTTTAATCAGAAAGTATTACGACTTCAAAGATCCTGTAATCAAAAATCTTCATTAGAAAGAACTAAATAAATTAGCTTAATCAGGACCTGCATTATCAGAAAATAAACAGAAAAATGCAAAAAAATTAATATTTATAAATATTAGAACTTTTAACAAAACTAGAACTACCATATATGGCCACCATTTTTAAGATGATTGAGTATTTTTATTTTGGTGTGGAACTGATAAAATGTATCGTTAGTTTTATTTCAAAACGATTTTCCTTAGCAAATTTTACTGTCGAAAAAATATTCAGTTAACATTTATGAAAAATCTATATGTATTTCAGTGCATGACGCGTGACTTTCAAAACACTTTAAATTTAATATTTAACAACAAGTTCCTCTGAATTTAATTTGTTTTACTGATTTATAAAAAAAATTTAATACACACACTCGGGTGTGTTCGTGTTGATGGAAGGAGAAAAATACTCTCTCTTTTTTTAACTTTTATTTTTTCGAAGTATGTTTGCCACATAATTATGTTTTTATGTTTTATTTTTTTATTATTATGCGGTATAAATTTTAACCAATATATATATATACTTCTAAAGCCCCATCCTTTACGCCTACGCTTAAATAAATATTGTAAATATGTCGATAGTGTGGCAAGCACCCAAATGTTTTATGAAAATTAAGCGAGGTATTTAGCTACCGTGGCAAAAAATATTCATGCATGTCGGAATTTTCGGGGATGAGAGTAGATACCTATAAAAACGTGTATGTGAAGTAAGCCAAATTTTCACACCACATTCCAGTCCCAACATTTTTACTCTCAGTCCCGAAAATTCGTTTGCTATCACGATAGTTAAAAATAGTAATGGCATTCGTAGTTTTCGTGAGATATAGTTTTTCGAGATATAATCCACATAGGTCTTAAATCCTATTCGTTGGCTCAACTAACGGTGTACATCGTTTGATAGATGAATTCAAGTATGAACGATTTTTTTAGAATTTGTCTATTCAAAAGGGCTGAGATATAGTCCACAGAACTCCTGAATTATTTGTTGGCCTAACTTACATCGTACGCAGTAAAATGGGCAAACACACGCCAGCATGCACCGTTAGTTGGCCCTAAGTATATAACTTTAGTATATGATATATAAAAGTGGCAAGAATTATTTGTTCATAATTTATCGAATTTAAAAGAGCTGAGATGTAAACGAAGACGGTGCCACATGTCATTCAAATCGTAAAGCACTCGACTTATAGGCAACGTACCCAAGAAATTCTGATGTCAATTGGCCACTAAGATCATGCGATTTGAAACAAACTTTCATTTTCAATACAAAAATAGAATAAAAAACTGACCGATGGCATTAAATAAATCGGCCAATTAATAGCCTCGAGTTCTTAGCTCCGGAAAATAGATACATTTTTTACCTCTAAACTTTCAAAAAAAAAACTCAAACTTGACCATTCCTCCGTAATGTATACATCAAAACTAAAAGTTGGTTAAGTACTAGAAATTCACTGACTTTCAAATTATTGATTGATTTCTGTATAAAAGCCAGCCTGCAACTGCTACTTATTAATTTTATATTATACATTGCATTGCAAATAAATAAATACCTACAAAACCAATTTGTTACAAATCGAAATTTGATTTCCTTCCCATTTTCTTCCTCAACATTTTTTTTTTGTACCATAAATATATTTAGTAACAAAAAAATCGGAATAAAATTTAATTCCAAATAAAATTGAATTGTTTAAAGCATTTTTGTTGTTTTTGTAGTTTGTGTGTAAAGTAAATCAATTTTTCCACACTAATGTTAAAATAACAATTTTCATTTTTTGTACCAATTTTTTTTTTTGTGTCTGAATGTTTATATTTTCCAAAACTAAAACAATGCACAACAAAGAGTAATTGTAATCGAAAATCAATAGTTCATTTTTCAAACCAATAAATAATAAAAAATAAAAACTAAACAATATTTATATATAAATATACATAGGTACACCTATGTATAGTACCGACTACGAATAGTTTCATTCAGTAACAATAAAATAAATCTCTGCACAAAACTACAAAAGATTTATAACATTTTTTTTTTATTGTTGTTCAGTATTTGAAAAGATTGTTTTAGGTTAGGTTGTATATGGATTTTAAATTCCTTGCTATCAAACACACAAAAAACGGTAAAATGGTAAACTGTCAATTTGTTATTTTTAAAAACGTATCAAAGTGTATTGCTACGCTCTATATAGAAATGAATTGATTGGAAAATAATGAATTCAGCAAACGTGCAGCATTCAAGGGGTTGCAACGTAGTTTTAATAATTGATCTTGCTCTAGTACAAAATAACTAAATAAGACCCATGCAAACTCGCATCCTAATATCTAATTAAAAGATAATCCTACGTATTTTATAAATTGTACACCGCTAGGTTCATCTTCCTAGTTGAGCACCAAGAAGCTGAAAACAATGAAAATTATACAAAGTAATAATAATAACGTAAATAATTGTAATAAATTTAAAAAAAAAAAAAGTGAAGTAGACGTACGTAATGAAAAGTGATTTTGTTTTTGGACTTCATAAACTTTTTATTATATTTTGTTTCCTTTGGAATAAAAGAAATACAGTTACAGCTTGTCTTATAAAATATCCTCAAGGTATAATCATCACATAAAAAGGAAATTTATAAAAAGCAACGTAGAAGGAAACACAGGAAAAAAAATTAAATATTTTACGTTACTCATTTTTATTTCTTAAGGAATAAAGTGTAATACTAATAGAACAAAACGAATAAATTTCCTTTGTTTAGTGCACAAGAAAACAGCAATTGTCGTATTTACTAACAACTTAAAATTCTGATACAAATTCAGGTGAAAAAAGTAGATTTTAATTATAGTTTTCTTTTTATATCGTAATTATATAAAATTTTAATTGTTAGGAAGAAACTTGCACATTAAGTAAAAAGTCAACAATGTGACAATTAATAATGACTTATTTAACAAAAAAAAAAAAAAAAATATTTAAGAAGTGGTTTGTTTGACGTAAATCTATTGTTTTCGTACTAGATCTCCGTAATCGCATCCTATTGTTTAAGGGTTAGAATATTTTAAACTGTCATCATATTGTTTTTGTTTTATTAAGACGAACATTTTTTAATTGCAGTGGCATGGAATAATCACAAGTTTAAGATTTCCGTATGGCCTCATTCTGGTTTTCCCGGGAATAGGGAATTGGGAATTATTGACGTTTTTCTAGCGGTTGGGAATTTTTTCAGGTGTATTCTGGCGTTTGGGAATTTTTTTTATTATCAAAAAAATTAAATCCATTTTATAGCAGTTTTGACGTTAATTTTTCACCATTATTTTATGGATTAGTACACTTTTAAATTTTTAAACATTATTTTCTAATAAATATCTTTCCCAAAATAAAAAATCTTTCCCAAAAAATTATTCTCTGTCTGCCAGAATACACATTTGGAAACGGAAAATATACAGGTTGTCCCCGATTGGGATGCTAATCCGTTAAGGGGTTATTCCTTGGTTCATTTCATGAAAAAAATCGTATGGTAGGGTGGGATCAATTTTTGATATCCTTTGAGATACTTTTTTCCCGAACCAAATTTTTTAAACACCCTGTTTCTCAATAGTATACATATTTGGGAGTAAGTGCAATTTGTAATTACAACAAAATATTTTGCTAATTCCTCGGATAAATCAGAATGGGTCACATGCGTTATTCTGGCCATTCCCTGGAAATAGAGAATTGAGTAAAGAATTTACTTTTATCTAAAAATCTATACATTTTTATAAATTGGGAATAATATTTCCATAGCATTTTTGTCTAAATTATATTTTTCTGGCCTACTGTTGGAATTAGTTTGGTGTAAATATTTTTGAAACAAAGATGTATTGGGAATTATTTTTCCCTATAAAAAATTTCGTGGAAAAATTTTGTTTTCAATAAAATTATCACTATGTTTTTACCTTAGTATGCCAGAAAAAAATAATATAAACAGAAGTTATATGTAAAATGTTTCTTCAGTTCGAGTGTTGTGCATATATGCGTATTTCGGAATTGTTTACTTGTTAATGTCAAAAATAGTGTAGATAATTGGTTTGTGCGTAGACAATTTCGAAAACTTGTATAGTATGTAGATAATTTGTAGACAATGCAGAATGATATATAGTTTTTGTTGTTTTAACCCATTGATTTTTCAATATGAGGTTACAATCCATAGTGTCCAGTTCCATTTCCAAGGTGGAGTACTTCAATAATTTTGGAAATTAAAATCCAATTTAACAAACCAAATATGTGAGATTTGTATGTTTTAAATATTTTAAGGTATATCCTGAAAAGGTTTTCGGAACAGGATATATCCGTAAGTGATGTACGCGGCTATTTATAGTTCTAACCGTATCCAATAACCGTTCTAACAACACAGTTTATACAAAATATCTCCAAAAGCTCCTATAGGCAATCAATATATTTTCGGTTGTTTTCTAATGCGACTATAAATAAACACTAAATTCAAAAAATTAGAGAGAGAGAGAGAGAAAGAATTTTAAACGATATTTTTTTTTAAAATTTACCGTAAAAACTATAGTTAGCTTTTTAAAAAAACTAAATGAAAGATCTGCCCAAATTTCCCAAGGAGTCTTGGAAGTTCCCAATCAAAAATTAAAATTTGGCCCTATGTACTAAATATATCATTTATTTTAACAGAAGTGGACTATTAGCGCCAAAATTGAATCCAAAAATTTGTTCAAAATACATATTAGAATAACAATAAACCCCTTTAACCAAATTTATGTTTGAATACAAATTCAATCCTATAAACCGAATAAAATACATGTAAGAGGCATTTGGTTAATCCAATCATTTTAAACTCCCTATTGGGAAATGATTCCGCCAAACATTTTAAATTTTAAAAATATCCAACACCGAGCTCTTCCAATTCAGAGGTCAACAAATTTGACAATTTAAGGGACATTATTAATATTTTATTTCGCTGAAATATTTTATTTTATTAAGGCGGTATTCATTTTGTGATAGTAGTTCCCACTTATGGCGAGGGTCGGCGATTGAACGTCGTAGAGGAAAGACGTGTTTTTTTGTCTCCTCTAAATAAATAAATAATTTATAATTTAAATGTGTTTTAATTATCTAATCAATTAACTAATATATATATATACATATATGTCCATAAATAAATAATAATATTAATAATATTTTGTGGAATTTAATAAGTAAAGTGAAAAGTTGTACGTATTGTACAGTTATATTAATTTGTGTATTGTGCGTTTGCAATGGTGTAGAATATGTACATAACAATTTTCGTTTATATGTACTTATTTTGTTACCGTTGCTTGAATGCATCTTATGCATTGTATGTAATTCTTCAATATGTAGGACTTGTTTGATTCCAAAGATGTACAAGATAATTGTTCTTTCATTTTTTTTTCATTAACACATATTTTTACAAATAAATTTTAAGTATATAATCATAATAACTGTATTTAATAACTCATAAAGGCGCAGAGTACTAGTATTCTCACCTCGTAGCTTATTTGAGTATAGTTTGTGCAAGAAAGCGTTTTCAATTCTGTTGTTTTGTTTTATCACACTGGCTAACAATTTTGTTGTTGTTTTTGCTGGACGAGTATTTTTTGTTTTTTGCTGCTTTTGGTAATTTTGTTTGAATCCTATGTTTTGTTTTATATACGAATTTACTCGTAAGTACATATTATATGTATTATATTTACAAGGAGATTAGCATTGGAGGTGTACAATGAGATGTACATTTCGATACCCACGAAAATGTGGTTTTGCGATGACGTATAAAGCTTGTTCCACAATGAAACATGTTTTTTCAGTAAAAAATACTGAGAACCAAAAAGAGGAGAGTATACATATTAAAATTACATTAGAGTGACAAAGACAACAAATGTTGCCATAAAAAGTATTGTGTTTCATTGTGGAATAAAGGCTTAAAGCTTGTTATATGCTCCTAGTTGCTGTGCTATGTGTGAGTATCGATAGGTATATGAAGAAACAATGTACGAGATCAGGGCAGTATTGTTTTCATTTTATTTTATTTACTTCATTTTATATTATATGGCTAATTATAATATATTTGCTTTTTATGCTTGTTTGTGTGAATGTTTTGCTGAATGAAAGGACACAAAAAACAACGATAGAATCTTAGATCTTAGATCAATATATACTCGCCACTGTGAGGATAAATAAATAAATTTTTTACAATAAATTTTTATTTCATATTAGATTATTTTAAATGGGTTTTGCATATTATGAGTAGTAGTAGGTCGGTATCTGCGGTTTGTGATGTTAGTTCATTCCGCATAATGTTTCCCAACTTAAGGCTAGTACTCATTTCGATTTCACGTGAAATTTCCATACGATTTTACCAAAGTGAAATTAGAAATGAAAAATTTCATTTCTGTTTTCGTTTTGTAGTACTCAGTTCTCCAACGGAAAAACCAAGTGTGTTCAATACATCAAAGATGGCGCGCATAACCTCTCCAAATTATTTTCATGTGAAAATAATGTGCCGTGACATTTTTTTCACGCAAAATTTTGACATTTGTTTATTTTTGGCAAAAAACAAATTTTTTAATACCACAAATTCATAAATTTTAATTAAAGTTAATTTAATTTAAATTATTTACGTAAAATAAAGAAATTAATTTATGCATGTCTACAAATTTATACGTTAAAATTAAAAATTCTCCAAATAAAATTTCATTTCTATTTCACGCGAAAATAAATAGATTTTTGGAGACCGCGTTAAAATTTCATTTCACTTTGAACTGAGTACTAAGCTTTATACGGAAGGTTGTATTCATATAATATGCTTTATTGTTACCTATATTTCTGAGCTATTTTTGGTTATTTTAAATTGTTTTGTTGATGTAGTTATGTATTATTAATATAAGAAGTCAAATTTGCAGTTTTACACAGAATTCCTGTCTGAGCTTTAGATTTACATGCCCAAATTAGTCTCTTTACTGAATATTAAAGATTCTTTTGTTGAAGTTTGGCGTCAATTTAGCGCGAGTGGAATCATTTTTGAAATTTAGGATGATCAGTCGTACGTTGAAATTTTTGAGCTATAGGATTACCACGATACGTTTATAATCTGTCGTGGATTCATCATGGCTTTGTAAAGCATAAATGTTGTTGATTAGAGATGTTAGCGGAAGATCGCTTGGTAAATAGTAGAGGTTTCACAGGGAGAAGATTTGTCTATTGGAATCGTTTCAGAAATATGTAACTTTATGTGTTGCAGTGGGTTTGATTTTTTATTCTAGAAAAGCGTGTATCGAGTACTCCTGGATAAACATTACATGTTTTTCTTGATACACTTTACTATCATTGGGGTATTCCTCTATCCGGTCGCGGGGCTAATTATTTGTGATCAGAGGTATGGTTGCTGGATTTGGTTTGCCATACCAATTGATAATTTTTTTTTTTATATTTGGGTTTGTTTTGCGATTGTTGGGTGGAAATCCACGAAAAGACTGCTACGCCTTTTCCGAGGTCGCAGTCTTTTTATGTATTTCTACTTAACAATCGCGAAACTAATTTAAATTTAAAAAAGATGTAAGGATTTGCATGGTAAAGTAAATCTAGTGGCCCTGTTTCTGATGGGGTAATTAACTTGCGACCGGATGGAGGATATACCCCATTGTTTATACAAATGATTCTTTCCACAATTTGATTTCAGAGATTAACTAATTTGCTAATATTCCTTCATCCAATTATTCAGAATTTGTGTATTAAATTATTATATTTTTTATATTTAAATATGATGAGCAATTTAGAGTTATCGAGATGTATCAGGTGTTTATTATTAATACTATTATTCATTACAGTTCCTGATTAAGCTAATTTATTTTGCCCTAATGGAAATTTTTGATTACAGAAGTTATTTGAAGCCATAATACTTTCTAATTAAAAATAAAATTTTAATTTAAAAGTCAGAAGAGCAGACAAGGCAGGAATCATAATGGCTACCGGATTGCTAATAAATTTGATATTTCAGAGGGTATTTGACTTTTCGAAATTACAGATAGCTTGGAAGCTACAGAGTAAATTTGAAATGCAGTTAAATATTGCTGTCATTAGATGGTTTTTCAAGGATCCTGGCATTTATTTAATTAAATTATTTTCTAGGTTGTTTCGGGAGACTGTAAATTGGCGAGGGTTTTGATTAGCTTGTTCTACGTTGGATAAATAATTACCGCTGATTGTTCTTTTTATTTAATACAGTTGACGACAATAAATTATTTTCGAATGTCTTATTTTAATATTTACTGAACCATTTATTTTACAATTCAAGCGTTAAATAATCGGTTATCAAGGATCCGATCCAACATTTGTGTTAGCTACTTATTATTAATTCTCTCATCTTACAGATTCCTGATTACTTTAAAAGTTTTATTTAATTCTGGTTTAATTTGTTTATGTAGTGGGGTTCTTAAACTGTGCCGAACATCCATTATTGATATATTACCTTACAGATTTCAAATTAGCTGTTTCTGAAACCAGATTTCATTTGGTCATGTTTTATTTTTATAAAAAACATATTTGTGTTACATTAGGGATGGCAAGAACAAGTGACCATCACATTATATACTTTTTTTATTTAACAATATTTATAAATAAATCCTTTAAATCAACAGAATCACAAAGATTATATCCGTTGAAGATAAAAAGGTAGCATACCTTCCTTTGCTTTTATATGAGTACTACAATATTTGGTGATTTCTGGATTCAATTTATTTTATTCTGTTTTGTTTTATGTAAACCAAATTAATTTAGTTAATACTAATCATAACATTACATTTATTTTGTTCAAGTATAATTTGACTCATAATAATGACATTTTATTTCTTGAAATTTACTGCAACCTAAGTAATTATATTCTTTTTTAGAATGCTGATTGCTGAATATTTATATACAAAAAAAAATCAAAAATAATAGCAGACAAGGTAGGAATCATAATGGCTATCGGATTTCTAATAAATTAAATTTTCAGCTGATATTTACTTTTTGAAATTGCAAATATCTTGGAAGCTACAGAGTAAATTTGAAATACAGTTAAATATTGCTGTACTAGATAGTTTTTCAGGGATCATGGCATTTCTTTAATTAAATTATTTTCTAGGTTGTTTCAGGAGGCTGTCATGGAGAGGTTGTTTTGGGAGACTGTATATTGGTGAAGGTTTTAATTAGCTTGTTCTAGGTTGGATAAATAATTATCGCTGGTTGTTCTTTTTATGATTTATGATTTATTTAATACGATTGGGTTATTTAGTTATCAAGGATCCTACAGTTGTGCTAGCTACTTATTATTAATTCTGCCATCTTACAGATTCCTGATTGGCATTATTGATGTATTACCTTACATATTTCAGATTAGCTGTTTTTGAAACCAGATTTCATTCAGTCATTTTTTTATTTTTATAAATAAACTTATTTGTATTAGATTAGGGATGGCAAGGACAAGTGACCTTCACATTATATAATTTTTTTATTTAGCTATTTTTATAAATAAATCCATTAAATTAACAGATTCACAAAGATTGTATCCGTTGAAGATAAAAAGGTCGTGCCTCCCTCTTCTGCTTTGATACGAGTACTACAATATTTGGTAATTTCTCGATTCGATTTATTTTATTTTAATTTAATTTGAGAACCAAATTAATTTAGTTAATACTAATCATAACATTACATTTATTTTATTCAAGTATAATTTAACTCTTAATAATGACTTTTATTGTAGGAAATTTACTGCAACTTAATTAATTATAAATTTTAATTATAATTATAAATTGTTTTAGGATGCTGTTTGCTTAATATATCCAAAAAAAAAGAAAAATCAAAAATATTTGTATTGTCTTGTGCTAACCGTCTTATATTACATTTCAACTAACAATTTACTAACTGTTGACTACTTAAGTGTCTGAAACCGGGTCAATTTCCATAATAATTAACAAACCTTTCCTATCCCTCCATCTTGTTATATGTAAAAGAGTGTGCGGATGGGCCCGGCGTCAACCGGGAATCTTACTTAGGTTTGGTCGCACATTCCAATCAATCAATCAATCAATCAAAAAAAAAATCAAAAATAATTGTGTTGTCTTGTGCTAACCGTCTTATATTACATTTCAACTAACAATTTACTAACTATTGACTACTTAGGTGTCTGAAACCGGGTCAATTTAAAACCGGGCCCGGCGTCAACCGGGAATCTTACTTAGGTTTGGTCGCACATTCCAATCAATCAATCAATCAAAATAGTTGCCACTTGTGGCGAGTAGCAAAACCTTTTAATTAGAGCAGACCTAAATTCGATAGATTTCACGTATCTTTTCGGTACCGTTTCTGAAAAATAACAAATTTAAATCGAATTAAACCATTTTTGAACAGATGACTATAGAATTCCGTTATCAGATTAAAATGATTTTCATATTAATTCCTATAAAACGTTGTACGGAATTATTAATTAGAATCGAACTTAACTGTTTATCGTTACTTATTGGGATATACTCCGTTTTAAGGCTTTATGTGACATTCCAATATGAGATACGAATCTGACTCTGGAGAACAGTTGATTTGAATGAAACTTTCGTGGTGATATGAAAGAGGAAGAGAGAAAGAGAGAACTGACATATAATTTCTTAAAAAAATTGTTAATCTCTATTTTTCTCATCATAGAACCGTAATATTAATTTTTAGATCGAAAAAATTCTATTAAGAAACATAAGGTTTTACTCCGAGGTTCCTTAAACTGTAAATAATAAAAAAAAATGATCCATTTTCTCTTTAGGGTATAATATTCGGGGTTAGAATAGTGCATAAAATGTTTGTGAACGGAGCAAAAATTAAATAATGCTATAAACTTCAACTTTGGCCACAAAAAGATCGTTTTTGGCACAAAAACCACGAATACTCCATTTTCAGGATAGTTTGTATTATAATATTATTTATGATGAAAGGAAACTGGGCAAAAATTCAAAATTAATAAAACAATTTCCAGCAAAAGTTTAAGTATTGATTATTTTACCTGCAATACCTTATATGAATGAGTGATTTTTACAATTTTTTTGTATTATACTTTACACCAAATTTATGACCTTGACTAACTGTTGTATGATCATCTTCTTTTAGTTGTAAACTGCCTTAAATTATAGGTTTGATGTTTATACAAATATAACTTTCACTTACGAGATTTAGTACTTTATCCGACTATCCTTTATTTATTATTGGGATTCTTACCATCATGTAAGGGTCTCTTGGTTCTGAGCTGAGCTTGTGAAATTTAGTGGTGATAACGTTATGCGTTTTTAGCAATAGGATTTTTCGTGTTAAACTAATAATGCATTTACATTTATAGCTTTATATAAGAAACTCAACAGTTGATTTTAAAATCTAATTGGCGACGAATTCCTTAATCGTGAGATCAACAGTTGGAGTACCTGAAAGCATTCATTCATTTCTTTGGCTTAAATCATACAACTAATTCGTAACAAAATTTTCAAAACGTTTGTCGCATTGAAATTTAAATTCTTGGAATCAGCTTTAGAAATTCGCGATTAAAAACTTTTAGTTCATTTTAGATGATTGATTCGTTACTAAGACAAAGTAACAAATCGATCCGATCGCGAAGATGGAATACACGATTAATATCTTTGATAACTACGAATGAAAATGTTCGTTAAATTTAAAACTGTACACTATCGTTTTTGTAACAATGAGAAATAAAACAAAAGCTCTTTCTAGTTTTAACCATACATAATAAAGAACGAAACCTACAATCTGCCAAAGTTTAAAATTCATAGAGGTATACACTTTTAATACCCATTCAAAAATAAATTCCCTGTACAGACGTGACGATGGAAATATTTTCGTTTCAGTATGGTATTGAAAAATTTAGATTCGAATCGACTACGACATTCAATTCTAACAACGATTATTGGTAAACGTATACAGTTTTTTTTATTTATATCCTTTGTATTTTATAAAATTGCGTTGCATCTCCATGTGCTATACACATGTTAGTTCGATCATTTTTTTTTTTCGTTCCGGGATATCAATTTTATTCGAACTCGTAAAAATAAGATGTACATCTTTAATAATTATCTGTAAAATAGATGCCAGACAAACAAAATAAATATAAAACAAGTTTAATAAAAATATAATATTTTTTATTTTTGATGCATGCATAAAAAGCGCGATAAATAATTATTGCCAGACTTGTATTATCCGATTAGGTGTAATACCTCTAATATCCACGTAATATTTTTTTTATGTACGTTAAACATTAAATTTCTTGTCATTATTCATTTCAATTACCGTAAAAACATTTTATTATTATTGCATAAGATCATAAATAATATTAAGTAAAAAAAAACAAGCGTCATAATATTATCATAATTCTTATTGTTGCTCGTAATCAGTGAATCATCAGATTATCATAATTCTTATTGTTGCTCGTAATCAGTGAATCATCAGAATTTATTGATTAAACGATCAAGAAGAAAATTTTAATTTATAAATTCAATTTGTCATAATTTAAAATTTATTTTCAACATTAAATAATTTTACGAATTTTAATATAAAAATAAAAATTGTAATAAAAGTGTAGCAACAACACAAAATAATTTCCATCATAACTTTTTTTAAGTTTCATCAATAATAAAATTTGTAGATTCAATTCTTTTATTTAAATGCATAATACTCGTACAAGTTAAAAAAAAATTGGTCACGTAAAATATTTAAAATTTTTTATAACTAAATTATTTAATTTTTCAAGAGTTTGACGTTGTTGGTGAACTTTTTTTTTATCAAATAGTAGTACTGTTATCACAATTTAAAATAATTTTTTTTTTCGGTTTTGTCATTTAATTTATCTGCCAATCGAGCCCGTTATATATTATATGACATTGGTGATAGATAATTTAATTAAACTAGAATTTGTATGGTACACAAATTGAATCGTGTTATTTTCAAAACATTATCGATAATGGCATCGTTAGAAGGAATGGAGAAATATAGTCCAATCAATCGTTTCTCTTCTGATGTCTTCTGATGTGCTACGATTTTTTTCGGACATACACTTTAGTTGCTATTGTCATAGTTGAAAATGATATTTTAGTTTTAATTTTGTGAGTGTTATATTGAAAATGCAATACACCGTATATATAAAGAAAACTCTCATAAAACTTTTCAGTTTGTGGCCATTAAAATATTGAAAATTATTTGTAGATTGAATATGAATTGAATATGTATTGAATATGAATTGAATATGGATTGAATATGAATTAAATATGGATTGAATATCAACTGGATATAAATTGAATATGAATTGAACATGAATTGAATATAAATTGAATATAAATTGAATTTGAATATGAATTGAATATGAATTGAATATGAATTGAATATGAATTGAATATGAATTGAATATGAATTAAATATGAATTGAATATGAATTGAATATGAATTGAATATGAATTGAATATGAATTGAATATGAATTGAATATGAATTGAATATGAATTGAATATGAATTGAATATGAATTGAATATGAATTGAATATGAATTGAATATGAATTGAATATGAATTGAATATGAATTGAATATGAATTGAATATGAATTGAATATGAATTGAATATGAATTGAATATGAATTGAATATGAATTGAATATGAATTGAATATGAATTGAATATGAATTGAATATGAATTGAATATGAATTGAATATGAATTGAATATGAATTGAATATGAATTGAATATGAATTGAATATGAATTGAATATGAATTGAATATGAATTGAATATGAATTGAATATGAATTGAATATGAATTGAATATGAATTGAATATGAATTGAATATGAATTGAATATGAATTGAATATGAATTGAATATGAATTGAATATGAATTGAATATGAATTGAATATGAATTGAATATGAATTGAATATGAATTGAATATGAATTGAATATGAATTGAATATGAATTGAATATGAATTGAATATGAATTGAATATGAATTGAATATGAATTGAATATGAATTGAATATGAATTGAATATGAATTGAATATGAATTGAATATGAATTGAATATGAATTGAATATGAATTGAATATGAATTGAATATGAATTGAATATGAATTGAATATGAATTGAATATGAATTGAATATGAATTGAATATGAATTGAATATGAATTGAATATGAATTGAATATGAATTGAATATGAATTGAATATGAATTGAATATGAATTGAATATGAATTGAATATGAATTGAATATGAATTGAATATGAATTGAATATGAATTGAATATGAATTGAATATGAATTGAATATGAATTGAATATGAATTGAATATGAATTGAATATGAATTGAATATGAATTGAATATGAATTGAATATGAATTGAATATGAATTGAATATGAATTGAATATGAATTGAATATGAATTGAATATGAATTGAATATGAATTGAATATGAATTGAATATGAATTGAATATGAATTGAATATGAATTGAATATGAATTGAATATGAATTGAATATGAATTGAATATGAATTGAATATGAATTGAATATGAATTGAATATGAATTGAATATGAATTGAATATGAATTGAATATGAATTGAATATGAATTGAATATGAATTGAATATGAATTGAATATGAATTGAATATGAATTGAATATGAATTGAATATGAATTGAATATGAATTGAATATGAATTGAATATGAATTGAATATGAATTGAATATGAATTGAATATGAATTGAATATGAATTGAATATGAATTGAATATGAATTGAATATGAATTGAATATGAATTGAATATGAATTGAATATGAATTGAATATGAATTGAATATGAATTGAATATGAATTGAATATGAATTGAATATGAATTGAATATGAATTGAATATGAATTGAATATGAATTGAATATGAATTGAATATGAATTGAATATGAATTGAATATGAATTGAATATGAATTGAATATGAATTGAATATGAATTGAATATGAATTGAATATGAATTGAATATGAATTGAATATGAATTGAATATGAATTGAATATGAATTTAATATGGATTGAACAGGATTTTCCAATAAGCGGTTTCATTTTGAATAAGCTGCTATTTGTGCAGATTTCAATTTTGAAGCTGTCCTCTTTTGACAAGTAAAAACTACGCCATTACTAAAAATGGTACGATACACGCTTCAACAACGCATTGAAACTGTTAAAATTCACCACATAAATGGTAAAAATTTTACAGTCACAGTTCGCAAAACTAAAGCACTTTTGGGTTGTGGTGAAGCATCTTTTCGACCGACAGTAGTTACACTGGTGGAAAAGTTTGAGCGGGATAAGTTAGTGATGTGAAAAAACGAAACCGTGTGCGTCGCTCAAGAATAACTGAGAATATTGCTGCTGTAGTCCGTAGTATTCACGAACACCCAGGTTTGTTGATTCCTTGTCGATCTTTGTTATTAGACATCCTACAAACGGCATTACACCGTATTTTGCATAAGGACTCAAGTCTTAAGGCTTTCAAAGTTCATTAAATACAAGAACTCAAGCCGGTCGATCACCATAAATGATGTATCTTCGCTGACTGAGCCCTTAAAATGCATCAAAATGATCCGGATTTTCATCGAAAAATCATCTTCAGTGATGAGGCCCAATTTCCCCTCGCAGGATACGATAATAAGCAGAGTTGTCGCATTTGGGGCTCAGAAAATCCAAGAATGATTGTTCAAAAGCCTATCCATCGTTAACGTGTAACTGTTTGGGGCGGTTTTTGGGCTGGCCGTGTTACTGGACCATACTTATTCGGAAATGAGTCTGGTGCAACTGTAACGGTTAATGGATTTAGCTACCGAGCAATGATTAATAATTTTTTATGGCTGAAATTGGAAGATATTGATGTGGGCGACGTTTATTTTCAGCAAGACGGCGATACGTGCAACACAAGCAACGAAACAATCGCAATTTTACAAGAAAAGTTTCCTGACCGTGTTATTTGTCGAAGAGGTGGTCACAATTGGCCACCGAGATCTTGTGATTTAACACCTTTACACATTTAATTCATATTCAATTCATATTCAATTCATATTCAATTCATATTCAATTCATATTCAATTCATATTCAATTCATATTCAATTCATATTCAATTCATATTCAATTCATATTCAATTCATATTCAATTCATATTCAATTCATATTCAGTTCATATTCAATTCATATTCAATACATATTCAATTCATATTCAATTCATATTCAATTCATATTCAATTCATATTCAATTCATATTCAATTCATATTCAATTCATATTCAATTCATATTCAATTCATATTCAATTCATATTCAACTCATATTCAATTCATATTCAATTCATATTCAATTCATTTTCAATTCATATTCAATTCATATTCAATTCATATTCAATTCATATTCAATTCATATTCAATTCATATTCAATTCATATTCAATTCATATTCAATTCATATTCAATTCATATTCAATTCATATTCAATTCATATTCAATTCATATTCAATTCATATTCAATTCATATTCAATGCATATTCAATTCATATTCAATTCATATTCAATTCATATTCAATTCATATTCAATTCATATTCAATTCATATTCAATTCATATTCAATTCATATTCAATTCATATTCAATTCATATTCAATTCATATTCAATTCATATTCAATTCATATTCAATTCATATTCAATTCATATTCAATTCATATTCAATTCATATTCAATTCATATTCAATTCATATTCAATTCATATTCAATTCATATTCAATTCATATTCAATTCATATTCAATTCATATTCAATTCATATTCAATTCATATTCAATTCATATTCAATTCATATTCAATTCATATTCAATTCATATTCAATTCATATTCAATTCATATTCAATTCATATTCAATTCATATTCAATTCATATTCAATTCATATTCAATTCATATTCAATTCATATTCAATTCATATTCAATTCATATTCAATTCATATTCAATTCATATTCAATTCATATTCAATTCATATTCAATTCATATTCAATTCATATTCAATTCATTTTCAATTCATATTCAATTCATATTCAATTCATATTCAATTCATATTCAATTCATATTCAATTCATATTCAATTCATATTCAATTCATATTCAATTCATATTCAATTCATATTCAATTCATATTCAATTCATATTCAATTCATATTCAATTCATATTCAATTCATATTCAATTCATATTCAATTCATATTCAATTCATATTCAATTCATATTCAATTCATATTCAATTCATATTCAATTCATATTCAATTCATATTCAATTCATATTCAATTCATATTCAATTCATATTCAATTCATATTCAATTCATATTCAATTCATATTCAATTCATATTCAATTCATATTCAATTCATATTCAATTCATATTCAATTCATATTCAATTCATATTCAATTCATATTCAATTCATATTCAATTCATATTCAATTCATATTCAATTCATATTCAATTCATATTCAATTCATATTCAATTCATATTCAATTCATATTCAATTCATATTCAATTCATATTCAATTCATATTCAATTCATATTCAATTCATATTCAATTCATATTCAATTCATATTCAATTCATATTTAAATCATATTCAATTCATATTCAATTCATATTCAATTCATATTCAATTCATATTCAATTCATATTCAATTCATATTCAATTCATATTCAATTCATATTCAATCCATATTCAATTCATATTCAATTCATATTCAATTCATAGTCAATACAGTTTGGAGTACTGAATGTGAGAAAAGTCCCGAATACCAATATATTTTATGTGCAATTCATAAAAAAATTCTTTCCTACAAAATTCCATATCAAACTATATTCGAATGGGTAATTGGCATGGACAATCGAATTGCAAATAATTAACAAAATTATATTTCAATATAAGTATCATAAAAAAGCCACCATAAATTACATTGAATTGCTTTTCCCCGTCATCATTAGTACTTTTGTTCCACTTAAAAAAAAAAAATCAGCACCATAGTAGAAGGAAAAAGCAAAATTTCGTTGTCCTTAAATCCACAAAAAAAAAAAAAAAATCACAAACTCAAATGAAAAAAAACGTTTCACTTCAAATGACACAAAATAAAATTGAAATTACAGAAGCGAAGAGTTGTTTTTTTCCTTCCTTAAATTTTTAAAACACTCGCACAAAAAAATAAAACACGAATCTGAAATTTTAAGCTCATTTAATTAATTTGAATATTGATGAGAGGAATTAAAAGCGAGATTTTTTTATAATTTTTAATGAAACCAAAAAGTTTATTCTGTCGCGCTTCTTTTTTCGCTACTCGGAGTACACGAGGAGGACCAAAGAACATTATGAGAAGTTAAATTGAATGAAACGTAAAATTATAATAAAATTGCAAAACGTTTAGATTTATGTATTTCAATTGAATTGTATTTTGGTAATGAAGAAAAATTTGTTAATACGTCTAATTATGGTCGATTTTATTATTATTTTATTTAGAAAACAATAGAGTACACGTTTTTATTGTAATACGAGTTAGAAGAAAATTTATTTATTTTATTTTATGTAATTAAGTATTTTTTTTTTCTATTTTATTTATTTTTAATTGCAATTACACTTTGTGCTCATGGTTTTTTCGTTTCGTTTCCATTTTGTTTAATTTGATGTGAAGTAGATTTGTGTTTTTTCGTAAAAAAGCTCTTCGTAACTTTATTTTCTCATTTCATTAAATACTTAAATACTTTGTAGTCAACTAAATTGAAAATATATATATATATATATATATATATATATATATATATATATATATATATATATATATATATATATATATATATATATATATATATATAAATATATATATATTTATAAAACAAAATCCTTTTAATTGACTGTCAAATAGGTCAAGTAGGATGTTACAAGTTTGTTTTTCGTAATTACTGTACAAAAAAAAACATCCGATGGTGTTTTAGAAAAGCAATGAGCAAAAAAATAAAGGAATTGACACAACCATGATGGTGAAAATTTTCAGTATATGTATATACTCTCAATGACTGTAGAGCTTTGATACTTCAGAGAAATTTATCTTTAAATTTCGTGACTATAAAAAACATCACTAGTAAAAATGCTTTTCATGTTTGTTTTCTTGCCATCGTCTCACACTGTTTAAAGTTATGTTATATATTGGAAGCATATTGCTAACCAATACTTATTATAATCGTACATACATATACATATACATATAAGCTTACCGATTTTTTCACAAACGATACAAATCCATATCCTTTTGATTTCAGTGTTTGTGGATCCCTAACAACTCTGCAATCTCTGAAAATATTACAAGAAAGAAAATTGATCAAATTAAAGTAATTGAGTAATATTTATATATTCATATCATAATAATAAAAGCAACAGTTTAAAAATATAGGAATTAAATAAAAATTCCATTACAAATATAAAAAAATTCCCACAAGGATTTGAAAATTGCACCATTTTCATTCTAAGTAACTATATACACACAACCAGAAAAAGGAGTAAAACATTTATAATTTATTAATCAAACCAAAAAACAAAAGAATCCAATATGAAAGAAAACACCAGTAAGCCAACGAAGGCAAAAAAGTTTGCAGTCACAAAAAAAAATTGTCATGAAGTAAAAAAATGTAATCGAAAGTAAATTATCTTTTGGTGCAACTATTTTCTATTGTACACGGAAAATGTGCGGCATTACTGGTTGCGTATTTTATTCTTCTAAAGAAAAATTAAAGTAAACTGAGTTCGAGAAAGAAAACAAAATTTTAGAAGTTTAAAGTAAATGAATTTATTTTGTTTTTGGATTTTATCATTGAAATGTTGCAAAATAACTGAAAATATTTGTAATCTGGGGGCCCTATTCTTGAAATCTGTGGAAATTTTGCGTAATTGGAATACAATTTACTATGAAATTCTTTCTTTTACTAAAATTTTTCGCCGGCTACTTTAATCATTTTTTCAAATTTCTTATCGTTTATGAAATTAAGAAACATAATTGTTTCCGCATACTAAGGGAAAAATTCCGACTTAATAGGTAAATAAATAATAGAAAACTTGCATACAAATTTGAAAAAAATGATTAAAGTAGCCGGCGAAAAATTTTAGATTGTGGGCAATAGAGAATCCACAAAATGTTCATCCATAAGCAGTCCAAAATAAATTAATAGGGAAAGCTAAGGATATACTATGCCTAGCTGCCCGGCAACCCCCGAACATTCAATGAAATGTAAGAAATCCGGAAAACAGTCGTTAGGTTATAAACAGAACTCTTATATTGCAAGGCATAGCTACAGGTAACAAAGCAAAACGATTTCAACAAGACCAAAGAAATAGTGGTAAAATCACGGGTCTAACAAAAGCTAAAATATAACCAGCCATTACAAATGATAAATGCATTCATTGAGGTATTGAATCCAGAAGATGGAAACTCAAAATACGGGAAATGTTTGGGAGTTCCCATTCCTAGAATGTCAGAATAAATTAACAAACGAAACTGTTAGAATGCTCTTTAATACAGAGGCGACAAAAATATATACATATATATACAACAACGAACAATAAAACACGACACCATCAGTTATATGAAGAATTTGAGTCCGCATCAAGAATAGCTTACAATAACTACATCAAACAACTCGGTGAGAACATAATTTCAGAACCAAAAAAGTTTTATGATTTTGTTAACTCTAAACGGGACACTAAAGGATATCCAGTAACAATGTATTTGAACGAGATATCGTCCTCGAACCCTAAAACTCTCTCCAATCTTTTTGCTGAGCGTTTTCAATCCATTTATAAAAGAGAAGCCAATGAAAGCAGTTTCCCTGATTTCTACCAGGAAAACATATCACCCCGTTATGAGCTACAGAATGTGGAGTTGGAAGAGAGGGACATTTTGACCGGACTGCGAAGTCTGGACATTAAAAAAGGATCGGGGTCTGACGGCATTCCGCCCATATTTTTGAAAGAATGTGCAAACTCTCTAGTTAAACCATTATATTACTTCTTTAACCGATCTCTAGTGGAAGGAATCTTTCCTAGTTTTTGGAAATTGTCATTTTTGACAGCAATTTACAAATCTGGCGGAAGGTGTAATGTAGCTAACTACAGAGGAATTGCTGTCTTATCTTGTATTCCCAAACTGTTCGAAAAATTAATTCATGATAAGCTTGCAGAAACCATTGTCTCCAATCCTAATGGTCAGCAACATGGATTTATCAAAGGTAGATCCGTAACAACTAACCTGACATACTTTACTTCTTACTTATTAAAACAAATGGAAAAAGGATTTCAGGTTGATGCAATTTACACTGATTTCAGCAAGGCTTTTGATAAAGTGGCTCATAAAGTGTTGATTAAAAAACTAGAACTCATGGGAATAGGTGGCTCATTACTCAACTGGTTGAGCTCATATCTAAAAGACCGAACTCAATATGTTCGCTTTCAAGGCCACATATCACAACCAGTACAAGTAAATTCATTGGTTCCACAAGGTAGTCACTTGGGGCTATTGAAAAAATTGATATCGTGGTGCAACAGTAATAAATTAGACTTAAATGTTGACAAGTGTTACGTGATCAGTTTTACAAGGAATGTTTTTCTTCATAATATTGACTACGTAATTGATGGAAAGGAGTTTGAAGACAGTGGACGAAATAAGAGATTTAGGTGTAATAATTGACACGCGAGTCAATTTCCATAAACATTATGATGTAACGTTGGGAAAGGCATATGGGGTACTGGGTTTCATAAAAAGAAGAGCTAAAGAATTCAACAACTTATGGGTAACGAAATCACTCTATTGCTCATTTGTGAGATCTATCCTTGAGTATGCTTCGGTAACTTGGATGCCATATACCGAAAAGTATGCAATAAAATTTGAATCAGTACAGAAGCAATTCTTATTGTTCGTGCTCAGGCATATGTTCGATCCGCAAGATTATACCAACCTACCAAGTTACAATTCTAGACTCGACATAATAGGTTTAGATACTCTTTCATTAAGACGAAATTTACTCGCGGCCAGTTTCATTTTTGACGTGCTAAAAAAAACATCACCGTCGAAGAAATTTCAAATGCTGTGGTTTTAAATCAAGGACGCACTCGACATGCAAAGTACTTAAAAGAAGTTCACCACCCTACCAACTATGGAATGAATGAACCAATAAATAGAGCTTGTAAAATTTTTAATAACCATATTGACGCTTACAAGCCAGGTACTAACTTGATAAAACAAACATATAAGAAAAATTTTAAGATTGCAATTTAAATAAATTTTTACTTTATATAACGGACTGTAATATTAGGTTGCTACCTAACTACTATTGGTGAGGACACTAAGTACTCCGAGTCACACCAATCCTAGGTTTGTATGAACCCGTAAGGATAAACGTAGCAAGAAAAAAAAATTAAGTGTGCTTTAGACCACACTACTGAAGTAAAACTTCTAATATACCGGGTGTTTCTTTTAAACTGAGAAGATCAAATATCTCGAAAAATAGCCACTCTACGGAAAAAATGTCCATAATCAAAATTTAATCATACCGTGGGGGAAATACATTAGTACAAAAAAATAGTCCCCCACCCCCCGCTTTGTAGGTGGGGCGGGGGTAACTTTTAAACTAAGATAGGAAGCCATATTTTTTATTGCAGATACGGATTCTACGACTAAAAGTACGTATGAGTTGAATAAAATTTTGGTCGGTTCATGATAGATGGCGTTGTAGTGGACGAAATTCAATTTTTTCAATTTCTTCCTCTTAGAACACACGCATTCGATTCTGCAATACGTTTGAAATAAAAAAACATCACGTTTTCATTGGAAATACTCGAAATTCGTCATCAAAACAATTTATTCAGTTTTGTAAATCACATTTAACGTTTGTGTTATTTCTTATCTTCATGTTTTTCGTAATTGCAAAATAAACGACAAAATACTTTAGAATGGATCGTTTAACTGTGCCAGAGAAAATTGAAATGGTTCTGGTTTATGGAGAAGCTGGCAGAAATCTTGAAAATGCTGTTGCTATTTACGCTCAACGTTTAGGATTCGTGCACGTGCTTCATTTGGACGAACTATCAAACAATTTATTACTGATGGAAATGTTCAACCGAAAAAGAGGACTCGTAGAGCAACAGTCACTTGAGAAAATAATGAAATTGCTGTATTGGCAGCAGTGGCTCATAATCCTCATGTTAGTACACGAGAAATAGTTCGCGATTCCGCATTAACCCTCACTAGTGTTTGGAGAATTTTAAAACGGCATAAGTATCGTCCATATCATGTGTCTTTACACCAAGATCTTCATGGCGCTGATTTCCAAAATCGGGTAACTTTTTGTCAATGGGCACGTGAACAAATACAACAAAACCCCAATTTTTTTCGTTGCGTAATGTTCTCTGACGAATCGTCTTTTACAAACCATGGAACGGTTAATCGACACAACATGCATTATTGGAGTGTTACAAATTCGCACTGGCTTCGTCAAGTTGAACATCAGCGTCCTTGGACTGTCAACGTGTGGTGTGGAATAATTGGCAACAAACTTATAGACCCCCAAATTATTGAAGGCAACTTGAATGGTCAAATGTACCGAAACTTTTTGGAAAATGAGCTGCCAATATTACTTGAAAATTTGAACTAAGAAGTGAGACGGAACATGTCGTTTCAACATGATGGTTGTCCTGCACACTATTCGGTGGTGGCACGTGAAATACTTGATCGTGATTTCAATGGTCGATGGATCGGTAGAGCTGGTCCGATAAATTGGCCCGCCAGATCACCAGATCTTACTTCGCCAGATTTCTTTTTGTGGGGCTATCTCAAAGACAAAGTTTACAAACAAGGACCAACAACACGTGAGAACATGATTGAGCGAATCAGAAATGCGTGTGCTGAAATTCAACCAAACACACTTCTCAGTTGTGTACAATCATTGGAAATGCATATTAATAAGTGCATTGAAGTCGCAGGCCATCATTTTGAACACTTATTTTAAGCTAAAATTATTTTATTCACCTGCCATTTACATTAATAAATTGTTTTGATGACGAATTTCGAGTATTTCCAATGAAAACGTGATGTTTTTTATTTCAAACGTATTGCAGAATCGAGTGCGTGTGTTCTAAGAAGAAGAAGAAGTTGAAAAAACTTAATTTCATCGATTACAACGCCATCTATCATGAACCGAACAAAATATTTCATTCAAATCATACGTACTTTTAGTCGTAGAATCGGTATCTGCATTAAAAAATATGGCTTCCTATCTTAGTTTAAAAGTTACCCCCGCCCCACCTACAAAGCGGGGGGTGGGGGACTATTTTTTCATTAATGTATCTCCCCCGCAGTATGATTAAATTTTGATTATGGACATTTTTTCCGTAGAGTGGCTATTTTTCGAGATATTTGATCTTCTCAGTTTAAAAGAAACACACGGTATATTTAATATTTATAATATAATATAGAAAAATTATAATATTGAAAAAAAAATGGTCACCCTGTGCGTTTTCGAGAGTCACCTAGCCGTTTATGTCTGATGCCACAAGAGGTAACCTTGTAACTTGGTAACTTTTTCAAGGCCAACTAGTCGTAATAGATAATGTTTATGTATGTGTAACAAAATGGACAAAAATGTCATTTTTAAAATCTCTTCGCATAGTAAAAATGGCCTTGGAATATTTTGCCTTGAATTGTTTTGGTCACCCTGTGTATTCTGGAGTGAGTAAGTGAGTGAGTGACATAGATGTTATAATAAGGAAAAAAAAATTTGTTCACCCTATGCGTTCTCGAGTGAGTCAGTCATTGACATAGAAGTCTATATTATGACTTTTCAATTTTCCAGTTTTTCAATTTTCCAATTTTCCAATTTATCAACTTTCCAAATTTCCTATTTTCATATTTTTTATTTTCCTGTTTTCCAATTTTCCAATTTTTCAATTTGCCAATTTTTCAATTTTCCAATTTACCAGTTTTCCAATTTACCAATTTTCCAATTTTTTAAATTCGTAATTTTCATATTTTCATATTTTAATATATTCCTATTTTCCAATTATCCAATTTTCCATTTACCTATTTTCCAATTTTCTAATTTTCCAATTTTATAATTTTCCAATTTACAAATTTTCCAATTTTGCAAATTTCTAACTTTCCAATTTTCCAATTTTTTCAATTTTCCAATTTTCCATTTACCAATTTTCCAATTTTCCTATTTCCTTATTTTGAAATTTTTTTAACAAATTATTAATATAAAATGGTATCAACTAATGTTCCACATAGGGATTTATGAATTGTCATGGCACATCCTGATACTAAAGGAAAATGATTTCGTTTTGCGTTTTGATTTCGTTTTTTTCATTTGCCAGCTTAGTCCCCAAGTCAAGCGTGCCTAAAGAAGTTTTACTTCAAAAATAATTAATAGAAATTACATGAAAATACTTTCCCTAATTATTTTTATATTTTCCGGGGAATTGCTAGAATAGAGCGCAGAGAGGAGTTACATTCCCATGATAGGTAAATACTTCAATTGCCTTTTCATGGAAAGTGTAAACCATACAAAATATTGAAGCCAACCATACTCAAAGGAATGAGGTTTTCTCTAACTTTAGTATTAAGAAAACTAGATAGTTGTAAATCAGAATCAAGACGTGTAACATTAAATTAAATAAAAAATTGTAAATAATTTGTAAAATAAATAATGTTAGAATTTTTGAAGTAAAACTTCTTTAGGCACGCTTGACTTGGAGACTAAGCTGGCAAATGCGTTACGAAAAATGTAATCGAACGAGGCGAACGAAACAATAACAAAACACAACAACAACAAAAAACGAAAACGAAATCATTTTCCTTTAGTATCAGGATGTGCCATGACAATTCATAAATCCCTAAGTGGAACATTAGTTGATACCATTTTATTTTAATAATTGGTTAAAAAAATTGGAAAATAAGAAAATAGGAAAATTGGAAATTTCGAAATTTGCAAAATCGGAAAATTTGAAAATTTGTAAATTGGAAAATTAGAAAATTGGAAATAGGTAAATGGAAAATTGGAAAATGGGAAAATATGAAAATATGCAAATTGGAAATTTGGAAAACTGGTAAATTGGAAAACTGGTAAATTGGAAAATTGAAAAATTGGAAAATAAAAAAATATGAAAATTGGAAATTTGGAAAGTTGGTAAATTGGAAAATTGTAAAATTGGAAAATTGTAAAATTGGAAAATTGAAAAACTGGAAAATTGGAAAGTCATAATATAGACTTCTATGTCACTGACTGACTCACTCGAGAACGCACAGGTTGACCAAAATTTTTTTTTTCTATAATATAACATCTATGTCACTCACTTACTTACTCACTCCAGAACGCAAAGGGTGACCAAAAAAAAATCGTCCGTGTGATATATTTTATATATGTGTTTTTTTTCTATATTATAGCTCCATTCCACACGAGGTATCACAAAAATCGATTCTTTCTTCGTTTATTTCTCCGTTTGCCTATACTACAGGTTTTAATGCGACTTAAACAATTTTTCGATGAAACCACACTACACAAACATAAATAAAATAAAAAATATTTCAAGGCTATTTTTACTATGCGAAAGGATTTCAAAAATGATTTTTTTGTCCATTTTGTTACACATGCATAAACATTATCTATTACGACTAGTTGGTCTTGAAAAAGTTACCAAGCTACAAGGTTACCTCTTGTGGCATCAGACATAAACGGCTAGGTGACACTCGAGAACGCACGGGGTGACTAATTTTTTTTTCAATATTATAATTTTTCTATATTATATTATAAATATTAAATATATATTAGAAGTTTTACTTCAGTAGTGTGGTCTAAAGCACACTTAATTTTTTTTTTATGTTGGTGTAATAAACAACTCGTGATTATAGATATGTCAAGATTTTACTAATACAATTTGAACAGTATCTTAACCTGCACGTGCACGGACCATACACAAAAAATAATCAAAAATCAGTCAAATTTGATACATCTATTTATCTATCTTACATGTACACTAACACTATTTTCAAAATTAGCTTCATCATTTTCTTTACATATTTTCAAATCAATTTTCTTTCAATTAAAATTTTTTCCTATAAAAAAAACAAATTTTTTTAAACTTAGAAGAATTCTTCCAAAAATTAAAATTTTTTGAATAGAAAAAACCTAAGGAATTTTTTTGTCCGTAAATCATTTAAAACATTTTTGGTTTCATTAAATTAATATTAGTTGTAAAAGTAAAAAAAAACAAAAATGTTGGTCAACAATATAGAAAACCATTAAATTTTAAGCTAATATACGTACTGTAAAAAATGGCTAAAATATTTTTAATTTTATATACAATATAATAAATTTCATAAAACTTTAATTAATTTTTAATAATTAGGTTTAAAAAAAATCCCCAAATACGGTTTTTTACCTAATTTTTTATTACCTATTTTATATTTGCAATGTACGAGTATATGTCTATAAGGCAACGTTCTTTATCTTTACATATAAAAACATTAAGCTAAAAAGATATATTTTGAACAATTTTTTCTTTACTTTGCTTAATTAGTTATTAATTAATATTCACCTACACATTTTATTAGACAAAAAGAAAACGAAACGAGAAATTTAACTTAGGTTTAAAAGGAAAGTACAATAAACTAACAATAAGTGGGAAATTATTTTAAATAAAAAAAAAACAAGTGAAAAGGGTTTTTAAAATATATTAAATTATTTTATATAAAAAGATAAATTATAATTATTATTATTTTATAGCAGAGAGTAGTTAATAATAATATGGGGGATGGTGTGTTTTGCGTATAAAGCCCGAGAATAAAAACAGGCACCATTACGATTTTTTTTTTTTTTAGAAAAAGGTTTATAATAAACAGACAAACAAAAACTATTATACGAGTATAAAACGGTGTGAGCTTATACTCGTACCTATATAAACTTAGTAAAAGGGGAAAATTAAGTTTCCAAAATTATTTTTAAATTTTGCTTCAAAACAATATTATAAGAATGCTATAATTGTATATTTTTCTGTATGCCAGACGAAATTTTCTATTTAATTATTATGGTCAGTAAAATAAAGTGAAATTAAAAAAAAAATAATGTAAAGAAAATGATAAATGATTTCCTTCACAATATTTTGTTTCGTTTTCGTTTTCCAATGCGGTACTTTTATATATTTTTAAAGATTTTTATTTTATTTATTTATATTTTAACAAAGTTAAAACTACAAGAATTTTTGTTTAGAAAATGTATAGTAACAATAAAATAAGGAAGATGGGGAATCATGTACGGTATAAAAGAAAAGAAATAGTAATTAATTTTAAAAGAATGTGGTTATGTCTTTGAAAAGAAAATTTATTATACATGTATAATAGCAAACTATATTTTCTTTTTGTTAAATTAATAATGATGTAATCGTAATTCGTGCACATACCATAAAAAATAATTTTGTTGTGCTATAAGAACGAACCCCCGTATTATTGTATTATTTGTTATAATTTAATTATTGTATGTGGGTTACAGTTTCTAAATAAAATATTTTTTATTAAGTTTGCACCACATACATGTTTGTATGATAATTATTTTACTATATAGTTTTACCCTTATACGAACACTTTATGCATATACAACTTATTTATAAATAAAATTAATTAAGCTCAGTGAAACTTTAGCACAAAACTTTATAGAATCCCTTTGAACAGAAATAGATAAGAATTACAGTAATTTCCGCATAATTACATCGTGTATGTGTTAAGAATCCGTGTAACGATATAAAAGTATTTATGAAGTAGAAGTAGCGTTTTTAATTGAACCAAAAGGTGAATATGTCGGAGAAAATTTAAGTAATTTTTTTTCGAATCGTTTAGCAAAATTTTTCTTAAAAATTGCACCAGGCCTTGGGTACACTCTGTACACACATAACATAACTGTAACCCCTCAGTTATGTTATATGTGTAAAAATAGCGTACGGTGGGCCCGGCGAATACTAGCTTAATGAGATGGGATAGAATCATCCCGGTTACAATTAACAATTTGTCTTCATCCATGAATGGGCCCTACCTTTAGAAAAGATTTAAAATTAAATTTTACAACCAGTTTTGTGTAAAGCTAGATATAAATTTCTGGAAATTCAATTGTTAGTTAGTGGTATCCACCAAGGTGTAAAGAATAAAAATATCTCATTTTTAAATTTTTACGTCAATATGTTGTTCTGGGGCCAAAGCACTGTGTGGGTAACTGCAACAGGGAAACTTTCGAAATTCCAAATGAAACTTTGCATACCGATTAAGTCTAATTTGTGCTAATTAGTGCTCACGGTAAAAAATTAGTGCTAGTCTAGGAGCCGGGAAAACCAGAAAAAAAAATTTCAAATTTCGCCTGAAAGACGAAAAAAATTAAACCCAATTTCTAGAAAAAAAATAACAGAAATAATTTACGCACAATTTTAAAACTTTACAAAAGCGGCTACACCGACGAAATTTGTGCTTATCATAGAAATTTGATTTTCATACATTTTCATTCATAAATACAAGAAAAACAAACTAGCCCCTAAAAGATACTATATTGAACATACAAAATACAGATGTATACCGTTCAATAATATTTTTGTTGAACAACAAATTACAAAATAGAAATAACTTATTGTAAAACAAAAGGCTGAGCAATTCAGATAGCATATTCTTGTCACGCATGTTCATTGACATACGAAAAATATAGAAGACAGAATTTGTACTAATCCAGAATTGGCCCAATTCCGTTGAACAGCAACGACCGTTGAATGAACGATTTTCCGAAAAAAAGCGTTCTACAAACCAAAGAAGTTGGCACTTCTGATTGCATATTCGTATAAGGAATGTTCATTGCCATCCTAAAAATATACAGGCTGAATTTGTACTAATCCAGAATTGGCCCAATTCCGTTGAACAACAACGTCCGTTGAATGAACAGTTTTCTGACAAAAAGTGTTCTACAAACCAATGAAGTTGGCACTTCTGATTGCATATCCCTATCAGGTATATTCAGTGCCATTCGAAAAATATAGTGGCTGAATTTGTGCTAATCTTGTGCTAATCTTGTGCTAACACTTTTTGTTAGAAAATTGTTAATTCAACGGTCTTTGCTGTTCAACGGAATTGGGCCAATTCTGGGTTAGCACAAATGCAGTCACTATATTTTTCGGATGGCAGTGAACATACCCGGTAGGAATATGCAATCAGAAGTGCCAACTTCATTGGTTTGTAGAACACTTTTTGTCAGAAAATTGTTCAATCAACGGTTTTTGCTGTTCAACGGAATTGGGCCAGTTCTGGATTAGCACAAATTCTGCCGCTATATTTTTTGGATGGCAATGAACATGCGTGACAAGAATATGCTATCTGAATTGCTCAGCCTTTTGTTTTACAACAAGTTATTTCTTTTTTGTAATTTGTTGTTCAACAAAAATATTATTGAACGGTATACATCTGTATTTTGTATGTTCAATATAGTATATTTTAGGGGCTAGTTTGTTTTTCTTGTATTTATGAATGAAAATTTATAAAAATCGCATTTCTATGATAAGCACAAATTTCGTCGGTGTAGCCGCTTTTGTAAAGTTTTAAAATTGGGCTTAAATTCTTTCTGGTATTTTCTAGAAATTGGGTTTTATTTTTTTCGTCTTTCATGCGAAATTTGAAATTTTCTTTTCCGGTTTTCCCGGCTCCTGGACTAGCACAAATTTTTTACCGTGAGCACTAATTGGTACAAATTGGGCTTAATCGGTATGCAAAGCTTCATTTGGAAATTCGAAAGTTTCCCTGTTGCAGTTACCCACACCAAAGCGCTCCTTGTTCTTTCGCGGTTCATTTCACCATCCCACTTTACGCAGTTACTGCCAAATCGAAGATGTACGGTTATAGATGAACGATTTAAGTTCTCATCTGCGCATTGCTTAGCTCAATGCCAGCTTATAGTACTGGACATGGAAGATGGGTTGGTTCATGAGTTTTGCACGCCGATAGGCGGACGTAGTTGTGTTCCTTTTAATGGCACATCGTAGTCTGTTGATGAAAATTTTCTTTTGCAGCCTGTCCCTATCGGGATTCGAACCCGGTACCTCTTGATCCAAACGCCAAAGCTTTAAAAATTGTGCCATTTGTAATCTATTGTTTGACAAACGCAGTATTGAAAAAAAAACGATTTCAAAAATATCCGATTAAAATTAATCTTCCTACATAAACAATAGTAGTTTGTTCAGTTTTTAATTGCAATACCAATAATGATAAAGGATTAAAAAGAAACGCTAATTTTCTATTTCCACAAGATGTGTATTATTCTAATATATATATTCATAAATGCAGTAGATCAGATAAATTCAACACTAAAGCCAGATTCAGTGTTGCGTTCGTTCGTTCCTTCCTTCCTTGAAAATTTTTTTAAATCAATTAAAATTGCTGAAAAAAATTCAAAAGATAAAAAATGTCATTTTTAACCAAAGAAATTGGTTTAAAAAAAATCAGAACGAAGGAAAGAACGAAATAACGCAACACTGAATCCGCCCTGAAACATATTTCTAAACATTTTACAATATACTGTTATGTAAAAAATTTGCAGCATGAATTGTTGAGTTACTCTCCAAAAAATAGTAAAAAAACTAAAAACAGACGCGTTACCCTCGGAAAACCTACCAACAACTAGGGAATTAAGCCAGTCATCAATAAAACGTACACGAGGTAGATTCCGACAAAATGACAATTATAAAGACTCCACATATTTTTTATTAAAACTTATAACGATGAGAATCAAAACTGATTGTAGCTGGCATACAGTATAAGTTACCTAAACCATTTAATAAATTAAACATTTTTATTAAGTTTTACGAATAATAATTTGTTTTATACGTAAATGTCCTCTAATATTACTGCTGATAACTGCGATGCTGTAAAGGTTGTTAATAGTGAAAATGTGTGTGCTTAAAATTACAAACACAAGTGATCTAAAGGAAAATTCTTCAAACGAGAACTATACAAAATTATATTTGTATAGCATAAATTCAATAGAATTATCGTTGTTGAGGACAAAAACAGGCTCATAACAGAATAAAGCAAATATTTGCGGAGAATTAACAAAAAAAATGCTATTTTGCATGAAATAGAATTCGATGGGATGTGGACGATATTTCTCAAGTCAACGCCATGTACGCTAGCGGGCCAAAAGCATATCATTTATTGCTGAAGAAGAAATACCCGTTTCCTGCTGTCTCAACCAACGTCTGGACCTCAAAAATTGATTTATGGTAAAAGTAGATTATTCTTCTCATCAAAAGTTTTTCGTATTGATAGCGGACGAAAATGAAAATGATCAAAAATCGGACAGGTTACTTGAACCGACTAATTATGTGCAAGTTGTATTGGCAAAGGGCCTTGTTGAAAATTGGAAACAGCCGTTGTTCTATAATTATGATACAAAACTAAGCAAAACTATAAAGCAACTGGTAATCGAGGTCTTTCACAGTGTGAGCAGGCGGCTTATGCCATCATTTTTTTGATTCTGGAACCTTACTCAATAACAATTTATTAACAATAGAACGGTTGAACGAACTGCTGGAAAACAAATCTAAAAGTGTTTTGAAAATCTCCAGACAATTAATTCTAAATCATCTGGATGTAAAAATGGTACAAAGACAAAAAGTCAAATTTGCAATCCAATTATTCTCAAACACTAATTCTTGCGCTCTGATCAGAATGGGTAGTTTGGGTATTACAAAATCGAAATTCATCACATTTTCGATACTTTTCAAAACTGAAATGGGCAACTGTTTACCTTGTTGAAGTTAGGCGAAAGATACCAACCGAAAGATCAAAAATCGATACTGCAGATTAGTGTATTCGTTAGCCGAAAGTAAACAATGACAATGTTGATTAATTTCCTTCAGCCGAAAGATATCAGCCAATTTTTTCAACTCAATAAATAAATCAAAAATATATATTAAATATTTTATATATTAAATATTTTCATTGAAATTTTTTATATTGAACGCTCTGACGATCCCAATAAACGATTTACTCCATTAATGCCACTAAGAGTTTGTGATAGGCCATATAAATGCTCAACTATGGTGTAAATGTGGAGAAAGTCTGAAGGATATAGGGGGTTGTTTTTTTAACAAAATATCGATTTTCAATGTACTGAAAATTCATTGAACGCTCTGCCGCTCTAGATACGGACCTATCCCATTAATGCCGATAAGACTTTTTAATAGGCCATATAATTGTTCAATTATGGTGTAAATGTGGAGAAAGTCTGAAGGATATAGGGGCTTGATTTTTTGAAAAAAATATCGATTTTCAAATTACTGAAAATTCATTGAAAGCTCTGCCGCTCTAGATATGGACCTATCCCATTAATGTCACTTAGAGTATTTGATAGGCCATATAGTTGTTCAACTATGGTGTAAATGTGGAGAAAGTCTGAAAGATATAGGGGCTGTTTTTTGGCAAAATATCGATTTTGGAATTAATGGGATAGGTCGTTTATCTGGATCGCCAGAGCATTCAATAAATGTTGAATGATTTTTCAATTTATTGAAATAAAGAAATTTTCCCAAAAAAACAACCCCGTATATCCTTCAGACTTTTTCCACATTTAGATCAAAGTTGAACAACATTATGGCCTACTAAATGGTCATAATGGCATTAATGGGATAGGTCGTTTATTTGGATCGCCAGAACGTTCAATAATTCAATATAAAAAATTTCAATGAAAATATTTAATATATAAAATATTTAATATATATTTTTGATTTATTTATTGAGTTGAAAAAATTGGCTGATATCTTTCGGCTGAAGGAAATCAATCATCATTTTCGTTGATAACTTTCGGCTGAGATAGCAAAGACACTATCTGCATTATCGATTTTTTTTATCTTTCGGCTGGTATCTTTCGGCTAACTTTAATAGTATCAACTGATTCATTTATAAATTAGTTCGTTTCTATTGCTATCACAACCTACTAGAACAACTACGAACAAGGTGTCTCTAATTTCGTTAAGAGTGCTAAAGCTTCGCCATGTGTGTGTGTTGTGATAGCAACCTGTATGCACTATTCCGGAACTGAAGAAAGAATTTTTGTATATGTAATTTTAGTTCAAATATTTTTTTCCCGGCCTAATGAAGAGAAAAGTTTGATATAAATATTTATAAATTGGGAATAATATTTCCATATCTAAATTGGCAGGGAAAATTATTCCCAATTTTAAGTCTGTTTTCAAAAAATTTAACACTTGTTTTTTACATCAGTAGGCCGAAAAAAATATGTGAACTAAAATTACATATATATAAGTTTTACCAGAATAGTGCCACTGGTAAATGATATAAAATGTGAAATAGTGTCACATTTTATTCTAAAGAAGTGTGATGTTATAACATGTCACCCCTGACATGAACTAATAAATTTACTTGATCAGCTGGTAAATTATATTTATTATATGTATTTTGATAATTTTTTGTTCTTTTAAGTTATTAGTTTTATTTTATTTTAGGTTTGACACATTTAACTCTAGGGTTCCCAAAATTAGATAGCATAGCGGCTCACGGTTTGGCAATGCCAGAACACGAGGAGATATTAAACAATGTGGAGAATACTATTAGGTGAATGCGGATCAGAACTAATAAAAGCCTGTTACCATTCCAAAAAGGCATAAATACAAACATCAATGCATGGCAATACAGTTTAAATATAGTTTTCATAGTGATTTGTTGGGGCGAAATGTAAGTATTATTTCTCAATCTGCAAATACAGAATGCAAATATAGATCTAATTATATTAAAATGGATGTTAACAATTGTTTAAGAGGTTCTAATGTTGATGAAACCGAATTATTTGAAAGGGACGAGAGTCCAGAATGTTTCGAGAATTTACTAACATCTAATGTACTTTCTGATATAAGAAAAAACGAATACTCGTAGTCAACGTCATACAGCTATGACTACTTTACAGTATATGACGGCTTGGAGTATATCGATGGGTATATATCATAAAGAAGCTACAAATAAAAAATCCGCTTATAGTGGGCAGTTATGTTGAAATTGAGTCAAGTATAGTCATTTCACATTAGACAAAATAGACAAAATAAACTGGTTAAAGTACTCACCGAGTAACGGTTAAACAACCAGACAGTACGTATCCAATGTAAATAGGGTATTGAGTACGGTAAATCTCACAAAACAAAAATTTTGTTCGTTCACAAATACAACAACAAAAAAAAATATAAAACACGAACTTTAAGTTGTTTCATTATTAATTGGTATGACTTGTTCAATTAATAAAAATAAACTTTTTACAAAATACTACATACAAAAATACAATACACTCACTACACTTTAAACACTACACTATGAAATATTTTACGACTTGCATTGCAAGCGGCACAACGTAAACTGATAAATTAATGATTTTGTATGTATAGTCAAGGTCGAAAGAGATGCGTCCGTATTTTAAATTAAAATATACAAGAGCTGCGACCATGCGGTTGAATCAAATTGTCATCTAGCTAAATCATTACTACGGTAAAAATGGGTTTAGGACAGATATTTTGATCAGTTTGGTATGGAGTTTTTGAAAAATATTTGAATTTACCAAAAAATTTACTTAAAATTAGGCGACTGTTAGGTACCAACCTATAACTACAAATTGTTTACAAAAACGTAATGAATTTTGATAGCGATTTTTTACATTTTTATGAGTAAGTATGTGTGTAAGTGGGATCTTCAAAATGTTGTATTAACCAAATTGTATGTTACTTTAAACAATACGAGAAATCCTTCCATTTCCGGCAGTATCTTGGACACAATTTACCGTAGACGCCATTGATGACCGCGGCAATTCTGATGTTGAGGGCTTTTTGCCCGAATGTAACTCGGATTTGGAGACTTTTCTCTTACAATCAAACAGCAAGAGCTATATAAACGAATCTCACGGTCTCGTTTAAAACAAGCTCTTAGAAAATGGTCTCGTCAGCGCTTGCGAAAAAACAGGGATAAACTAGCGGTTGATTCTATAATTGAGGAATAAAGCAGCAACTCCTATCCCTTACGAGGGAGTATGTGTTGTATCGAGTAGCACTCCGGAAGCGGCTGCTAGAAGCAGCGAACTTTTGCGCAATGCGTTGCAATTTCGAAAGTGAAAATATCCTTCTTCTGGGAACTATCCGGACATTTTGCTTTCTGATGAAAGCTGTAACTCTACCGAGTCGACTTGTTCTAGAATCTAAGTGCAGCAATAATGAGACGTATACCTGGTTTTGTACAAAGCTTGGCAAATCCAAGGATATTTTGGATGTTTGTTGACTAGCAGTCGGTGAGCCTCCGAAAAATATTATGATACCTACATTGCTCGCTTATGTTGTTGCTTTCTTCAGAAACCTTACCAACTTCATGATGTTATGTTTATAAAAGACCGTAACGTTGATCAGATCATTTACGAGAATTCTGATGCCAAAACTATAGCTTTGGCATCAGAATTCTCGCTTGCATTTTTTTTTCTCATAATATCTGTCTAACTCTCGTCCATTCGATTATAGCCCACCTAACATAACGGTTGTGCCTATCTCCCTTAAACCTTCGACTTTATGTATAACACTTGTATCGCATTTGTAGGAGCATCAGATCTACCTTATAATGCTGTTTTGTCTCCACCTTAGAAAAGTTCGCCAACATCGTTGAGTGAAGCAGGAATAAGCAGCTATACCACTGATTGAAATGCTCATCCCATATTATCGATAAAGGGTGTGCATTTGGTGAATTTTTTAGGAGAGAAAAGATTAATATTATAGTTTGTATAGTTTGTGTTCTGTGCCAATTATTGATTTGGTATTCCACTGGAAAGTGGCTAATGATACTCTTTCCTCAGACCACATAACAAAAACCGACCAGGTAAAATACCACCTCTTAAACCTTAACATAACAAGAAGCTAACAAACTACGCAACTTTATTTTTTGATCTGTAATCTCTGATAATTTCCCTAAGCGGGATATTTCCAATTGCTTCATGAAATTGATCAAACGACATATCCATCAACATAATTCAACAAAGTTACCTCCAAGTTTATCATGAAGTACATGCTAAAAAAAATTAAATGTATTAAAAATAAAATGTAAAAAGTCGTCTTCTAATGGATATGTTCAGCACATGTAGGCCTCACTAAAACATATTAGGCCTCACACATATTATAAATATTTTTAGGTTTCAACCTGGGGCCCTATTATCAAACAGGTCGCATATCGCATTTTTTGCGATTTTGTGGGTCTGATCCGTCACTTGCGTTTCTAATATGAAATGCAATTATCGCATACCGCATTTCCTATAGGGGAATTTTCATTGGGATTTTTTTTAAATGTCATTACAACGTCTGACAGTTCTTATAATCACAATTAATCTTTCGTAATGTCGACTGTGTTGATTTATATTTAAATAATTGTGATGATGATGAAGAAGCTGATACTTATAATACTATAAATTAATACGTCAATATTAAAAATAAATCTTTAACGAAACACGTCAAATCCCTTTGAATTATGTGAGAAAATATACATTTCCACTGCACGATAATAAAAGTTTATAATTTTTACTTTTAACAAAAATGACAATTTATAATACGTTTATATGTATTTAAAATATTAAAAAAAATAAAAGTTTATCACGTTTGTGTATTAAATAATGCGATATCCGACTGCTATTAACCATTCGCATTTGAAAAATGTAGTATCGCAAAAATCCGCCATACCATTTTATAATATGGCGCTCGCATTCGACTTTGAGCGCATTTTTGCGAAAATATTAGTCTATAATACCAAAATGCGATATTGTATGAAAATGTGAAATCGCATTTTTTTTCATAATAGGGCCCCTGTACTCTAACAATTTATTTGGTTCAATTCTCATTTGTTTTTATCTTCAAGCTATGTAGTTTTATCGAGTAAGGAATGTGATATTTACTTAATTGAATATAAAAATAAATTATATTAGACAAACTCAAAATAACATAAAGATATTGCATTCAGCCCAAATGGAATTCTACAACTGAGGCAAATCTGTGAGATATCTCAAATGTAGAACTCCATGGGCTGGATATACCCATTGAAACTCGTATTGAAATGTAAACCTCGTTGATTTCAAAGATTTATTTTATCAAAAATTATTTTATCTGAGGAGGCGTTGAAAATTAAAATGCAAAATTGACGAACGGAAGTCAAAAATTATTTTTGCAAAGTCTAATACTTTTGGGCATTGTCAGGTAGGTAAACTGTGTTGAAATGATGTAACTATCACTTTTTCGCTTCGAAGCATTTTCGATGCAATAACGGTATTTTGGAAGTAAAAATATTTTTTCTTTAATGTAAACTTTTATATTTTTTTTCAAAGTAGCACGGTTTTTACGTCGAAGCGAAAAAAGTGATAGTTACAACATCTCGGCTCTGTTTTCAATATTTTTTGTGTATATCGTAATCAATTCGAGAAAAACACACATACAAAATTGCTATCTTATTTATTTTATCGTAGTGCAAAAAATATTATCAATCAAAAAAATTTTTTGAAAAAGATTTTGTTGGTCGGAACAATTTTTTCACCCAATTATGAAAAAAAGGTTGAAATTTTTCGTTTTTTTACTTTTCTGCATTCAAAATTAATTCACTCCTAGGGGCCGATTATTATCTGTATACCTAAAAATTGTGGCTCTGACAACGGATTGGAATCGAAAAATCGATTCTCGTATTTTTTTTTTTGTATTTTCAATTTTAATTTAACGCTTAATCTACGAGTGCTCTTGAAATGAAAATAAAAAATTTTAATGTTTTCGTTTTTGAGTCATTTTCATAAAGTTGGCCACGATTTTACTTAACATGTTCTAAACTAGCTGTATTTCATTGAGAAATAAAATAATCTATGCCAGTTTTTAATTTAGCTTTGTTTGCTTATGAATTTATCGTACCAAAAAGAAATTATTCGTCATAGTTGGCTGTTTTCTCTGGTAGTAATTGTAGCTTGAATTCGATTTATTTAAATTTAATTTTTTTTTTAAATTTACATTAATTCAACGCGAATTTAGTCACTACTTATAAAAATGCCGACTATGGTTAGGTTAGGTTAGAGTGGCTGCTATCGACTATGATGAATAATAATTTTTTATTATGGGAATTATATAACAAACACAGCCAAATTCTGGCAAATACTGGCCTCGATTACTTTATTTCCCAATGAAATACAGTTACTGTTAGGTCTCCTGAAAGCGCCCAATCTCAAAGCGCTTATTTGTGAATTGGCATCTTCGGATCAAAATCTGACTCGACTTAATCGACCTAACTGTAATTTAGAGGCGGGGGAAAATATAAAGGGAAAGTTTTTTTATCAAACAGAACGATTGGTGGGTTTTGAAACGCCTTTAAAATGTTTGCTATTTCTGTGTAATCATGCCGCGCTAGGAGCCAAAATAATTGAACGCTTAACATTGACATTTTGGCTAGAGCAGGAGCGACATCAAATCCGACCGGAAAAAAACAATTGTGCTAAATTATTTTGACAAACACAAAAAGTAAGAAAAGTAGACAAAGTTGAGAAATTGAATTTCGAAAATCTTTGAGCAAATTATTCATTCCTATTAAAATATTATAAAAATTAAATTTATCAGTCTACATCCAATATTTTAAACTATAAATCGAGTATGTTTTATGATAACGCAACAGGTCTTTTACAATGCTAGTGTCCGTGTCGTGCGACAAGTCACCGCAACCTTTTCACAAACAAAATTGAAGCAAATTTGCCGCGAAACAAATTTCAGTTTTAAATCTATTATTTAGATTTTATAACGACACCTTAAACCTTAATAATAAAGTAATGCTATATTAAATCACCGAGGTACATAAGAAAAAAATTCATTTCGCACGGGGCTCTTACAGAATTTTGCACTTGGATCAAAATATTACGCTCAAGCGCCAATACCACTTTTCGTGTAAAGTTGGCATATACTGATTTGGCTTCATTTAATAGAATGCGTAATATATTAGTCCAGATACTCACTGCGTTAACTCCTATATTGTTTTTAGTTCAGAATACCCGTTTACAAGTTTCACTCGAAAGTATCGATCTGCCGTGTGGAATAGAAGGAGGTGCTTTTCTAACCTCTAGTTTGTGTGGTGAAATGAAACATCTTTGTTCGATTATCAGTTTGAGCCTCTTTAGTAGCAGTTTTTCAAATATATTTCAAGATATTTTATCGTTGCCTGGTTTACCTGGTTTTGGAATGATATGTAATTACTTCAGCCATCATAACCTGGAGTTTTTCTGGTACACCATAACCTGGAGTTTTTCTGGTACTTAAATTATTATTGATTTAATTTTTTGCTTCTAATACAAATCACAGGCCGTATGCTAAGATATAATCTAATTTGTTTACTGCATTTGTAGTTTTTTGTGCTGTTTGTTTCGGTAACGGTTGAAAGGTTTGTAAATAAAGAGACTTTAAGCTTTGTCCGTCAACATTTTTGAAAGGGGCAGAAGCATTTTGGTTTAGTTAACCCCTTCCTTAGTTTTCAAAGAGAGTAATCACGACCATTTAAATCAGAAAGATCCCGAAGTTGTATATTTATGCTTTTATTCTTTATTTCCATTATTAGCTGTTTTCATTTGTTGCACAGAAAATTGAGGATATTTTTATGTTGCAGGGCACTAGTCTGCTGCCAGATTTTACGAGCTTTCCGTTTCTTTTTAACTAGCTCTCTAACCTGAAGAGGATTTATATGTTTGTCCAAGCTGCGTACTGCAACCCTCGTTACTTTTGTGGGACTATGATCCCACATCTTGGCTTAGAGTACGCAATTCTTCTACATTCCTTAACGAACTTTGGTATGAAAGAGTTACATTTTAGAGAACCGGGGCCATATAACTTATTCTATGAATAAGTTTAACTTTTGGGCAGCCAATATGAAATCGGACAAGACTCTTTGATTTTGAAATTGTCATAAGAACACGTGAACATAAACGGAAAAAACTAGCTTGTAGACCCAATGGATAAAAACAGGTGTAAGATCTTGGTTAGGTATTTTTCGAAATTCCATCACCAACGGCAAATTGTTGTAATTTAAATACAGAAACCTGAACATTATGAGGAGTCTATCCCATTCACGTTACGGTAATTTGACATAAAACATGAAAATTATGATTAAGACATTATTGTTTTGGTAACCTTTGTACAGACCCAAATTGTCTTGAAAACTATTTGCATGAGTGTTAGTTTCACGCAGATTTTGATTTGTTAATTTAAATTTATCTGCGGAAAGATTTCAATTTCCCATATTTCTTACAAAGTAAGCATTAAAATGTCTCAGGTAGTTTCCGTTATTCTGTTAATAAGATTTTCAATTTTCTTATTGCCGCATAAAGCTATATACAATGTTATAATGTTTTACAGTTAATGCTAGGAAATCATATATCATAAAAATATTAAATACTATAACCGTCAAATAATTTTTTTTTGTATATGTATTTATATTCGTTAAACAATGTCTCTGCATGCTGTAATAAATTTTGTAATAAATTTACTTTAAAATAAATAACTTCTTTTAGAATTCTGTTATTTTTTTGTGAACAGCAGCAGCATATACACACCAAGAATGAAAAAAAAAAAATTGAAAATGATTTTATGCTATAAAATGAAAATATATTTTCTTGTACATCTATAATTTAATTTTTTTTATTTTTTGTTGGCACGGATATTTAAAGCAATTTTTCACATTAATAATATGTAATAAAAAAAGGAAGAACTTTTTAAATCTTATTTTATGTAGAGATGGCATACGAGAACTGTGCACTTAAATTTTTAATTTTCGAAGTATAAAATTGAAAGATTTGTCAGTTTGACAATATCCATGATTATTCGTGGATATAAAAACGAGAAGAGGGAATTTAAAGTGTTTTAATATATCGAACAATTTAACAAATAGTGCTTGAAAAACTTTTCGATTACCAACAACCAACCAAAAAAAAAATGTTTTCCACTCACGTATGTATATTCAAACGATTCAGGTAGTTTCATGCGTATAATCAACTTATTTACGGAAATTATGTTTTCCCTTATTCAAATATATTTTTTGCATACATACACATTATGTACATTTTACATAAGGAAAATCATAAATTTTGTAGAACATAAACTTTTTTTCTTTTAATTCCTAGAACTTGACCATACATAGCTACACGAATATAAAGTATACATCCTCAGATTTAATTTATTTATTTTATTGCTATAAATAAGAGAAGATTTCTTTTGTTTTATTTTATTTGAGTTATTTTATAATAAGTTTTCTTCTCGTTTTCTTCCTTATTTTTACTGCCATATACGAAACATTAAAAGTTGGCGCCAATCTTTCAATTACTTCGTACAGCCAAAGTAGTTTGTGTTTTTTCTTTTTTTTATTAAATAAATATAGAACTTTGTTGTGATAAATGTGATAAATAAATAGTGTTCAGATTTTTTTTAAGTTTTTCTCAATTTATTTAGCAGTCTAAAATAATATTTAGCAGTGTTACTACATAATAAACATACAAAGTTTACCAATGAAGTGATACAATTAAAAAATTAGGAAGATGCGCACCTCTTTTCTGGACGCATCTCGTCTTAGCGTCAACAAAACTCAGAGATTTGTAGTACCATTCCATATTTTTACTGAAATTTATATAAGCTTATTGGTTCAAACAAACCGGCCTTTTATTTTATTTAGTCTTACACAAAAATTTTTTAATTAATTTTTTCTGATTTTTAAATTAAAATATGGATAATAATATGGTTTTACCACAAATCACTTTCCTTTTAACATAATTTTCATTTTAATATCATTTTATTTTATATAAGCACTTACTTCATTTCAATGTTTCAACCAAAAGTTTTCAAAGTTTATTTACAAACGATGCACTATAATACACGATTCACTGTTTTATACTTAATATTTTATTTATTTTAATTAATTATATCACGATATTTTCAATACACAAAATTTAGCGCGTCACATTTTTTCACAAAAACAAAAAGTTGTTTGGTTGGTTTTTTCTTTGACATATGAGACCGCCATATGCATTTTTTATATAACCTTCCTGCTCTGACGTGTCTCAAATGAAATAGCAAATTTTATATGGGAAAAAACTAAGTTTCAACTCTAACTGTGTGTTCACGGAATGAGATAAAAAAAAGCTGGCTTTTTTACCAACTTTTGCTCAAAAAATTTGTCTACGGTTGTCTATCGTACATCCTTTAAAAAAATGTCATAACACAAAAAACAGTTTTGTGATATATGCATTTTAAATTGCTATACTTGATTATTTATTTTATAAAGCTAATAATGAATAATCTCAGCATCATCACAGTAGCGTTAGCAATTAAAAAAAATTAAAATGCATTTATCTCAAAACTGCTTTTTTGTGTTGACAGTTTTTAAGAGGATGTGCGATATGTTTTCTTTTGTTTTGTATTTTTTGTTTACAATTTCTGCTTTGTTTACGATTAGATGGGGCTTTATTTTAATTTAATAGAATAAACGTATGTCTGGGGATTACAAATACACAATATTCGGTTCTATACACACATCACAATTTATAAATTATTAAATAATTTATAGTGCAACAGTTGTAACAAAATAAAATTTTTGGTTCTCATCCATCAATTGTTTCACTTAAATTCATCTCGCATATTTATTTCATTTATTTTATATAATAACTAATAACTTTAAATTAAATTATTTAAGGCAATGACCTACCAAATTCATTCGAAAAATGTCAAAAATAAACAACAACAACAAATATTTGAGCAAAATTATTGCTCATACTTCCGGTTATTTTTGTTACTATGTTGGTACGAATTAGATTATTTGCTCAAAAGATGGAAAATTTTCAACTAAACCGAGATCAAATTGGGCGGGACTTAGTTGAATATAAAGATTTGATTGGCTAAAAAGTTGGATCAAAAATAATTCCGTTCCGTGAACTAAGCATAAGGGTCTAACCCTATTTTTGTGCGGAGTTCGTGTTTATGTGTGTATATATGTATGTGTGTATATCTGTATATATTATTAATATATTAATGATTGTTTTATTTATAATTATTTTAATATTTTAATAATTAGTTTAATATATTATTATATTAATATCATTTTAAACCGAAGTCAAGTTTCTACCAAATAACAAAAACTATACATGTGTGCGAATATACAAATAGTATACATTTAGGAGGAATACTGTCAACAATTGTTGCGTGATAAAAATAAATTAATAATTAAAATTAATTAAGTAAATAGTCCAATATAAAAAAACACGATTTTTTATGATAGCCTTGGTACTTTAATAAAAAAAATGCCAAATGGTCGGTTCCTTTGTTCAGTCATATGAATAACAAGCAATAACTGCAACAGTTGTTGCACGAAACTTCAATGAAAAGTTTTGTTCTACAGAAGTCAAAAGTCCCATATATAGACATGGTTTTTTATGATGGCCTTAGTATGCACTTTAATACAAAAATGCTAAATGGTCGGTCCCTGGGGTCGGTCATATGAATAACAAGCAATAACTGCAACAGTTGTTGCACGAAAATTCAATGAAAAATTTTGTTCTACAGAAGTCAAAAGTCCCATATATAGACATGATTTTTTATGATGACCTTAGTATGCACTTTAATACAAAAATGACAAATGGTCCGTCCTTGGGGTTGGTCATATGAATAACAAGCAATAACTGCAACAGTTATTGCATGAAACTTCAATGAAAAATTTTGTTCTACAGAAGTCAAAAGTCCCATATATGGACATGGTTTTTTATAATGGCCTTAGTATGCACTTTAATACAAAAATGCTAAATGGTCTAAATGGTTTTTTTGTAAATTTTGTTACACATACATATACATTATCTATTACGACTGGTTGGCCTTGAAAAATTTAATAGTCACCAGAAACTTCGTGTGGAATTAGGCATTCAACTTTGGTTTTTAACATACAAAATTGAGTAAGAATAATGCGAGACAAAGAAATGCAGTCAAATAAAAACTTCTGTTAAATAAATATTTCATCTAATCTATGCGTATTAAAAAATAGACATTATCACTGCGTATATGTATACGTATAAGTTGAAGTAAATATAAAAAAACGGTTTGATGTATGCAGGCCCAAATTACGTAAATACGAAAAAACACTTTATTGCAAATTCTATGGAAATTTTGTATTGAAAAGTTTATTTTTAAATTATTTAATTATATCTCTCGTAAATGCGGCAGAAAAAGAAATTTGCATGCTCCTGAGCTTTTCATTGAAGTTTCGTGCAACAACTGTTACAGTTATCGCCTGTTATTCATATGACCGACCCCAGGGACCGACCATTTAGCATTTTTGTATTAAAGTGCATACTAAGGCCATCATAAAAAACCATGTCTATATATGGGACTTTTGACTTCTGTAGAACAAAATTTTTGAAAAAGTTTCATGCAACAACTGTTGCAGTTATTGCTTATTATTCATATGACCGACCCCAGGGACCGACCATTTTGCATTTTTGTATTAAAGTGCATACTAAGGCCATCATAAAAAACTATGTCTATATATGGGACTTTTGACTTCTGTAAAACAAAATTTTTCATTGAAGTTTCATGCAACAACTGTTGCAGTTATTGCTTGTTATTCATATGACCGACCCCAGTGACCGACCATTTGGCATTTTTGTATTAAAGTGCATACTAAGGCCATTATAAAAAACTATGTCTATATATGGGACTTTTGACTTCTGTAGAACAAAATTTTTCATTGAAGTTTCGTGCAACAACTGTTGCAGTTATTGCTTGTTATTCGTATGACCGACCCCAGGGACCGACCATTTGGCATTTTTGTATTAAAGTGCATACTAAGGCCATCATAAAAAACCATGTCTATATATGGGACTTTTGACTTCTGTAGAACAAAATTTTTGAAAAAGTTTCATGCAACAACGTTGCAGTTATTGCTTATTATTCATATGACCGACCCCAGGGAAGGACCATTTTGCATTTTTGTATTAAAGTGCATACTAAGGCCATCATAAAAAACTATGTCTATATATGGGACTTTTGACTTCTGTAAAACAAAATTTTTCATTGAAATTTCATGCAACAACTGTTGCAGTTATTGCTTGTTATTCATATGACCGACCCCAGGGACCGACCATTTGTCATTTTTGTATTAAAGTGCATACTAAGGCCATTATAAAAAACTATGTCTATATATGGGACTTTTGACTTCTGTAGAACAAAATTTTTCATTGAAGTTTCGTGCAACAACTGTTGCAGTTATTGCTTGTTATTCGTATGACCGACCCCAGGGACCGACCATTTGGCATTTTTGTATTAAAGTGCATACTAAGGCCATCATAAAAAACCATGTCTATATATGGGACTTTTGACTTCTGTAGAACAAAATTTTTGAAAAAGTTTCATGCAACAACGTTGCAGTTATTGCTTATTATTCATATGACCGACCCCAGGGAAGGACCATTTTGCATTTTTGTATTAAAGTGCATACTAAGGCCATCATAAAAAACTATGTCTATATATGGGACTTTTGACTTCTGTAAAACAAAATTTTTCATTGAAATTTCATGCAACAACTGTTGCAGTTATTGCTTGTTATTCATATGACCGACCCCAGGGACCGACCATTTGTCATTTTTGTATTAAAGTGCATACTAAGGCCATCATAAAAAACTATGTCTATATATGGGACTTTTGACTTCTGTAAAACAAAATTTTTCATTGAAGTTTCATGCAACAACTGTTGCAGTTATTGCTTGTTATTCATATGACCGACCCCAGGGACCGACCATTTGGTATTTTTGTATTAAAGTGCATACTAAGGCCATCATAAAAAACCATGTCTATATATGGGACTTTTGACTTCTGTAGAACAAAATTTTTCATTGAAGTTTCGTGCAACAACTGTTGCAGTTATTGCTTGTTATTCATATGACCGACCCCAGGGACCGACCATTTGGCAATTTTGTATTAAAGTGCATACTAAGGCCATTATAAAAAACAATGTCTGTATATGGGACTTTTGACTTCTGTAGAACAAAATTTTTCATTGAAGTTTCGTGCAACAACTGTTGCAGTTATTGCTTGTTATTCATATGACCGACCCCAGTGACCGACCATTTGGCATTTTTGTATTAAAGTGCATACTAAGGCCATTATAAAAAACTATGTCTATATATGGGACTTTTGACTTCTGTAGAACAAAATTTTTCATTGAAGTTTCGTGCAACAACTGTTGCAGTTATTGCTTGTTATTCATATGACCGAACCCAGGGACCGACCATTTGGCATTTTTGTATTAAAGTGCATACTAAGGCCATTATAAAAAAACCATGTCTATATATGGGACTTTTGACTTCTGTAGAACAAAATTTTTGATTAAAGTTTCATGCAACAACTGTTGCAGTTTTTGCTTGTTATTCATATGACCGACCCCAGGGACCGACCATTTGACATTTTTGTATTAAAGTACATACTAAGGCCATCATAAAAAACCATGTCTATATATGGGGCTTTTGACTTCTGTAGAATAAAATTTTTCATTGAAGTTTCATGCAGCAACTGTTGAAGTTATTGCTTGTTATTCATATGAACGACCCCAGGGACCGACCATTTGTCATTTTTGTATTAAAATGCATACTAAGGCCATCATAAAAAATCATGTCTATATATGGAACTTTTGATTTCTGTAGAACAAAACTTTTCATTGAAGTTTCGTGCAACAACTGTTGCAGTTATTGCTTTTTATTCATATGAACCAACCAGCTAGCATTTTTGACATTTAGTATATTGGACCGATAATTTAGCATTTTTATACTAAAAAACAGTGTTTTTAAGTTAAAGCATAACATAGTCTGTTATGCTTTAACTTAAAAACACGGTTTTTTTTACGTTGCGCATATTCAGCATATTAAAGCCTTACTTTCAAATGAATGTTTATTCAAATTTGCATTGTGCAATAATAATATTAAAAAAAAACTTTTTTTTAGTTAAATAATTTAGATTTAATAATTCTCTAAATATAACAGAAAAAATCTATCATAAAAGTTCTATAGTTTTCTTGTAACATTGCTGTTCTGCATAGTTCTGTATAATAACGGAGTAGTTCAGAACTATGCAGAACAGCGATATTACAAGAAAACTATACAACTTTTATGATGGATTTTTTCGGTTATATTTAGAGGATTATTAAATCTAAATTTATTAATTAAACGAACTAATTTTTTAATTTTAAATTAGACAAATTTGGAAAAACTATCGCGAATTCAACTCGGTTATTTTCAGAAAAACGCAGCTGATTGTTACACAATTTTATTTGTATTCGCCTAATTGTTTTCTAATTTTTATACAATGTTTCGATTGTATTGCATATTTTTATTTTTATTCGCCTAATTGTACTCTATGTATTTTTTTTACCTAAGAGCAACATTTAGGGAAATAACTAACCAATACATATATATAGCGTATACGTATATGAGAAAATTTGTTATTTTTTTTGTTAAGTACTTGATAGCATGATACAATAATTTTCTCTTTATCAGATAAACTCACTAGAAATATATTGTCGCTAGTAAACGAATTGTGGTGACCTTATATTTTTTCATTTTCGTTTATTTTGTGCATATCCACACTAGGGTAACTTTAATCTGGTATTTTTTTCGTTTTTTCCCCTTTACCAATAAAATCGGTTTTATCTGGGCCGCAATTTTTTGATTTTATTGGTAAAGGAGAAAGAAACGGAAAAAATACCAGATTAAAGTTACCCTAGTATGTCATCAGCCTATGAATATTATATAAGAAGATAATTATTTTAGGTCACCGTTTTAGTTCATTTTTTGAACGTTTCATGGTGGGTTTATCTATAAGAAGATAAATTTATTGTATCATGCTTGATAGGCATCATTTTAATATATATACATATTTGTTTTTATTTGTAATGTGTGTAAATGTTTTCATTTATCGACGTATTTTTGTGTAAGTTATTTTCGAAAAAGTATTTTGGATAGACTTGCGAGGACATTGCAAAAATGATTCGATTATCGATGTATCATTCATGAAACTTGTGTGTGTATGCTAATGATATTTTGAGGCCAGAAACCGGTCCCAAAGGAGTTCATGTATGTATTGTAAATATATAACATGTACATACTTACAGGCGTTATTATTGTTTGTTATTAACAGATTTTTTTTCTTTATTTTTTATTTATTTATTTTTTTATTTTTTTTATTTATTTGGTTTATAATTTGTTTACTTAAAATAATTTTCTCTGTAACTAATAAAAATGCATAATGAAAATTACAAATAATATAAATAACATATTTTTTGTAGAATCGTTTAAAAGGGTGAGACCTCATATGTGTTACGGTATGGCAAAGGGAAAATGGTTTTTAATTTTTATTTTCGTTTTTAATTACAAGTAAATGTTTCATGTGATATCCCTCGGCCTTTTTATGTTGACTCTTTTATAGATTGCTTACTGCTGGCGCTATTTTCTGTAAAATAATCTCTCTGGCTCAATAATATTTCTCGAAACAGGTTCGCAATTACATGGGAACGTCAGACACGAATATCGATTGATTTGAGTTCTAAATCCTATTCAACTTGCTCATGGTACCAATTATGTAAGAAGCCTTCCACGTGGTGTTATGCTATTCGTGCCGTCACCTCACGTAAACCTTGATTTTTAGATTGATTGAGATGTGCGGAATTGTCTCAGTAATCTGTTTCTAGACGGTATACTGCGGAAGATGCATAAAATAATTTTGAAAAACATAAACTTTAGTATTGAGAAAACTGAATTTGACTTAGTCATCTCTTAGCGGGTTATGGCCAAGTTTGGTTCAGCAATGGTGGTGAATGTAGGAACTAGATATTTGTTTAGCTGATTATTTTCAAATTTATTTTGAAGAAAAATCTAGAACTTCATCCAGGATTTATGTTGCAATCTCGATTCAGCTCAATATACCAGGTTTAAACATAATTAGTTAAAAATTGCCTAGCCTGGCCGAATTCCAGAACTTCTCTAAAATCCATTTTCAAATGCCCGCCCAATTCTGCATACCTGATTTGACAATAATTTTCCGGGGTATGGTCAAGTTGCATTCAGAATGGTCGAACTGTTTGACCACAAAAAAGACACGTTAAACCCCAATACAAGTTGACTTTAGTTTATTAAAACCCTAGTCCAGCTCTATAAACTAAAATGGATAATTATTATCGGTTAGGTAACGACCTCATTATATCCCGAATCTCAAAATATCGTCAAATTCAGCTTTGCGCATCGAATTTGACCATCATTTGTTGAGAGATGGCCTAGTTGAGCATTATTTAATAGTTTCAATAAAATTCTGCATACCTCATTTGACAGTAATTGGTTGAGGAGTGGTAAAGCTCCATTGAGCATGGCATAATATGTTCTGTGCAGTATAATTTACTTGGTAATTAAATGAATATGCGTCAGTGACCAAAATTAATAAATCATTTGAAATGTTTGCGAAATAACCTAAATTTATTTGAAAAATCCAATCCGGTAGTTAATCTGGTATATATCTTGATAATTTTCCGGGATCCATGGCCTTTGGAATGCCTCACATATTTTTTTCTCACATATAAAACACCTTGTTAAGGTTAGCCGAAAGTAGCCAGCCGAAAGTGAAAAAATCGATAATGCAGATAGTGCCTTGACTACTTCAGCCGAACGTTAAACAAATTATATATTAAATTGAAGTATCCCAGACGAAAGTGACTATCGATAAAACATAAGTAAAATCAAAATTTCAGCCCTATAGACTCATTAGACTCACCCTAACCTATACTCAAAATCTATCTTTGGACATGAGCTAGCAAGTCGGCATAGTCAGATTGGTGTCTATCTGGCAAAATCTCGAATGATAGATGATTTTATCGTCTGAAGATGCAAAAAATAAAAATTTTCCCCTATAACCCCATCAGACTCACCCCTAACCTATAAGCAAAATCTACTTCTGTTTATGAGCTATCAAATCGGCATAGTCAGATTGGTGTCTAGATGCCAAAATCAAGAATGACGAACGATTTTATCGATGAAAAATGGGGAAAATCATAATTTCGCCCCTATAACCCCATCAGACCTACACCTAACCTATAATCAAAATCTACCTATGGTCATGGGCTATTGAATCAGCCTAGTCAGATTGGTGTCCATCACAAATATAACCGAGTAAAACCTACTACAAACTCATAATCAAATTTTACTTAGGGTTATGGTTCATCCAATTGGTACAGTCAAATAGAAGTTCACTTATAAAAATCTTGATATACAAATCATTCATCAGATAAACGTGACTGCATCTCATGGCTATTTTATAGGTCGCGCTATCATTCCGATATTTTGGAGTTGGCCGAACTCTGTCGAAGATTGGGGAGAAATATTTCTAACCGAGAAGTATAAAGTTTTAAATTTGAAATTATTTTTATTTTTTTGTTCATAAATTATGTATGCAGTTTGAAGAAGACGACATTATGTAATTTAAAATATATTTTAACGAAATATAATGTTGTACAGATTTATTAAAGGCAGATTTACGATTTTTGTAAGCAGTTCAGTCATAGTTTTATACGCAGGGGCTACGTTTAAACACTCTTTTCCTGTGTTTTTCTGCAATTAGTAGGTGGCTATTGAGTAGTTTTCAGTATTGCACCTCATTTATACCGTGGTTTCATTATTTATAATAAAAAAAACAGAAATAACTTGATTTATGAGTAGAAAGTCTACACAACCCTGCAGTCTTTTGAAACCCTCGATAATAGCCCAACGAATGGGAAATATGGCTGTTGACTTCTTCGGACCCTTACATGAGACCGATGGTGCGGCTATCGACCCAAGCAGACATTGGAGAAAGTTCCCACACGACGGGAGTAATGATTTGCGCTCATATCGGCAACTGCTCTCGATTGTACAAAAACTGTAATGAACACAATGTTATTACTGTAAGGACTACTCAAGCGGCACATTTCTGACATTAAATCGCAGTTTGTTTAGTTAAAGATTTTCATACTGAGTGGCCGAAGTACTTTTCAAGTATTAGATTTGCTGTGAACACCACAATCTGGGAGGACACTGATAAAACTCCTGCTTTTCTTTGTGGAAGTTACAAGGAGTCATGAAGGGTGTTCGTGAAAGCAATGAACGAGAGCAGGATCGGCGAATGAAATATGGAGACACGCGACTCTAACATCGATCATTTAATTACAGAGGCTTTCTTTCAATAAGGACGCTCGATATTTAAATAAAACGTGTATACAGAATTTCTGTTTATTTGAAAAAATATTTTATGGAATTAAGTATGAAGTATAAAGTCGTTCAAACGTCAGCCGCGGCTTTGCTTGGTTCGATGACTTTGTCGTATAAAATAAATCTATGTAGCGGAGTTGCAGTCTAGGCACGAATTGTTTGCGGTTTATTTGCATTGACCTGCGATTTAAGATGACCCCAAGGAAGCTTTAAAAGCCTCAAGCTGCACGCAAGTCGTCGGTATCCATATCACTCATAGTTTACGCCACCGATGATCCCGCCAGACTAAAATCTAGATGCATTTGGTGCTGGTTATATTTCGTGGGGATTGGTATTGCCCCAATTCCGATAAATTTGCTTGTTCACAAATTTTTTCATTGAAAAATTTGCCTCGTCACTAAATATGTTTTTTTTTATTGGTAAAGTGCGGAACATTCTCAACGGAACACTGATTTTTAAAATAAAATTTTGTTTATTGGCACACTTTGTTCAACGCTATAACTTTAAGTGGTGACCTCATATACACTACTGAATTATTCACAATAAATTTGACAGATGTTACTATAACAACATGACATTGAAAGACGGAGGGAGAGGAATACAGCGAAAATATTTAGTAGAAAACTAGCTCCCATGTATGATGGACCGTAACTATTTGACGTTTTTTATTTTGTTCTTTAAGTTTTAACGGAACGTTTTAAAGTTTAAAAGTTGGAGTTTAGTTGCGGCAACCCCGTATTTCTTTAATTTTTTTGTTCACGGTAGAAAGAATTATGAAATAAACGGTGGCCATTTAAAAGTTTTTCGTAAAACGCTATAAAATAAGTATGCATCTTAATTTTATGGAAACATTTTTTTATTATGTAGACTGAAGTCTCCAATTTAAGAATGAAAAACAATTTTATCGTCATTTCAGCGTTTACAGCAGCGTTTTCGACGAAAAATTGGCCAATTATGCCGCTAGTCTAAAATTCACCCGAAACAGCCACTATTGTTATGTGAATTGGCTTCTCTACGATTATATTAGTGGTTGTTTTGAACCCCCAAACCAACAGTTCAGCTTGTTTATATAGCTCGCGAAATGCAAATGCCTTCGTCTGAAAAGATGATTTTACGACGAAAATCATCGTCATTATGAAGCAGGTATGTGGCCCACGCAGAAAACTGAAATCAAAGCGGATGGTCATTTTCTTTCGCCTCGGCCTCGAGTTGAGGTCGCTGGGTTTTGCCCTACTCTGTGGCCCACAGCCGCAATATTCTCTAGCGTGAGCACTGTTCCAGCTCGGGGACCACTTCTGCCATCTAATAGCAAGCTGTTCTCATCAACTTTCTTCACCATTTTCACTACCCCGGTTCAGCTTAGCGCTTTTTCACGATCCTAATTTCATTTCACAATTCACACAGTTTCATATACACAACACTGACTTTGAAAATAACTATGATTTAAAAACAAACCAATAAATTGCCCACCCTGTATATAGTTAGACCGCATTGTATTCTAGAGCAAAAAGGTGAAGAATTAAATCAATGTTATATGTTATAAAATATTGAACAATATTTGTTGAAGATAAAGTGTCCACTATCAAATGAAACGGAGTGTATCATTTTGATTTTATGATATATACCAGAAACAAATCGTTAAAAAATTTGCACACCATTAGTCAAAAATTAAAAATATTCATTGTACTCCCGTCCAAATTTAAAATATTACATTTCCTTTATATAATTTGCCAAAAATAGATTTAAACTTTTTCCTAAACTAAAATAATAACTTGTGTATAGTTTATAATTTAGTATAATTCGTTAAAAGTTAAATAAACTCAGTACAATCTAATGCAATTTATTATTTTGTTTTATATTACTTTTTCAAAACATGTTAATGAGATTGTAACAATATTGTGGTATGGCAGACGAGAACAATGTACCACAACCATATTCAGCCAGCCACGTGAACAAAAACACTTAATTTTAAGATAGCGAACATAACAGATATAAATTATGTAGTTTAGACAAAATTTATTAATGTTCGTAATTATTTAGTGTTAGACTAAATCGTGGAGTGGATAAAAAAAAATATTAACAAGCCACCTGGATTTAAAAATAACAACTAAAGATAATAAAATTATGTCTAGTCGCGGTATAGTTTATTGTATACAATTTAAATTTCGTTCTTTTCTCAACTATGTGTGAGGAACAGAATAAAACTTTTTTTTTGTTTGGTTGTTCTTATATGTGAACCCCAAGATATATGATTCTTGTTCTTTTCCGGGTGTTTTTGTGGTTATACAATGCTCTTGCTGGAAATACTAAGCTAAAAATTTATACGTATGCATTTGGTACAAGACACACGTGTGATACACTGGTTAAAAGTTTTCTTATATTTTCAATTATTTTTGTTGCTTGTTTTAAGAGTCTTTAGTGTAGTAAAGAGCAAAAGAAAAAAAACGGAAAAATTTATTTTCTTAATTTTTTTTATGTTCTACGAGTAAAAGTTTTAAGTTAGTTTTAACAGAGCTTTTTTAGTGTTTATTCTTTTTTTTTTTAAATATTATTGAGTAATGTATTGTAGTAAAAACAAAAAAAAATATTAAAGTTATGGTTTCTCAAAGTTTTATGTTTATTTTCGTTCAGAATGTGTTTCTGGATATATGATGTACATTTAAAATTTTCTTTATATAAATATATATTATTATAGTTAGCACTACGGTAAGTACGACTACCATAAATAATATCATAAATTATTATATTTATAGTTTTAGTTAATTATCAAGTAAAAAATAAAAATCAGGTTTTACGATACAAAACTTTTTTGTTTTTTTTTGTTAAATTTTTCTAATATAATCCAATCTTATCTCTTTATTACCGTACCGATTTATTGTCAATTAAATTCAAATAGTCAAATCCAATAAATAGCACACAAAGCAATATCCTCACTCCCTACTCAGTCTAATACAATAATAATTCACAATTGTGTACAGATCAGCAATTTAATATTATTATTATTTTTTGTTTGATTCAACAATTTTTAATTTTCCTATTACCTTAAATCTCATATAAATTTGAAGATTTTCTATTTCTTGTTATAAATGGAATAAGAAAACGACAAAAATGTACGTACAGCTTTTATTCCTCATTCTAAATAATAATTGAATTTTGTCGAAGAATACTTCTATTCAATAGGTATGTGTATGTCTGGTATACAACCAGACAAGAAGTTTTATTTACTATGACATTATGTCTTTTGGATAAAAAAAATAAAGTTAAGTAACATAACAACAACAAAAAAAAATACAATTTCTTTTCTAGGTATATATGAAAGGATAAAATCGTGACTAAAATATTTAAGAGTCATAAAAGGCAGAGAGACATTTTTCAATATTTAAATTTTTGCATTTCTTTAGGCAAATTATAATTTAGCGAAATGACGAAATAATGCTGTGTAACTAGCAAAGGATTGGAGATTTGACATGAACTGAATTTTTTGTGCTGTATATCGAAAAACTTTAATTTTTTTAATCGACAGTTTTTTAAATAATAAATTACAGTTTTATTATAATTTTTTTCTATGGTTAAGATGCAATTTTATTTGCATTTTGCTCATTCTTGAATGCATTTAAATTAAACCTAACTAGGAAAGAACTAAGTTTAGGACTAGTAGAAGAAGCCAGCAAAAATAAAAAAGTGTGACATTTAACAATGACATTTATATGAATTAAAAATTGACATTTAATATTTGAAAAATTTTAACAATTTAGTTCGAAATCAAAATTGTTTATAAGAAATCCACATGTAGTGTCATAAAAATTACTAACCTAAAAAATTAGGATTTTAATGTAAAATCTTAAATTTATGAATTTTCTAACGAAACTTATTATTTGTTTTCAGATCTAATACGTTCATTATCAATGTCAGTATGGTTTTCTAGAACGTTTAGATTAGGACTACCTATATTCCAAACCATTGGAAAAAATAGTTATTTAATTATTCCTAATAATTTAGGGAATTCTTAAGAAATTGAAATTCTTGAGACCTAATATGTTGATCAAAAATGTCATTTTCTGATAAATTCAGATTATGGATAATTTTATTTAAAACCATTTGAAAAGCCAATTATTTTTACGTGGTCAAATAAAATTTTTGCTAATATTTACTGAAGTAAGAATTTAAAGTTTTCTTAAGAAACTGAATATCTCGAAACCTAATATACATATTTATCAGGTTGACACTATTAGTTGATTGATTGGACTGTAAATTCAAGTACTAGGCAACTGTGCCACACATAACAAGGGACAGGAAAATATATTTTTATAATAAAATTCTAATAGTTTATAAAGAAGAATAAAGATTTGATATGAAGAGAAAAAGTGAGAATTCTACAAAAAAAAAACAAATATTTCGGTAAGTAAAAAGAAAGAAACCAACCACTAACCTAAACCGGCCAAGGTAATAGGGTGTTCGTCCGGCTATCTTTTGAGACGGGAACTGTTGTTGTGATCAACACCTTTCCCTTCTGCCAGAACCACCCGAATACTCCCATAAATACTTACTAACATCGTGTATGGGCCCAAGGCCAATAATTTCTTTTTCTTTTATGTTTTACAAGAGTAATGGTACTATTCCATGGACAAAACAGAAAATTTTTGCTGAACATCGGACAAAGATAAGAGCTAAAATTTACATTAGAGCGACTGAGAAACAACATTTTTATTTTATAGTAGAAAAAATTAGGGAAATTTTGAAATCAACAAAAACTAACCTCACATTTTTTAAATAAATAACTAAATTTCTTTTTTTTTTAAATTGACAATTACACTTGAATCTCGATTATCCGGGATCCGATTATCCGGGATTTTTTTAGTTTCTTGGTTAATCTGAGTTTCATCTGATTAACCGGGATTTTTTTTAGTTCTTATAAAAATAGTTCGATTAACCGGGATTTTTGATTATCCGGGAAGTCCCACTCATCCCGGATAATCGAGATTCATATGTATTTTATATCGTAAAAATTAATAATAAAATCAATATCATTTTTGAGATGAGCAAAAAATATGTTGTTTTATTATTTTGATTAATTTACCAAAATATCTAAAAACATGTTCTACTATAAAATATGGAGGAGAAATTTATAACAAGTTCGTAAATTAATTTTAAAACCTAAACAAAATAAGAAATAAATAATGAATCAGATAAATTTAATAAAAATATTTTATAAATATTTAGTTTTACATAATAATAATACAGTGAATAAGTATTTAAGTTTAAAATTTGAGTGTTGTGTGATACTTGTAATGGTTACTCCAATGAAAACGTCCTCTCGAAAGTCATTCGCATTCAAAACACCGTTGCCCACAGTACGAGCTAGATTTGATCGTGAATTTCATTAAATATTCTTATTTGTTTTGTGTTTCTATTGTAGAATGACGATGAAAGATGAAATAGATCGGTGGCTAGAAGTGTAAATATTTCGGTACTGGAAGATAATGAAGAGTTAAAAGTTTGTAACAGTTCATGGACATAGGACAATGTAAGTGGTGATGATCGTAGACAGCTTGGCTAGTCTTTCAAATTAATCTATGTTTTTTGTATATTCGTAGAAAATCAACAAAAAGATTGCATTTCAAACAAATTTTATTGATACATTTGCCAATTTGATTACTGGCCATCGTAAATGTCAAAAATTTCCAAGTATTTGGTGCCTCATTGGAAGCATCGAGTAAAATTTATGGTTACCGGGTCGATTTCGTGCACAAGGAAGTCGAATGTACGGTGGTTTTTCGTATGAATGTCGGCGGTAAAAAAGACGGTGAATTTGCAGGATCCAAAAGCAACGGCTAAGGCTTAAGCAAAAAAGCGACGTCAACAAAGTTCAACCGTACTAAAATGTAAAGCAACGGTAAATGGTTAACTAGATACGGTATCTTTCTTGGATCCCGTATATGACTAGTTCGAATCGATCTTTTCTAAATACGCTGGGATCGAATAACTCGGAAACTTTATTTGATAACTATAATCCGTACTGGGATAAAACACCAAATGAATTTATACTCAATATTTGGCCACCCGTCGTAAATGAGGAATTTAATATGAAATAATATTTAGGGACTACAAAATTAGTGATAATATAAACAGTTCTATAAGTCAAAAAATGATTTAAAAGCCTTGCAAAGTGTTGGGCAAATTGTCGAGGAGGTACTCAAACCATCGACTGAGGATAAATGTAAATATGTACCTCTAATATGTCAGTGATTCAGTCAAACAATAATTTATGTTTATCTATATTTGAAGTTATTGTGAAAGCAACAAACGAGCTACGATATGTTGTTGGGTCACGACACTTAGACAAGACAAAATTGAAAGCTGGATCTAGGGTAGCTCTTGATATGACCACACTTACAATAATTGCGGTATCTACCGCGTTAGGTTTATCCCCTCGTTTATAATATGTCTCACGAAGATTCTGGTGATGTAACATATTCGCTATTGGTGGCCTATCCGTACAAACTCGTGAGGTCATTGAACTTCCGTTAATAAATCGTGAATTATTTTTGCGTGTTGGTATAACACAGCCAAAAGGTTGTTTAATATACGAACCACTACTCGCTCGTGCGGTAGCATCACAACTAGACGCAAATTTTTTAAAAGTTGTGTTCAGTGCTATCCATCAACCGATCGTGAAATTCGGCGTACTTTAATTAATGGAATTGCTTAATCAAATCGATGGTTTAAATTCGTTGGGCCAGATTAAAATGAATATGACTCTATCGAATGGCGGTTTATGAATACAAGTAAGTCTTTGAATAAAAAAATGGTAAAATTATTTAACTAATAAGGATTTCGTTTTACTTTAGATTACTAGGCCATCGAGCCAACCGTCATCAAAACATTGTGGTTTAATCTCACTCATTTTGGCCAAAATGAATTTTCGACTCCAATCTCGATGCTGTTCAAAGGAATAGCAATTTGTAGCAGTTCACAAGGCAGATGCGGTGGTATGCAACAAGAGTCGAAAAAAATATTAGGCCAAATTTATTAAAAGTATGCGTTTCATTGTTGAGCCAATTGCAAACGTGGGATTTGCGGCGCGGTTTTTGCCCCGAATTTCATTGGACGGCACGAGGATTAAATTTACCACTAGATAAACCAACAGATATCATTTACAAAGAGAGTGACGAGGCCCACTACTGTCACAAACTAAAATACTACAATAGCTAAAATGCATGTCCCTTTATGTTTATCATTAAAATACGAACAAAATATCGCGATGTATTATAGAATCACAGGAACTTCCGTTTGATGTATGCACTCACTGAAATTATTTTGAACAACGACTTTAACATAAATGAGTTTTTTACTCCCGATTATGATGTTTTTCGAAGGTTGGATTTCCAGCCAAGAGATCGGTTTTTTATCAGTCAATCATTACAAACACTGACAAAGCTGATATATTGGGTATTAAAATTAATATAAAAATTAATAATTTATTTTTATTTGGTAAAATGAAATAAAAAAACATAAATTAAATTAAATAAAAAAAAATCATCGATGTTTTAAATTTTTAGCGTGTCGTCGGTCGCACCGCACGACCAAGCTCAAAAAATTTATGTTTTACTACCATAAAAATATCAAAAATATAAAAGTTTCCTGAGAGTGGGGGAATTTTTTCAGTTTTGCTGCCATAAAAAAATACTCGAGTTGATATTTTTTATGAAAAATTATGGCAGCATAACAACAATTTGCTCAGCAAGCTATAATAGGATGCGCCATTCTTCCTGTAGTCGATCTATACTTTTGTATCGTTTTAGTTTTGCTGAAATAATATTGTATGCACATGGAATAGTACCATAAGTAATTATAAGATGAACGTTTAAACACCTCAATACACAACCTCGGGTGATTCGATCTTCATAATGGGTTGATGACGCTACCACTACTTACGGGTCTGGTACCCCTACTCTAAACTTCCTTTTTCCTTCAAATGCGGTTAACAAGGCCACTATCTTTGCACCCCAACACCTACGCCGTTCCCCGTAAAGACTGAGCGGAAACAATTACCGCATAGGGGTCACGCAGACGCACTCAAAAAAGTAATCGATGCGATTTTTACTTAACCTGTTAAGTAAATTTAAAATTGTAAAACTAACATAATATTTTAGATTATTTACCCATGCTCAGTACAAATTTTATAAGTTCTCTTTACTCAGCCTAGGTCAAAATAACATTTTGTGAAATGTAAAAACAATTTGTCAAAATAAAACGAAACAAAACCTTTTAAATAGTTGAAAGAACTTAATCATATGTAAAAAATCGTCATTATATTCTTATACTTATTGTTAACAAGTAAAATTTACTTAGACAACGTAAAATACATTTTTAACCAAAATTTACATTTGCAAAGTAAAGGTTGCAAACTGGCGTGTTAAATTTACATCGACGATATATAACAATTATTATTGCATTTTTAATATAATTCGCTAGGTCAGTTGATGTAAACATCATTTAAATTGATGAAGTTTGAAACGTTATGTTCGTAGTTTGATAACTACATAATCTGATCTGATGATGAGGATATCGAATCGTTTAATTAAAAGATTCAAAATTTGTGTCTCACTGGTTTTGAAAAGGTGAGACCTCATCTCGATGTGATAACAAATATTTTGTTATCATGCAAAAAAAATCACGATTTTATTTTTTATTAAGCAAAATGTAAATTTTACTTAAATTAAAGTTAATTCAACATTTTCATTCTACGTATTCTATATTTTCGTTTTCTTTCATCCAATAAGTTGAAGCAACAAAATGCGAAGTAAATATTACATGCAACGACATAATTTTATTATAAAATATTCTTACATAGCATGAAGTTAATTTCACATTTCAAAATTTGTAAAATTTACTTTGCGCTAATTAGGCTCAATTTCAACAGCGATTTTAGGTTAAATTTACTTATATTTTTTGTAGACTTCACCCTATTATTTTTTTCAGTGCGGGTAGCTAGCAATTCTATGAAAACGGGCTGGCCTTAACAAGGTAGAGGCTAACCTGTTTCAGTTATTATTGGCTTGGTTTTCAACAATTACTTTTATAAATCAGCATCTAAGAAAAAAATATTAGTAGATCGGCTCTGAAGTTGGTTGCATTAAAATATACTTGAACGTACCGAAATGGCCCACTATTTTTGACATGTGTCTATTGGAAGCAAAACATACTCTTCCACCAATTTTTTTTGTGGAAACTAGTGGAAAGTTTTTTTTTCGAAAGTCCTGTTAGGCCTGTTTAATATATAAAAAATTCATTCGTTGCAACGTTTATTTATTATTCTTTTGTTTGTGTACTCAATTTGAAGCAAAAAATTTAACTCGGTAACATCTGGGTTAAGATGAGTATATTTTTGCAAAACCTATTACACACGGTACAAAAGCGCGGAAAGTAACAGTCAATAAATCTAACTGGAAGAAGGAACAACAAAAGAGAAATAGGTATAAACAGTTTATTTGGACACATTCTTCAAATCTAGTCTTAATCAAATTTATTTTAGGTATATTCGAAAATTACTGCCGAAAATGCAAAAATGTTCCCATAGAGAATTGTGCATCATTGCAAACGAATAAAAGTTTATGCCAAAACGACGACGAGGTGTAGGTGGGTCCCCAAAAAAATTTAGTGTGCAATATCTAATGCGAAAACGAAATTCATAATTGGTTAGAATATGTCAAACCAGCTTTACAAATATTTTGGGAATAACGAAGAGCCATCAAAAGAGCCAAATATGGCACCAGTAGAAAATCGTCGATGGCGAACACAAAGACAATACATGTGTGGGGAACTGTCTATTAATACAATTTACCGAATGTTTGTACACGATTTTCCAGATTAAAAGTAAAAAAAAGTTATTTCCGATACATATTTAACTGAAATTTTAATATCGGTTTTAAATCCCCTTCATCTGATATGTGGAGTACTTGCCAATCCACAAAGGAACAACTAAAAACTGAAACGGATCCGCAGAAAAAAAAACTTCTAATGACAACTTTAAGGGTGCATATATTAATAAGCAAAAGCATTTAACGGGTTGACGAAAGAGAAAAAGCAAAATATGGCTTTTTTTATTGCTAAAAAAATGTTATTAATAAAAGTGGCTGAACAAGCTGCCTATTGCAGCAGTAAGCTGTACTTGTACAATCTTGTACAAGGAGCTTCGATAGATCACGTTAAAAGAGAAAGTGTATTTCTCTATCTTTGTATTGAAAACGAGCGGCCCATAAAGTCTAACAAAATTGAGAATCACAGACTTCAAAATTCAACTTTTAGCAGCAATATATCGAAAACTGATAGAGCGATATGATAGAGTATACGCCCAATTGAAAAAAAATGTTAAAGCGGAGGAGACCATAGTTAAACCGGAGGAATATTTACGAGAAGAAAGGAACCGTTATTAGATTGGGAGGTCCTGATTATAAAATTAGGGATTAGAAAAATGTAGCGACTACAATACTAAAACCACCTCCTGGTCAGTGACGCTTTAAATTCAATGCGTCGAAGAGATTTTCAATAAATCGACTTGATAATAACACGGTAACTATTCGTGGGGAAATAGCTTACCTATCGGATGTATGTAAGGCCAAATCGGTGTTAAAGAAAGGAAAATCTTTACGAAATATAATAGTTAGTATTTTCCTTCTCAATGTGCCGGTAAAAGTGGAACAACTTAAGGATGTTGATCAATTACTTAAAAAACACTTCGGTGAAAATTGGCAATCAAATGAAGATGTTGCCTTTTACAAACATGTACTAGAAGTAACTGACTTACGTCCTATATAGGAAGAAATATGTGAAACAGCTGATGAAGATAATACCAACCTATAAAAATTTAGTATATAGTTAGATATTCTAAAGTGCAATGGAGTCAGTCATTTTATTTTAAATTAATAATGATTTTAATTTTTATTACAAAATGTGATATGTATTTTGAATACTTTGCCTTTTATTTTTAATCTTTTTAATTATTTAAAGCATATTTGAATCAAAACAAACCTAATCAATGTTGGTTCGTTGGAAAATCTACCATATCTGATGGTAAATAGCAAAAGCATCCATGTTAAATTAAATTTTTTCTCGGAATTCATTAATTTAAAATATCTGAGGCATAATTTTTAAACTTTAATTTACAGTTCTTAATTATTAAAGAATATCTTGGGAGAGATATTGTGCCATTTATCTCAAAATGACTTAAGATGGATAAGAGCATGTTTTGCTTTAATATATACAGCTAGTTATTGCTGTTTTTAGAACATTCTGTTTTCAGTCGTTTACAAGCTGTCGTTCCGTCGGCATAAATTTTAGGAGATCGATGTCGATAAGCAACAATTACGTCACGGCATTCTATTCTGTTTTCAAATGAAAGATTTTTTTTTTTTTGCAAAGCTTTTGAATTGATGAATTCAACTTTGGGTGAACATTCTGTGAGTCATTCAGCAGTCAAAAAAATGATGGGGGGGTGGGATATGGGAAAAATATAGCAGAGAAAGAAATAGAGTTATTTTAATACATTTTACTAAATGAATATAAATATTTACTTCGCGCATGTTATAATCTTTTTCTCCTCTTTGCTAATAACTATAATAACTGACCTGTGAGACGTAATATTTTAGACCACTCTGTTAGTAGTTTTCATAATATTGAGCTAGTTCGGAGTTTTACCATTGAAGCCGACATAAGTGATCATAGTTTTGTACTCTGAAAATTTCGCTTCAAGCCTAAATATTTTACTCTGACACTGACGAAAAACACGTTAATTACAAAACTTTCGAACACAACTGTAATATAATTTCACATCATACACTTATGAATAATTTGTAACATTTTATTGATATAATGAATAAAACTGAAAATATTGTAGTGGTACGGATTTATTTCTTATTTCAGTCAACACAATTGTGTAGGTGATTTTTACCTATAATTTTTTTTAGTATTAGTCACATTTTTCTTGAGATTTCAAACAAATTAATTGAAGTTTTAATATTTAGATAACAATATTTTCACATAAAAATATTAAATATTAATTTATAAATAATTACATACTTTTTCTTCGGTTGCCTTCCGGCATTGTTAAAAGTTTGACACAACAATATTTTTCTCGCTAAATTTAATTTTTATTTTTTTCACTGAATAAGTTAGTTTAAATATTGAACTTTAGATGGCATCACCATTAAGAAAAATGATACAATTAGAATGGTAAACGTTTTATTTGGATGGAATTTTACTTACACAATTGTGTTAGTTGGACTCCAATTGCTCATTTAATTTCAAAACCGTTAGATTTATGAAACGATTCGCTTTTACCCACACAATTGTGGTAATTGGTTTATATTGGCCACAAAAATTTTTTTTCTGGATTTATATGGAAAGTTCTTTTCCTTACACAACTTCTACAAATAAAAAAAAATGTGGTGCTGAAGGGTTAAAAAATTTTACTAAATGAATATTAATATTCACTTCGTGCATGTAATATCCTGTTTTTCTAATTAGCAAACAACTACTTATTTAGGTTATAAGGAATGTGCAGTATATTTCGTGAATAAGTAAACAAATTAAACATATATAACTGCAACAATGAAAAAATTTACTTCCTGCATGTAATAATTGTAAACTTATTTTATTTGTATATTGTACATTATTATTATTGCTTGAGTTAAATTTAAGTAAAGATACTCTAATTATATATGGTTATTTTACTAAATTTTACTAAATGATTATTAATATTCACTTCGTGCATGTAATAATCTGTTTTTCTAGTTTGCTAATAATAGTAATAACTATTTAGGTTATAAGTAATGTGCAGTGTATTTCCTGAATAATTAAACATTGTAAACGTAAACTATTTAACAACTGCATGTAATAATAATTATCCTTTTAAGTGCCTGTAGAATCAAAACTAACTTTATCCAAATTTATCAAATTTGAGTTAGCAATACCATTTTATTAATTTAGCGCTGAATTCAAATATGAAATCAAATTGAATCAAAACTTACTATATCTTGCCTAAAATAGGCATTGAAGCTGAGGGTTAGTGTCAAAACCAACATTATCCAAAGGATAATGTAGTTTTGTCGCCAAATATTTTTTTTTACAATGAATGATATTAAAACTTTCATTCCAGAAAACATGTAAAGATTTCTAACATTAAGCGGTGCAGAACTAATCAGGCCAAAATGTTTGGCATCAAAAACATAGAACACTCAATTATGATCAATGCGCTACTTTGCGCTAAGTTTTATTTCTATTTTGGGAGCATTTAGATTTAGGGTTAACAATCTAAACAAGCAATTTCATCAGGCTGGATTTCTAACCAAAAAACGAAAAGGATTCTAAAGAACTGTTGAGGTTCTAAAGAACTGCTGACATATATCGAGTCACATTATTGTAGTGGTAGGGTTTCAAGACAATATCTAGCATCTGAACTCAATATAAAAATGGTTGTGGAAAATCTACTTATTGGAAGCTGAAAAAATAGTCGTTAAAGATTCATACTTCAGAATGACTTTCAATAACAGTTATAATTTAGGTTTTGGATCAACCCAAACAGATGTTTACTCACTTTGTTGGATGAACAATTAAAATATGAAACGAATGAATAGAAGAAAAATCACATGATTAAAGAAAAACGTGTACACAACCTTCGGGCGAAAACATTTTATAAGCAACTGCAAGGCACAGATGAAAAGTTTGTTACGACTACATGGTCCTAACATTCATTTCACTTCCTTATGAGTGTTTTTTTGGGGTTTTTATTCCATGGTAATGTAGTACATATTTTGTCTGATAGCAATGCCACCTGTGTTCGAACACTTGTCACTTATTGTACTAATATATTTTCCACTGTGTGAAATTGCTTTTATATGTTAAGTTCTCATTTTTCCCAATACCATAAGGCCGCGCGATTGTCGAGTAAATGAGAGAGCGAGACCAACATGTTACCTGTGTGTGTGTGCGAAGCAATGCGCTCTAGAGGAATATTTTTTGTTGTATGTTTCTCGTTTGTATCAATGTAAATTGATAGAAACGAAAAATCGGGAAGAAAATAGATTCTTCTAGAACGTTTTTGCGTTGTTTTGGTGCGAGAATTTTTTTCTTGTTAAGTGAGTCTCTTGTTGGAATTTAATAAAAGTGGTCAAAGTTTTATTTTTTTTTTTTGAATCGAGTTTTCCATTTTTGCTAAAGAAAATTGTTTGTAAAGCACAAAACCAAAAACAAACAAAATTTTTAAAAAGAATATCGTGTAATGTTGGGATGTGATTTATCAACTTAACCATTATTAACAATTATTTATTAAGAAATCTATGTTTGTAACGATATTTACATCGTTGAATGTAAATTTAATAAATTTCATTAAAAACAATTTTGAAGTGAATCATCGAAACAAATGTTTTATTCATTGTGCCAAGACAATTTTTTGGGGACCGTTTGGTGTAGTATTCACACAAAAGAAAACGGAAATTTATACGGTTTTGGCGATCCAACGCCCAACGGAAATATACGGTTTTGGCGAACCAACGCCCAACGGAATTATATACGGTTTTGGCAAACCAATGCCCAACATCTTCGTGGACGTCGGGAGTTCACCCAGCGGTCCGGGCCAGGGCACCTGTTGCATGACTGCTCGAAGCCGCAACTTTTTTTTTATTTATTTAAATCTTTTAAATTTTTTTGTCATTTAAATTCCATTTTCAAAAGGGAAAAAAGAAATTTACATAGTTTCAATTTTCCATCTTTTATTTTCTCTTTTAAAATTTTAAATATTATTCAATATTTGATAATAATTTAAATATTATATTATATCCAATTGTAATCTAGCACCAAAAGATTTTGGCCTCGTGCTCGGTGCACGTGGGTCTCGCTCCCGAAATTTATTTTCGTTTTTTTTGCAGCGATATATACATTATTACCTTTTAGGGGTTTCTAGGGGAATTATTCGTCCTTTTCGAAATCCTGGTCGTTTGATTGCTTTTCTTTATGATTTTTTTTTTGTTTGAAATAATAAAACTTTTGCGAGGTTTTACACCGCGTGTAATTCCGTACATTTGGTTTCATTTATTTTCGTTTTTTTGTATTGACTTCCGTTTGTTTTTCTCCGTGTTACCTTGATCATTTCCCTTATGTTCTTATGATAGTTAGCTTAAAATATAAAATGAATTGCTAAAATTTAAAACTTTTTAATTTAAACTTTCTGTTCACGGTGTAAGCCAGGAACGTCGTAAGCCCCAAACTCCACGACCTCAGTATTTCAGCGAGGCCTCTGCGATGTTTAGTGAAATCTGCGAGCTGGCGGAAGCCAAGTAACAAGTTATTCATTTTAACTTTCGATTGCGAAAAAAAATGTACCCGTCGCATTAAATTAAATTTAAATCCTGACTCAGTACCTCGTGCTTTTGGAATGAGAATGATTTCCCACGTGATTCCAATATAATTACATCGTGTATGTTTTATGCGATGAGCGCAATTGATTTAACGAATTATGATAGGATACGCCTCATTTCAGATGGGTGTGTTGCTAATTTAATAGGAAAAACTGCTTTAAAGTTAATTTGTGGTTTCAAAAAGGTCACTACAACGAACATTTAGTTGTTAATACAACATAACTAAATTTGAAGCTAAAACTGACATTATCCTTAATGATTGGAGCCATTGCTTGCATTATTCAATCATAAGTTTCAAAACTAACATTATCAAATATCTAAGAACTTTTAGTTTTGAAATTAATTTACAAATGTATATTTTTTAACTGTTAAAGTTATAAGTAATTTGTGTAGTTGAACAATAGATATTTGATATTAAAGAAATGTGTCTTGCATTTTAATTTAAACTATAAACATATATGGCTGTAACTATTAAAGGATTTACTTCCTGCATGTAATATTTGTAAACTAATTTTAGTTTTGTAAATATTACTATTATTGCTTGAGTTAAATTTAACTAAACACATTCGTTTATATGTGACGATTTAAATAAATTTTACTACAATAAATTAATATTGATATTCACTTCGTGCATGTAATAATTTGTTTTTCTAATTTGCTAATAACTATTAAGGCTATGAGCAATGTGCTCAGTATATTCCGTAAACAGTTTATCCATTTGAATTTTGTTATCAAATAAATGCAATTTCTATTTTAATTTAAACTATAAACATATGACAGTTACAATTAAAGTATTTACTTCCTGCATGTAATATTTGCAAACTAAGTTTATATATGTTAATACTATTATTATTGCTTCACTAAAATTAAAGTAACCATATTCTGTTTATGTGTGGCTATTTTACTAAATTTTACTAAATGAATATTAATATTTACTTCGTGCATGTAATTATCTGTTTCCCTAATTTGCAAATAACTACTTAGGTTATAAGTAATGTGCAGTGTATTCCGTGACCATTTTTTCTATTTGAAATTTGTTATCAAATTAATGTATTTTTTATTTTAATTGAAACTATAAACCTATGACTGTAACAATTAAAGTATTTACTTCCTGCATGTAATATGTGCAAAGTTTATATACGTTAATACTATTATTATTGCTTCACTTAAATTTAAGTAAACATATTCTGTTTATGTGTGGGTATTTTACTAAATGAATATTAATATTCACTTCGTGCATGTAATAATCTGTTTTCCAAATTTGCATATAACTATTTATGTTAAACATAGTAACCATATTTGACTGTAACAATTGAAAGATTCACTTCCTGCATGTAATATTTTGCATTTGCAACAAAGTACACTTTCTTGCACCTTCGCCAAGAATTGATGAGAAAATCTTTTTTTGTATTCGCTGTTGTAACACAAAGATAGAATAAAATAATTGCTGTCAAAATAACAAGTATTAATTTTTTGATGTTGAAAATTGGATAACAACCTACACAGTAATATTATCACGTCAAATATTTTTCTTAAAATGTCACAAGCGTATATTTCATTAAAACGGTATTAAATCAAATTTATTCCAATACAATCCAGTTTCATATTATGTATAATACTTACATGATATTTAACTTATATGTTGCTCTTTAATACGACGGCATATTATATACAAGAGGGAGAAAAGCACAAATAACTTTTAACTTAAAGGCACGACCTTGTGTATTCGTAATAAATATTTCATAATCTTAACTGAAACATTTTCATTTCACCCTAAAACCAACTGACACAAAAAATTGGATTGTTAAATTTATATTTTTTTTCTTGCCTTACTTTTTTGTTGCAGAATCTTTTCCCAAATTTTTGGTTAGTGTTTCAAATTCGACGTATACAACAACAAAACAGGCAAACAAACAAACAAACAAGAAAATACGAAAAAGGCTTTTACAATATACGCCTCCTTTTTGCTAGATAAAATCATCTTATATCCTTATCATCTTCACATAACTCATACCCTTGCAGATTTTCTTACATATACGTAATACGTATTCAAATCAAAAAATTTTCGATATTCGTTACTTGAATCAAATAAGATTCTATACTCCGTTCATTTTTCCGGAATTATGAGATATTTTTTTTTCCTTTTTGGAAATCTTTAAAGATGTGATGTTATTAGAATTTGTAATAACGTAAAATATTTTTTTTTCTCTCTTTGATTTCTTCGTTCGATTAAGATAACAAGTAAGAGATGTGTGAAAAAAATATTTTATTTAATCAATTACGTAACAAACAAAAATCAAATCAAATTTTTGAATATTTTTTTAAATTTTGAAATGCTGCAATAAATTTTAATTTAAATAAATTTTTAGATCATAAATAATAATGATGGGATTTATAAAACTATTTGAAATTCAAAAAGTATTATTGAAATAAATTTTAATCAATAATAGCATCCCCAATAAATATAATTATATATCTACTACAGTTACGTTTTTATAAAACAACATAATTTTTTCAAAATATTAAATAAATAGAAAAATAATAATCGGTTTTTGTATTCTATAATTACAAACTTCTCGGTGTAACCTAATATTTTATTTTATTGTTACAAATATTCCTTCCATATTTAGCATTCAATTAATATTTATTTATTCATTTATGCAAAATTTAATATTCAATATTTTTTAAAAATAAAATTGAATACACGTATTTTAAAAAGAGGGGGTAATTGCTCATATTTTTCAATTTTTTTTAAAAACACACACATACATACATATAACTACTATTAAAAAAGTTTAGTATTAAAATAAAATTAGCTCCATTTTCAGTATTTTCGGTAGGCTACACACAAATTGAAAATTATTAATTATGGCTTTGAATTTTTATATTTAAATCCTCTATATATTTCCGGTGTTGAACTTAATAAATTTTTTTTTAAAATAATTGTTATTTTGATTGATTTTAAAGCCGATTACAGGGATGTGTATCTGGTGTTTGTAATATTAATTGTATCGTAAATAAATTATGCTTCCAAGAAGTAAGGGCCGAAAATTTGCAACAAATTCGAATAAACTGCTCATAACCGTAAGCGATTCAACCGAACAGAATGATCGAACAATTTTTTGATCCATTTTTCTTTTAAATAATTTAACATTAAACTTACGTTTTAAGTGAAGTAAAACAATATATTTTTGATAGGTTAAATTAATAAATTTATTTTTTATTAGTTGGTTTTACGTTGTTAATGTTTGAAAATGGCCAGGGAATGCAAACCTCTCAATAATTGCAGAAAAAAAATGTAACACAAAAATAAGTTTTTCGGATCTGAATTTAATCTTCACCGAGTATTGGGCTTTAGGAAAATACAATTTGAGGTTTGTATATGTGAGTGGTTTGTATATGTGAGTGGAGAAATCGACGATTTGCGGGCAAATATTTTTTTAAAAATTAACGGAAGCCTACTTGAAGTTTGTTTAACTTGTTTCAAACTTACATGTGAAACCAAAAAATGTTTGCGCACTATAACCAACAAAATTTTTGCATCTCCCGGAGTTGGTTCCATTTGCGATTTGAGTGGTAAACATAGTGCAAAATACATAAGCCTCTCCGAACCAATTGTGATGGCTATAAAGGAGCATATAAATAGTTTTCCAGCCTATGAGTCGCACTACACTCGTAGTACTAGCGACCAAAAATATTGAAATGCGGACCTTAGCTTGGCCCAAATGTACCAATTGTTTATGAAAAATAGAGAAAACCCTGTTTCAATTTGGAAATATACAAAAGTTTTCAAAACCATTAACATTAAGTTTAAAAAACCTGCATCAAAACCTGGATCAATGCAATACTTGTGAAACGTTTAGTGTGACACTGTACACGCTGTTATTGAAAAGTAGACGAATAGATCTTCTTATAATATCCATCACCCTAAGGGACTGGTATCAGTTCGTAAGATCGATCCGTTTTTACAAACAATACAAGTAACAGGTCCGACAGATTTTTTGATTTTGCTCAAATTGCTAAAACGAAATTTATGTTTCGAAATATTGATAACGAGGGCAATAAATTTTCTTGGCAGTCAGTTAAATGGCTGAGATGTACGAAACAATTTGGACATATCGAATATAAAAACTCGTTGGGGCAATGCTCCTTTTAAAACTTTGAGCGTAAGACGTAGAAAAATAACACAAATAAAACTAGAAGAAGTTATCGAATGTTATTCGGGGCCCCTTAAAATAAACAAAAAAAAGGAGTTGTTGGATTTGTTGCCCTTAATAGCACCGGAATTCCATGCATTTTATAGTAGCCTATCAACCAAAGCTGGACTTGACATTCATCCAGATTTATTAATTGTTGAAGAAGATGAAAATTAATTTTGAGATAACTTTAAATATATGAAAATTAAAAATAAATAAATGAAATCTCTAAAACGGCATTTATCTACTTAATTAAGACAAGTTTATGATTATAAAATTATAAAAAGGGCTTAAAAAATTTAACATTTTTTAAGAGGGCTTAAGTTATTGTTTCCTTAAAATCTCGAAAAAGGAAACGTTAAAGAAAAAGTCTTCTTTTAGAAAATTAGCCCATTTAGTGTATCTGTCAATTAGTAAATAAAAATGATTAGAAATTATTCGCAAATTTTTCAGGGAGCTCTTAATATTGTTAACATGCTCTCCTTTAAAGTTACAAAATGTGACTTACGCCATTTTAATTCTAGAGCACAATTTTATTTCAGACTTTAAATTTGGTGTATTTAAATATGAAGCAATACTCTATTTGCGAGCGAATCAAAATGGTCTTATTATTTTTAGAAAATGGCCGATCAGTAATTGCCACTCAACGTGCATACTGACAGTTTTATGGAGTTCGCAATGTTCCAACAGCTCCCACTATTGTTGCTAAATTTTAGCAATGTATGAAGATTGTAGAAGTGAGACGACAGGCAGGTCTCGTTCTGGGTGATCGACCGAAAATATCGAGCTATGATTAGGTATAGTTCTGCAGATAACCCTGAAACATTAACATGACGATGTTGGCTTTATCGCGTGGCATGATTCGTCAGGTTTTGAAAAAAGGTATGCACTTCTTCCCCGATAAATTCGATTTGGTTTAACAGCTTCATCGTGGTGACCTGGCATTGCGTTTACAGTACTAAATTATATAATGACGGACGAGGCTTACTTTCATCAAAGTAAAGTAAACAAGCAAAGCTGCAGATTTTGGAACGCAAAATCCTGAAAATCTCCCCCAACGTTCATTACGCCCACTTCGAGTGACTGTTTTGTTTGGCATAAACATGCCTAACATTTAAGGACTATATTTATTTGAAAATGGTGCTGTTGGTTGTGTCATCTCAAAAAAGTGCGAGTTGAGATAGTCGTCTCGATCGCCGGACCTTGAAAGTTAACATTCAAGCAGAAATTGCACAAATTACACCGATTATGGAAAGATCCGGTTCGTGTGTGAATTCTAATGGTGAAGGGAAAGGGACTTTTAGCCCGCTCTGTAGAATAAAATTTCGAGTGAAATTAAAATTAGTCTGATCGAGCTCATATCTAAAATAGCATTTTGCAGCAACCAAATTTGAGCAATTCTAGTTTATGTATACGTATACGTAAAAGAAATTAAGCAGTAAAAAATCAAATTCAACATCTAGTGATAAGAATGTCGACGCTTTTTACAGGTAGACCTGCGCGGTTCACGCGATAATTAAACTTTAATACTTCTAATCAAGAATCTTATCCCAATCTCTTAACGTCCTTATTGCTAACAATATAAAATAGAAAGAATAATAAGCTAAATGACGTAAAGTTAAAATCTAGCTAAGCTTTAAAAGCTTAAGTTGTGAATAGTTTAAATAATTTCGGTTATTATGTCTTCCAAAGTTCGGCAACCCATTGACAGTAACACAAATAGTCCAAACATGATGTTGGGTGCTCGATCATGGTTACGGGCTTAGTTTAACGTTTGTGTAAATCTAGAAAGTGGTGATTGAAATTTAATGAACTATTTTCATACGCTCACACTACAATTTGACAGTAATCACCAATTTAGTAGCGCTCAATCCTTTATTTTTAAATTTTAATTTAATGAAGCGATTGTTTTAGTATGTGGTGATCACTGATATATAACTCATGGATACGGTATACAACTAAATTACCATAGCAAACGACAACAAAATATGGTACAACTTTTTTTTATATTCCACTCGCTTGTATTATATACACCTCTTACTTGAAAATCGTATTAACGAAAATGTAAAATAAGAGCCGCACTGGAACCAAGATAATTCCGAAAATTATTCGAAGTCGTTTTCTTTTTCCTAATAAACATAGGATAGACAGAAAAATATTCAAAATTGTTAATTTTTTAAATCATAATTTAATAAATAAAACACTGCTGCCTATTTTAAAAAAAATTTTAAATATTTTTTTCGTATTTTTCCCTTGAAATATGAAGTACATATCTGTAATCAACAACATGCCAAAGCCAAAAACAAATTTAAAATTCGACATAAATCAAACGTAAATAAAATAAATATCGCATTGCATCCATTTTATCAAGTGTATGTCAACTGTTTTTTTTGTAGTCTACTATACTAATTTGAATTTGATTTCCGAAAATTCGGAATTCTAGACAAGGAAGATACATTTTTGCTTTCTCTGTTGCACATTAGATACGATTTTTAGTTTTGTTTTTTATACCACAGTTTTTTATGTATACCGTATCCATGAGTTATATATCAGTGGTGGTGATAGTTTCATTCAAATATATATATTTCGAAGCCTCATTAGATGAACATGAGTGTATATGACATGATTACATACTGGAATGTTCATTTTAATGACTAATGCCAAGTAGGTACGCAGCTGACATCATAAAAAAATGACACAAGCGAAATGAAAATTCCGGTACGCAGTTTAGCTAGTGAAATTTGAATGTTTCTTATAAAAAATATAGATGTCTCTGTTTAACTTTATGCATTTTTCACTGCGTTTTTATCTGCAGTGGCACTATTCTGGCTTTGCGAAAAATATTTTCATAGCATTTTTGTCTAAATTTTATTTTTCTGGCCTACTGACCAAATAAGTTTGGTGTAAACATTTTTGAAACAAAAGCTGTTTTGCTTTCGCAAAGCCGATTAGCTTTAATGTTGGAGGCCAATTTTACTTTCACCAATATTTGTTTTGAATTTCCAGTAATGGAAAATAATTGTTCATCATAGTGGGCTTTTTTGTCAGTAGTAATTGCAATCTGAATCGGTTTTATGAAAATCTTTTTTTTTTTTAGTTTTATGTAAAAGCCAACTCTACTTTAATTACTACTGATAAATTCGCTAACTATGATGAACAAATATTTTCGTTACTGGAAATTCATAAACAAATATTGCTTAAACCAAAATTGGCTTCTAACATTAAAGCTGATCGGCTTTGCGAAAGCAAAACAGCTAAAGTTAAATGGAAAAATATTTTTCCCTTTAAAAATTTTGTGCTACAAAATTTTCCCAATTAACTTTGTTTTGGAAATTTTAACACCAAACTTATCTCCTCAGTAGGCCAGAAAAATAAAATTTAGACGAAAATGCTATGAAAATACTTTTCCCAACTCTCTATTCCCAGGGGATACCAGAATAGTACCAGAGGTACGATAAAAGTAAGCTAAATTGTTGACGTTTCAAATTATTTGTATTTGTTAATGCAATGTGTATCAAGTGTTTTTAAATATGGCGAATGAAAATTTTGTGAATTTCGAATATATACATAGATTGTGCGTTAAAATTATACGAAATTGTACAAAGTAATTTTTCATGGAATATTTACCTGCTTAATTTTTTAGACCAGCGAAAATTTCCATTCACGTCAGCTGCATACTAGCCTTAATGCTAACCTACAGTTACCAAAATCGGAATTCATATTTATTGAGTGGAAAATCCAGAAATTCCCATTGGTAATTAAACCGCAGCAGAAAGTTTACTTCTCTGAATTTTTAAATATATTAGCTGTAATTAGCTGTAAAGTATATGTTCATCCAGGTTTCTAGATGAAATCCAATGAATTTCTTTCTTGGTAAACTATTCTTCTAAAAAATTTGTCTCGAAACGAATTGGGTTTGAAATTTCTTGAATTGCCTCAAAAGTACTAAAACTTACGAGAACCGATGTACTTTTCATACAAAGTATTGAAAAAATTACCATAGGGTTGATAAAAATATCCCTGATACATAGTGAGAATTTTTCTGAAGTTTCTGATTTGATGATATGATTTGCCAAATCGATAAGTTCTTGTTTTGTACTTATCAGTATTAAACCAAACTGTTAAGAGAAAACCTAAGAAAAAAATCTCTCGATTCAGCAAACTGGCTCAGTGCGTAAATAAAAAATCTTCTTTGGTATTATTAAATAAACTTAATGTATGGCTAAAAATCATGAAAATATTTGTTGATATCTGACTACATTTTGTTTAATATTAAAGAACCATTTATTTTCTGTGTACGCAATTTGGTCGATTGCAGTAAAGTTTTTATCATACTGCCTGAATTAAGTGTTGTTGTCCTTTTGTGTAATAATATTGACACTAAAGAGCTATGCGATCGATATAAAATTTCGATCACAAATGTAAAAATCTTCACATACAAAACCTTACCAGCAATGTAAAACAACCATTGCCTGGGCTAGTATAAAATTGAAGTAAGTGAAAAATGGAATGGTTGATGGATTCAATGGACCAATCATTCATTAGTTAATTAAAAATGATAACAGGCATGAGTACGACAAGAAAAAATAAAAACCAATTATCCGACTCTCGGCTATCGTATACGAACACGAATCGGGAATTAGAACATCAGAACTCTAACATCAGTAGGTTGTTCAATAAGTTTTGTCGTTCGATAAAAGCTATTAGGTTCGTCCTTTTATTTTTCTAAAAATGTTATACCAATATATTTTTATGAACACGTGTAAAGTTTTATGCTGATCTGTCAACTTATTCGTATATTAACAAATGTTCAAAGTTAACGAAGGTGTAGCACCAAACCAAATTCATGAATGATTGTTAAAAAAAAGTCAATAAGGACTCTTCACCTTCAATTACAACAGTAGAATTTTATCATTGCACGATATTCAATTTTTTCCACTTTAAAAAAGTATCGTGACACTTCAACTTTGAACAGCTGATAATATACGAATAAGTTGACAGATGTACATGAAATTTCAAAAGTGTTCATAAAAATGTAGTACCATTTGTTACGACGAACATTTAAATTCCTTTCCCATTTTCATTTTATTATTGATCATTGCATTGCCATCTATGTATGAGTAGCGATACTATGATTGCTTCGATGGGAATTTTACGAGTGGTGTTTTTGTTTTATCTCAATTTAATTATACGATAGCATAACCAAATATGGATTTTTGGAGCGAAATTATTTTTCAAACTTACAATATAATGGTTGTTGATAGTACGGTCCTGTTGCTTTTGACACCAAAATAACATTTGTAGAGACTGAGTAGGGTTGAGAATGACGTTTGTAACAATATAGAGTTCGTGAACGACAAACGCACGTGTTAATTATTACAATTTAGTTTCATGAACGATTTTGAGCTGTTATTGTTATATACAGCTCGTGAACGCACTCCGGGTGAAATGATTGATATTTTTGCCTGTGTTTCTTAGTTTGTGTTTTTGGCGCATCACGTTCGTTCTCTGTTTGCACCGTGCTTCAATTTTCTTTTCTGTCCCTGCTTGCCCGCTCTCGCACATGCAGAAAATATTTTTCTGCATTTTAGTTTGTTGGTGCGAGAATTTTTTCTTCATAATGTTAGTCTTAATTGGAATTTGATTTAAAAATAGAGTCTCGTTGTGGTTTTCTGTAAAAGAAGTCAAGTTTATTTTTGCTGAACAAAAGTTCGATTTGTAATTCCGAAAAGTTGAGTGTAGTTTAAAAAGGACAATAAGTTAGATCTAATTAGTGATGGTTCGGTGAGACAACGTCCAACGAGTGGTGGATAACGGCAGAAAGACGCCAACAAATAAAAGCAAGAAAAAAAGGTTACAAAGAATTTAAGCGAGCCAACAACACCCAACGAGTTTCGGGTGGTAAGTTGAGGCCACTCTATTTTTGGTTATCGTTGAGAGGCCCTACAACGTACGGGTAGCCAACCGGCAATTCGGTTTTTATGCTATCGGGGAGAGGCGCCGCAACAGACAGGGACGCCGCCACAACCACCCTACAGAGTGACCTTGTTGAAGGTCATGGTACAATTTTTTATTTTATTTTTTTTAATTTAAATTTTTTTATTTTCTTCGCTCATTTTTAAATACTTAAATTATTGTTTGTTCATAATTTTCGAATTTTTTGTTGTTTAAAAAAAAGTATATATGAATTGTAATGAAGCACTAAACGAAGGACGTGCTCGCGACCTTGGCGAACATTGGTCTCGCCCCAAAAATTTGTTGAGGCAGTCATTTATATTCTTTTTGATTTTTGGGTTTCCGCTTCCTCTGAGGTGAGTTAATAAAAGAAAATGAATTATTAAAGTCTGTGTCGGAGCAGTATGGTATGATGGGGGGGGGACACTCCATTCTGTGTCGGTTACATCAGGTTATAATTATTTTACTCCGTTCCTCAATTATCGTTCGACAAATTTCGGCAAAACTTCCGGGTTTTTTATTTTATTTTTAATTTGCGTTTATTTTTTTTTATTATCTGTAAACACGGTGGATGCCTGAGTCATGCAAGCCTCCAAATCCTCACGACCCAATACAATGAGTATTAGCAAGCAAAATCACCGTTCGTAATTACCACGAAGGTAATTACCTGATATTCTGTGGACGAGAAGACACGCATGAAAAGAGTGGGTAAATTAACAACGAGTAAAGCAGAGAAAACATTAGTAGAATAGGAATCAATTAAAAGCAAAATAATCGTAGCAAGATTGTGTTAAAAAGTACGAAACACAACCATAATTCAGTACTATGCCCCAACAGAAGACGCAGTTGAAACAAGCAAGGATAAGTTCTCTGAACAACCTCAATCCACAGTAGAAACACAAAAATAATGTTAAGATAACACAAGGAGAATTCAATGCAGAAATTGGATTCGACAGATGGCCGACAAGCTGGCTTAGCCGATACAATCAGATCGCCTCACCACATATCGCCGTCATCCACAACGCCGACACTTACATGACTGGCAGGACATACCACTAGATGATAATCTGATACTCCGTTTAATGTAAAACGTTTTCAGGTTTTTAATAAAAGTTTTAGAAAGCCCCGAGTGCATAAAGTGTAGGCCTGAAATTTCAACATATTATTCGAAGGTGGATTACCCTAACAATTCAGACCCCATCAGTTGTTCAACTGTGGTTCCCTTTAATATTTCTGCTTTTCAGCATCTTCGTTCAAACCTGCCAACCCGTTCTATTGGAACTATCCCTAAATAATCAGTAAAATTCATTTGTTGGGATTGCAATAGTCCTGGTCATTCAATTAGGAGTTGCTTGACTTCAACATACCAAATTTTTTGTTACGGTTGTGGCCAGAAAAATGTAAAACCTTCGTTTTGCAGCAGGCGCTCAAACAAACTTAAGCAACGGACACCAGAAAACTCAGGCAGGACGGTTATGTTCATCGAGAAGACTCAGCTACGAATGCAGAACCTGAGCGCTTTCGGTTCAAATGCGAAAACTAAGCTATCATCTTAATAATACCAAGTCACAAAACTCTAAATTTCATCGATTCATGGCTTTTTTCTAAATGAAAAATTTCGAAGATTTGTTGTCAATTGCTAAAGTTAAAACAAGATTTCGAGGGTCAGGCTGAGCAAGCACAAAATGTACTAAATGAGTTAAAACGGTTATTAACTACCGCTCCAGTACTATCCATCCCGATTTGGCGCATCTACTAAGTGAGTTGGTGGTTTTTTTGTTCTAGCGACCCGACGGAAATAAAGGGTTTTAAAATAAGGACTTGATAATTTTTTTTTAAATGAAACGCAAACCATTTGCAACATTTCGAAAATTTTATTATTGGCTTGAAGTACAATCATGGGCATATTTGCAAGTGTCGATTCGTTGAAACCAATTTTCAATTACTCGGCCACACATTTCGCCAGAAACAACATTGACTTTGAGCTCTTCTAACGATGCCGGCCTGTTAGCATAGACCAATGATTTAACGTAGCCACATAAAAAACGTCTATGTGGCCAATCGACAGGACCATTTCTGGATATAACACGTTCATCGAATTTATATTTCAATAAGTCGATTTTAAGGCTCGACTGTAACGTGACGGTCATTTTCATCATTTCTACCAGCATCAAAACCACACCATATAAAATTATTTTTTGTGGTGGATGAAGTGGTGTTTCTCGAAGAACATGAGGGGTTTCACCTGACCAATAACTCCTATTCTCGTCACTGTAAATGACTTTGCGATGAAATTCGTCATCTTCTCCCAAAATTTCTAGAGCCCAATCCGAGAACATACATCGCTTCATATGATCAAGTGGCTTTATAGTTCTTGTGTTAACTTGTACTTATAAGGATGCAAGCCCAGATCCTTTCGCAAAATTCGCCAAAATGTGGTCTCAGCAATGTCCAATTCTTGAGAACGCCGTGGATTCGACTGTTCGACTGTTTTGGTTCTTTCGCAACGGCAGCAATATTCTTGGCACTTTGACCCGTTCTCATTGGCACGGGAACACCCAGCAGCAAATATTTAGACTCAATTTTTTCACTATTCACCTGGGAATAGGGAATTGGGAAAAAATATGTTTGTCTAAATTTTCTTTTTCTGGCCTACCGAGGAATAAGTTTTTTGTAAATATTTTCGAAACAAAGTTAAATGGGAAATTATTTTTCCCTATAAAAATTTTGTGAAATAAAAGATTAGCAATTAACTTTGTTTAGAAAATGTTTGCACTAAACTTATTCCTTCAGTAGGCCAATAAAAAATAATTTGGACAAAAATGTTATGAAAATATTTTTCCCAGTTCCCTACTCTCAGGGAAAGCCAGACGATAATAACGACCAAAATTTGGAGTTAACGCTCTTGAAAATGTAGTCACCGGACTTGAAATGTTTGTAGTAAATTTTAATTATTCGTAAACGTTGTTCGTTCATGTACCTCATTTCAAAATGTTGTCTTTACTGAATGTTTTGACACTGACAGTTTGGTCATTTGTTTAAGGGTGCGTTTACAGTGAAAGGTCAAAGTTGTGAAGCCCCAAATGGAAAATCCGGTATGTATAAATCGCATTTTGTCAAAAAAAAAATAAATTCGTCTCAACAAAAGGTTATTGTAACCGAGCTAGAATGATAAGCTGCCGTATTCCAGTACTATATCGAAGTATTTGAATCGCTTATGTGGCAAACCCATCTATGAGATGTTGGTCGTTAAACATACAAAGTTTCAATTTTATAATTGAATTCAGGAAAGAAACAATGAACACCATGCCCGACGCACTTCCACGAGCTTATTGCGAATCACTGGACCTGTTATCAGGACCCTCAATCGAAGAGGATGGCACGATACACATTGATTCCGATTTCACAGAATTTATGAATGGTGAGCATGTTGCAAAACTGGGGATCACACGAACCTTAAGATTCAAAATAGGAAATTGCTGATTTATCCCGCCCAAATAAAGCGTTATATGGACGATATTCCGCAATGGAAACTTTATATTCCTACTAGATTAACTGATTCTTTGTTAGTTCAAGCTCATGTACATCCATATGTGGCACTATTCAAGCTTCGCCTGGGGATTGGGAAAAATATTTTCATAGCATTTTTGTCTAAATTTTATTTTTCTAGCCTACTGAGGAAATAAGTTTGGTGTAAATATTTTAGAAACAAAGACACTCAAGAAATTTACTCGCAATTTTTTTTGAGGAGCAACAGTTTCCGCAACTTTGTTTCAAAAATATTAATACTACTATTGCGATATTTAATTAACAATTACAGCAATAAATCTAAATTAGGGTATAAATATTTCCAAATAACAGCTAAACAAATAAATAAAAATTTCACGAGTTTAATAAAAACAATAAAAAGTTATAAAACGTATAAATAAATAAAAAACAACTAAATTCTACTATCCCAAAAATATACTGATAGCGAAAAAATAAAAAATACTTTAAATCTTCCTCCTTCACCAAAATGCAATATTTTTACTCTCAGCCCAGAAAAATGTTTGTGTCATGATAGTTTTAGCTGTCATGACAGTAAATATTTTCGGAAAAAATGTGTTGATTTTTTGGGCTAAGAGCAAAACAATGTCATGATAGTTGCATAGAGTTCCATATTTTTGGGGATGGAATTTGGTCTATCTTTACATACATATGAAAATATGTTTCCCAATTCTCTGATCCCAGGGCAAATAAGAAAAATGTCCCTGGTGGATAGATTGGTTACCATAAAACATTAGATCGAGTTCAGCGGTGCTACTTTTGGCCAAGAATGTCCTAAGATGAAAGGACTTAAATTGCTTACCAACAACGGTAAGCAATTTTAGTCTATCTATTCTGGCACCCCTTAGCTATCTATACGGTATTTGCCACATTATAATACCGTTCCATAGGCTGTAATCCAACTCGAAGCTAACCATGAGAATTCCAAATTAGTCAGAGAGTGTTTCGGAACAACGTTTGCGCGAGTGATACAATGCGACATTATTCAGCCAAATTGACACCTAGATTTGAGCCGTCAATAATCGTTCCTTAAATAGGCATTTAAAATACATGACCCTGATGGAAGCTCTGCTGACGAAACATCACAGTGATGTGGGTACCCACGATGTTACGATGTAACCGTTTATTTTTCGAAACTATTTTCCAGTTAACTTGAGATTTGTGTACCAGCTAATTCATTATTCTTTTGTGTTCATATATAGATGGATAAATCACGGTCAGAGGACGAATATAAAAATAACGTAAAATGACAAATGGAACAAAATAGAAATATTTCTTTTTGCCTGTCATGGGCTATTATTGGAACATAAGGCGATCATATTTGATTGTGAAAGTACCAAAATTTCGTAAATTACCATATTTTCAAAATTTTGGTTTAACGAGTTGAATAAAATATACACATTAATAATATGCAACCGAAATAAATAAACAATTATCTAATTTGCGAGTATCTAGCAGACTACCGTAACATTAAAAAAAAAAATTTAATTTAACAAAGTACCGTTCATACAACGATGTTCTAAACTAGTCAAGCAAAATGCTTATTTACGTGTGCACATTTTTCATTCAATGGAAGTTGTTAAAATTCAACAACAATAAAATTTAGCTTAGAAGTAAATTCACCATGACGCTAAAGTTCCCTGAGCAAACGGTAAAACGAACTACATACTTTTTTTCACAAGTTATAGAATTCTTTTGTACAGTTTTTTTACGACCATATTTTACGTATATGCGCCATAATTTGATTTATGATCACTTTTATTTGCCTCCCAATCGAAAATACATAAAAAAGTTGTGTACATTTTATATTTTTATTCAACCGCGCGTTGCATATACTCGTCTGTATGTACATATGCACATATAAGAAATTAAATTATTAATTTTATATGCAAATTTTCAAATATGTTTTAAAATATATTCAATTATATGAGAAATGTTATTTTCCAATATTTGCATATAGAGCAGATATGAACTATATACGAAAAGCATTAATTTGCAAACATGTTTTATGCGATAAGTAAGTTAATTTTTTTTATATTTGCATAAAAACGTAAAGTTTAACAATAAATTTTGTCTTGAGTAATGGCAAGGTTTCAATAATTTTGATTGCAGGTTTTTTATTAGTGGCATCCGCAATAATAGTAGGTTAGTATTTAAGTCAGTATATTTTAGTAATTTTTAGCAAGCATTGGCACGATTGATCAAAGCGAAGGTATGACTGCACGTGGATGCAAATTATATGCGTTATGAAAGTTGCCTTTCATCGAAGTACTCTGTATTAAAGAAACTACTACTTGTTGCCCTTCAAAACTTAGAAAATTCAAATATTTTCAACAAAAACCTTTCGATTCGCAAGCGTTGATACGTATTTGGTTTATGAAATTTTGAGAAACCAGATTAAAATTTAACCTATCGTGCTTCAAATGGGATATGTAGGATGAAAATGGGATTTTAAAATTATAATTTTTAGAAGTTTTGTAATATTTTCACCTGTGTCGGTAGTAGCCCATTTCTTAATTGATTATGAAGTGTGAAATACAGATGAACAACTCTATCAAGTTGATGCTCAAATCGAAATTTCAGATAATTTTGTTTTACGCAAGTTAAGTTAATTGGCACAAACCTTCTAACTTAGCCATCTGTCAATGAAAAGGAATATTCTAAATTTTAATTCTGAGTGAAAGGAAACAAAAAATCTGGTTTTATCAGGCAATATTAATTGCAATATAATTTGTGTTGTTAACCTTCACCATCACACAAATTAAAAATCCTTAATCGCCACTACAAATATCCGGGTATATAAATGTGAATTGAATGTATTTCGTATTGGATTTTTTAAAACAAGCTACCTAGTCTCTATTTAGTCTATATTTTTCTTGTTCTCTGTAACTATGAAAGTGAATAGTATTATTTATTTTTTTCTATACACATTTCGTTAGGGACTTTCTATACACTCAGGTGTTCTAGTTAACCAAAATATCTTTAACGAACAGAGAGAAATCCGTTTCTCACCAATTTCGGACTCCACCATCCAAGAGAGAGCCAATGACGAATTAAGTCCGAATTTGGAAGATTATTATATCGGTAAAGAACGAGCCAAATATAGGAAAATACCTTCAAACTTACTCCATTAATGACGCATAACATCTGATCCATCTTTTATTGGGCCCAATCCTAACACCAAAACTTTGAACGATGTCGATACATTTTGCGCATCTATGCATAACATAATTTGTAGACATAGAAATAGGAACGCGGAAAAAGAATTTAAAAAATGGAATGTGGGAAATCCAAATGAAAAACCAATAACAAAGGCGCCTATGAACGAAGAAGAGCTCTTGGCCTGTATAGGAATTCTTTTTGTCACACAAAGGTCAAATTATATAGCTGTTCGGTAACTTTGGAAAAAGAAATCTTACCCGCTGTATCGAGCAACTATATCCGTCCGACGTTTCCAAAATATGCCACATTTTATTCGATTTGGAATGGAAACCGATAAGCAATTACAGACCAAATGCTGTTCTTCTTCAGAGGGCGAACGAAATTCACCCAAAATATACCTTCGAAACCGGCAAAGTATGATATTAAAGTTTGGTGGGTTTGCGATTCCGAAGTGGTGTACCCTTTTGAACGGACAGATATATACCGGTAAAATTGGAAACAGTAGAGAAAAAAATCACGGTGAATGCGTCGTTAAAGATTTAATTACTCCATACAAGAACACCGGAAGGAATGTAACTATAATGACAATTTGTTTACATCGTTTTCTCTAGCCAAAGATTTACTAGGATGGAATCTTTCTATAGTCAGTATTATAAAGAAGAACAAGGCATGCATTCCCCCTGAATTCAAAGCATCGAAAACTAGGAAGGTTTTACCGTCGAAATTTGGGTTTGGAGAAAAAATTGTTTTATGCTCATACGTCCCAAAACACAATAAATCTGTTGTGTTATCTACACAGCACAAGGTTGCAATATTTTAAACAAAACGTTTAAAACCAATGTTTTAAACATGTTTTAAATAAAGAGGTATGTTTCAAACATTTTGTTTTAAACAAGTGTTTAAAACATGATTTTAATTAGAAAAAAAACAAAAGATTTATTTATTTAAACTAACCTTAGTAAATCTTAAAAATACAGGGTGGCTGAGACCAAGTGTTACCAAATGAAAACGCTGTAATTTTTTTAATTTTGATTATTTTTTAATGAAATTTTGTGGATTATGTTGAAAACATATAACATTTTATGAAAAACATGTTACTGCTTGGTATGACCTCCTTTGGCTCTGATTATTTGATTCGGTCACAACACGAGCATTGAAGGCCTTGGGCGACCGTGATGAGATTCCAAAAATTGTATTTTCTGATGAGAAAATTTTCACCATTCAACAGTATGCGAATAAACAAAATGATCGTGTTTGGTTAGAGCACAAGTCCAACGATAATTTGGACACATGAGTTGCCATGCGCAAGCAATCACCAGCTTATGTTATGGTTTGGGCTGCAGTGACTGCAGATAGACGCACTCCTCTGGTTTTCATCGAACATGGAGTCAAGGTATACCAAGAGGTGTACCGCCAAAAGATCCTAAACGACGTTTTGCTACCTTGGGCACGTAAACACTTTGGAACGAACCGTTGGACATTCCAACAGGACTCGGCACCATCACACAAAGCTCGGGCGACACAGAAATTTTTACAAAATTGCGTTCCGCGGCAGATTTCGTCGAAAGAATGGCCACCATATAAGGAGTAAGGTGTCCACTAAAAAATACGAAAGTGTTGATGCATTGAAGTCAGCTCTTGTTCGAGAATGGAATAAAATTCCGCAAGCCCACGTTCGGTCAGCGTGCAAATCTTTCTATGGAAGACTGAATCAAATAATCAGAGCCAAAGGAGGTCATGTCAAGCAGTAACATGTTTTTCATAAAATGTAATATGTTTTCAACATATTCCACGAATTTTCAATAAAAAATAATCAAAATTAAAAAAATACAGCGTTTTCATTTGGTAACACTTGGTCTCAGCCACCCTGTATAGTAACTGTTACTTCAAATACATATACAATAAAAATAAATAAATATGATTGGCCAGAAAAACCAAACTCTTCAGTCAGATTCAGTTAGTATAATTTATAAAAGATTTATTGACTTCAATTTTCGGTTTTATTTCTGTAATTCAATGATTTTAATATTGTAACTAACTTGTCAGTCTTTTCGTTTCCCAATCGATCGCGTAAAAATGCTATGATTACTTAAGTTTGAAATGTTGGTTAACTCTAATTTTTAAACAATGTTTGGCAATCGGAAGATCCAAGTCTCGCTGGCCATAGTGTAAGCCATTTCTGAATTTCAATAAATTCGTTTAGTTATTTAGATTGTAATATGGAATTGTATGAGTTTCTCCAGTGAAACAATAATGTAGTTTAGCAATTTCGCTACATAAATCATATTTACAAAATATTAATTTTAATTTATATATAATACCCTTAAGGCCCGTTGCACATTTCAGCTAAGCTAAGCGAGGAACGTAGTTTCTATTAGCCTAGTTTAGGTCGCAAGCTCATTCTGCTGCACATTTGAGCTAATTACATCACTCACATATATATTTCAATACAAGTAAAATACTAAGTCTTCCAAAATAATATTAGAATCATAAAGGCGGGAACAACAATACTCAAATGACATCCAAACTTCACTATACTTCATATATGTAGTTATTAATAATAGCAATGTATGCGTGAGCTGACTTTTGCAATCCAAAGACAACCCGAGCCTAGTTAGTTTGCATCGCTTAAAACAGAAAAACATAGCTCGCATAGTTTAGCTCAAGTGTGCATCCTTCCATTAAAACTCTTTATTTACAATCAAGAGCGAAGAACTTAGTTCATATCGCTTAGCTTAGCTTAACTGAAATGTGCAACGGGCCTAAGTGACTTGTCATGGTCGGTATCTAGAACTTCAACTACGTCATCCGCAGGTGTGCATTAGGTGCATTTTTTTCAGGCGCTCTTTCATTCTAGCGACTAAGCTAGAGGCACCACCCTTGAAATCAGTGGAAACTTTCCCAATCGCAACAATTTGCTTTAGAATTCTCTGCATTATTCGAATACTTAGCCGGCTTTGAATAATTTGCGCCGCAGTTGGAATTTTTCCCTTAGTAGTGGGAAAAATTAAAAAATGTACAGAGAAAAAAAATAATCATAAATTAAAATATAATCAATGTATCCGGCGAAAAATTCAAATAATATATAGAATTCCATAGTCTGATTAAGTGAATTCCAACGATTTCAAGAACAAGGCCCCAGGGCCCTATTCTGAAATCGGTGGAAATTTACGTAATTGGAATACAACTTGCTATGCAATTCTTTATATTACTAAAAATTTTCGCTGGCTACTTTAATCATTTCTTTAAATTTCTTATCTTTTTTTTTTAAATTAAGAAACATAATTTTTTCCCCCTACTAAGGGAAAAATTCCGACTGAGTAAATCGATACGGAATTATTCGCTTAGTAGGTAATTAAATAATGGAACACTTGCATACAAATTTGAAAAAATGATTAAAGTAGCCGGCGAAAAATTTTAGTAATATAAATAGTTTCATAGCAAATTGTATTCCTGTTAGGAAATATCCACCGAATTCAAGAATAGGGCTCCAGATAGTTAATTTTTACAATTTTTGCAGTTCAAACGTTTATACTGTATGCCTAACACCGATTTTCTTGTCCCAATTTGAGGACAACCAAGTTTACTTCGAACCACTCGTTCACAGGCACTAAATCAAACACACAGATCTAGTCTGGTGTTTTTTAATTAAAATTTGCCAAATAAATTAAAATTTATTAATTTCTTAAATATTTCTATCTAGAATTGATAAATTTTAACTAAGTTTTCAGTTTAAAACAAAATTTCAGGCAAATCTTGGTTTTGAACCTTAGAGACATCTATTAATAACTGGTATGAACAAACTATCAATTTATAGTTAACCGGAAATTCGGACAAAAAATCGGCGTCAGGCGTACAAGTACATATTAGAACTAAATTTTTCGATGTTATCATCAAATTCAGTGTACTAATGCCATAAATACTGTTTTAATACCAGGAGCAAGATAATTGGTGAACTAAAAAGTGAATTACAAAAAAATAGTGCCGATTGGTAGAAGAGATTTCCCCAAAAGTGTATTAGACGAACACGGCTCGTTTGAAGACATGGCTCGATTTAAGAATAGTTATGTAAAATCCCAAAAAAATGATTAACGCTGTAAAACGAACGAAAATAGAGAAAAACGATTTACTTAATTCAAAATACTTAGGTTTATCCAACTCCTATTTAAAAACTACATACATATAAAATACAAATTATATTGAATTTTATTATTTAGTATAATTATGTATGTGGTAAACCAGGGCCATCTTCCACTATGGTCAGTGACAACATTATGGTTTGTTGCTAATATCGTCACTTTAAGTCGAAAACTTCTCTTTTTTTAATACTACTATTTTTTTAATACATAACACTATTTTTTTAATACAGCAACACAAATAAATCATCGAGTTTATTAGTTGAAAATTTAGGACATTAAAGCAGAACAAAAAGGTAAAATCAACTTCTAAAGCGACTTACGAAGAAACTCTAAACCTATTAAGAGACTAAATTTTCTTTAAACCGTGGTCATAGCGTTACGTCATCGTTTTAGCTAACATAGGCCCGTGGTAAAGATGGCTTTGGGTAAACATGCTTCGCATTTAGACATTTTGTACGTTCATTTAGTTCTCTATTATTTTGCATCGGGAAATTACAAGAAAACCGACAAAAATTCAATTACATACTTCGTAATGAAAATATGTTTAAAACAACGTTTAAAACATGTTTTAAACATATTTTATTTGGTTTGTTTTAAACATGTTTTAAACAAAAAAAATTCAAACAAAAAAAACGTGTTTTTTGTTTTAAATTAAAAAAACAGTTTTTTTTGCAACCCTGACACAGCATAATGACGCTAGAGTTTACAACAATATACAACAAAGAGAAATACCAACTGGTGGCTACTTGCAATATTTTTTAACATTATTGACATTGAGGGACTCCGCAGCTTACATAATATTCACCAAGGATAATACATCTGTCAAGCAGAACGTTAAAACTGGTCGACGTAGGCAGTTTCTTCAAGAATAAGGGGAACACTTTTGTATGCCTATTATAAAAAAAAACTAGCTCATAATCCAAGGGTTGTGAGACATTTTGCAGCAAGAAGTGCCGTACAATGTATTGTAGGTGTTTGTATTAAGGAGTTTCGAGAGCTCAAGAACGTTCCATTCATACCAGATGATTTAATGGATATAGATGCATCTGGTCGGCACACATACAAAGGTGCGTCATATATGTGCTATAAGGAAGAAAAAAGAAAGAGGCATACAAGAAATGTTTAAATCCTGCCATTGAAGCTCATTTGACAAACACATAGCCTTACGCAAACCAAATGCCAAGAATGCCATCTTAACAATTAGCTTTTAAATTTTTATGTACATACATGTATTTTTATAATTTTCTAGTTATTTATTTTTTCTGACTCTATATTTTGAATACGGAGCAATGAATTATATACCCAGATATTTACTGTGAAGATATGATATGATATGATATGATTGAGGCGTACAGGCCAGCCATAACGGCGATCCTAGGTACGTTACCATAATCCTGAAATATCAACAATCAAATAACAAATTATATCTGAATGCGAATTATATTTCAGCATCATGCAGGCCCAGGCCCTGCCTGCATCCTTAACAGATAAGGTTATTTAGGAAAGGATGTTAGTCACAGAAACGACTAGGGCGAACCGCAGCAAAGTCATTTTCTAACTACTTAAATATATTAAAATGTTAGTTACAATTAAATTCACACTCTAGAGTAGATTTTGTTAGTTTATTAATTTGGGTTAGCTGTGGTTGTGGTAAAGGATACTAATAATCATCATATGTATTCGGCATCAGTCATAATAGACTGGTTAGGTTATTTAATTCACATCTACGGGTCATCTCATCATATGCTGTTTATTTTACCCTATCTTCCCACCCAACACCATCTAACCGAGGGATTTCACGTTCGTAATTACTCGACAGCATTATCATACATATGATGACCTAAATATTGCGTTGCTATTGTAAAACAATTAAATTGAAATTCGGTATTGTCATTAAGCTACCTATATTTAAATTCATCCAACTAAAAGCAGGGTTGATTTATATCTAACATCCACACACTTCACTAAAACATAACCTGAACTCAACAAGAAAGATCGTCGAAAAACAACATTCCATGGCAAAAGGTCTTTGGATCGTTAACATATTTGATTAGATTGAGTTTATCCTCAAAGCGTAAATAATTAAATAGACCCCCTGATCAAGAATGTTGCAATCACAATCTTCCCTGACCTTCCGGTATGTTTAAAAAATAATAATAATAAAACAAATTGAATTATATTTGCCGAAAACTTTATTGTTTCTTTAAAGTCAGGACTTTCGACAAAATTTCAATTTATAGAATTTATTTAAAGTAAGGAACAAATTTAATTTAAGAACACAACATATTCTAGAAAAATCTCGAGCCTAGAACACACGTTTTAATAAGAACAAAAATAAAATTCGTAAATCGAATCCTTTTCCCATAAGCAGAGACTTTTCGTTCACCGGGATTGGTGTAATCAAAATAAAACAGAGTTAAATGTATATGTACAACACATTATGAGCCAAATGTACGTACTAGTACTAGAGTACAACAATAACAATGTTCCGAGACGAGAGGATATTAGTTTTAAAACAAAACAAATAAAATTTATGATCGCAAAACAAAATTTGAGAAAATAAAATCGTAAGCAAGAGACACAAAAAATGGTATGGTTTACCAAACACACGCAACGAAACCTTATAATTATAACTGAGTGCGTACAAAACCAACAACATTGTTGTTGCTTGTTGGTTTTGTCGCAAGTCGCAATTGCAATACTTGCAAATATGTACAAAATTTATTTTTATAGTATATGTATATTCTCAGGCAAATACGTATGTACACAGATTATAATATAACGGGTGATTTTTTTGTGGTTAGGATTTTCATGCATTAGTATTTGACAGATCACGCGGGATTTCAGACAAGGTGTCAAAGAGAAAGATGCTCAGTATGCTTTGACATTTCATAATGAATAGACTTACTAACTAAGGCCCTAGCCGACTAAGGCCCTAGAAAAGTTGGCAGAAAATCCGCTTTTTTATCGACAAATTTTGTTCAGCGATGAGGCTCATTTCTGGTTGAATGGCTACGTAAATAAGCAAAATTGCCGCATTTGGAGTGAAGAGCAACCAGAAGCCGTTCAAGAACTGCCCATGCATCCCGAAAAATGCACTGTTTGGTGTGGTTTGTACGCTGGTGGAATCATTGGACCGTATTTTTTCAAAGATGCTGTTGGACGCAACGTTACGGTGAATGGCGATCGCTATCGTTCGATGCTAACAAACTTTTTGTTGCCAAAAATGGAAGAACTGAACTTAGTTGACATGTGGTTTCAACAAGATGGCGCTACATGCCACACAGCTCGCGATGCTATGGCCATTTTGAGGGAAAACTTCGGAGAACAATTCATCTCAAGAAATGGCCCGGTAAGTTGGCCACCAAGATCATGCGATTTGACGCCTTTAGACTATTTTTTGTGGGGCTACGTCAAGTCTAAAGTCTACAGAAATAAGCCAGCAACTATTCCAGTTTTGGAAGACAACATTTCCGAAGAAATTCGGGCTATTCCGGCCGAAATGCTCGAAAAAGTTGCCCAAAATTGGACTTTCCGAGTGGACCATCTAAGACGCAGCCGCGGTCAACATTTAAATGAAATTATCTTCAAAAAGTAAATGTCATGGACCAATCTAACGTTTCAAATAAAGAACCGATGAGATTTTGCAAATTTTATGCGTTTTTTTTTAAAAAAAAGTTCTCAAGCTCTTAAAAAATCACCCGTTATTACAAACGCATTTACAAGAAAACACACAGCAAAATACATTAATTAATATAAAAACAAAATCAAAAACTTCTCTTTCAAATCCACAAGTTCCACGTGCACGCATTGATAATGTTCACATAATTTCACTTAACTTATTTACATACTATGTAGTGCATTTTATCAAGAATACACTACAACACATATTTATTATTAATTTATCCACTATTCCCGCACAGAAAAATTAAATTTAATTTTAAAACAAGGAGCGACACAAAACACGCCTACTCCGTTTGAAATCCGAACTCTCTTTTTCATACCCAGATATTTACTGTGAAGATGGACAAAAATGTTTAATTTAAAAAAAAAAGTGCTTAAACCAACATGATTTTTCAAACTAACTGTATTTTCATAAATTTCAAACAAATTGAGCTAGTGAGCCGGAACTGATTTATAATTGGTTAAAATGCCACAAAGAAATTCAAATGAGAAAATCACTTTATTTATCCGGGTATATACCGAGAAGGTGAAGGTTAATTTGTGTTCTACGTCTCAATGCAAAAAAACGACGTTGAATTTATTCATTGCCTTAATGATATGGGCCATAAGACTCCATACGTATGCCTAAAGGCTGAATATCCATCAAGCGCTAATTTATTTACAGAACATGCAAGGAAAATTCACTAACCGGTGTCTAATTTCAGCACATCAAATCAGAATCATTTAACTCACACAAGGTAACTGACTTATATCTAGTTTTGACATAAACACAGAAAAGAAAAATTATTTAGTTTTAGATCGGCCGTTCTTTTCGATTAATAACCATAAAAACCATACAAATTCAATAATTTGTCGTCCGTGGTTTTGAATCATGTGTGCGATTTTATAATCTCCACTCGGTTCTTACAAAGTGTCTTTTCTTGGGTTGTTGAAAATGGTCCTTGCTCCAAATGGGCCCACGCCACCACACAAAATCACAAGTGATTTCTCGTGGTGATAATCTCCTGGAGCCACAATCTGCCGGGATGACGCAACATGATACCAATGTTTTCGGGGTAGTGTTGATATAATTTTAACGGTCCGATTACCTACGAAATACCCCAGCGCTTGGAGTCGTGAAGTCGCGGGAGAGCTAACTCTATGAAGGCTGACTAGTCTAATCGGGGAAACTTTGGTTTTGAGAGTGCTGAGATGAACGTAGATTTTTCCATCAACACGTGTTTTGCCTTGTTGCTATTTGTTGGGGGCATCATTTGGAAGGGGCGTCACAGTCTAAGTCGATTGTACACAGGTTTTGAATAAAGATCTTAATAAAGATTACGACGTGCGACACCATCACTCAGGATCAAATAGTCAGTTCCCTCAGAGCTTCAGAAACGCAGACACGCTTGGTGAATGAGGTGTTGCAAAGCAACCGATTCGAGGTAAATGTGACTGACTCCAATATTTTAATTGGATCATCTGGATGGCTCATAACGTCATGAGATGAAGACCTGAATGATACCTTCTTTTAATTGGATGGTTTGAGTATAGTATCGGCCCCTTTCATCAAGTGGCATGTGGATTGGAACTTTCAATGCGTTATCAGCAGTTTCCTTTAGTACCCTTATTACCAAGAACGATGATGAGTGTAGTTCGTAAGTAACAGTAATCGGACCGAAATGGCAGATTGGTTCAGTTCAATGATCGGGCCGTACTATTTTTTGAAAGCTAGTGTCATACGAAATAATCTGTATACCTGGATATTTATTTTTTTCAATATTAGCGGTTATAACAAATTTGTGTTCTCGAAATCTTAGAATTATCGAGAGGTCAGAGCAATAGCGAGATCATCGTTCAGTGATATTCCCGTTGTTGTCTTCGAGGACCCACAAAAAACAAATCTCAATTTTGTCGTGTAACTAGAGTGTTTTAACGCTTCATAATGGGATAAATAGTATTCAATTTAAGGCAGCTATTAACATTTTCTAGAAGGAGTGCACGTTGGGTGCAGCGGCTCTGATAGTTTGATTTGAGCTGGGACAGTTTCAGAGTCCTCTTTGCAGCCCCAATTAGAACTAAAATAAAACAAAAATGATATAAAAAGCTAACATTCGTTAACTAGTCCCCCGTGAGTAGTTTTTAAACAGAAATTTCTACGTGTTTTTAAAAATACGTTTGTAAGAACGTTCAGTGGTGGACTAAGCAAACTCGTGTCTACTAGCGATTGCAAGCATAATAAATTGAATATTGGAATAATTTTAACACCTATATGTCGTTTTCCATTTTAATATAATTAGATCGGATTTTAATCTCAAAATACTTTAAAGATAAAATTAGATCCCCAAAAACCAAAAAACAGTCGATAGTCGGTTTTAGTACAATTTTTTTTTATAGAATTTTTCAAAAATAATTAAATCTACTAAAAATAAAAATTGAGTTTAATCTGACTATTGGCAAGTAGTCATAGTCGACATTTATTCGACATTTCAAATTCTTTGAACTAATCAGGATTTAGGAAGCTTAAATACTTTGCGTTAATTATTAAATCGAAAATTTGAATAAAATTTCTCGCAACCATTAGATGAAATTGAGAAAAACATGACATAATATTTCACCAAATCTGTTGATGTGTTCGTCCTGGTAGAAGTACATGCGTTGAAAATTATTATTAGATATGTATGCAAGGATCGCTAATTTAAACAAAGAGGCTGCAAAATGTGAGGTCAAATGCACAGGGTGTAAGAAATCTTGCAATTTGAAATATGGAAATCTTACCTACCCTTCACAAGCCAGTACGAACAGCGATCTTACAAAAAGATAACCACATAACCCGTCATTTCAATTGCCCTACCTCACGAAAGTATCCAATTTGCGATTATTCATTCGGTTGTGGCTGAGTTTTGGATAATGTGTAGTTTAACACTCGAGGTAGACAAAACCGTGTTTCCGGAATGTCGGAAATGATTTAGAGTTGGTTATATCGCATTGGCTTGTGCATCAATAAATAGTGATCAGTCAAGTCGGTCTCAAAAAAGTGGTGATCGAAGTCAATACAATAACAATATAAATTCGGTGTATGTCATCTAAAATTTTGAAAATTTCCGTGACGAAATTGTTCAAAATTTCGTAAACTTGTTCAACAAACCAATCGGAGGTAATGCTTCGAGGAAGTACTAAACAGGAAGTCTTCGTTTGAGGAAATCGGTTCGAATGTAGTTACAATTTTGAAATCCAAACTAAAACAAGAATTTGTGGTAAGAATTTTTTCGTGTCAATAGAAATGAACGGAAATCCTCCAAAGTTTTGAGTTGACATCAACAATTATCATGACTGGTAGTGAGGGTTATCGGGAATTGAACCAACCGAAAGTCACAATCATGAACACATGGTTGCCGCTGGTAATTTTCAGGGCCAGTGCGTGTTAATGTAAAATTTTTGAGCGTTCAGACGGAATTGCCACTAATTGTGACTGTAGCCGACGGATCAAATGTTTTGGTAGTGAACGGGTTCGCTAATTAAATTAGCGAATGATAATGAATCACAGATGATACGCGGGTAACGGAAATTGTAAAAAACGACTTTTACGACCGCGGCCTCTTAACCAGTACAGAATATATCAATGAAGACATCAGTTCAGAAGAGTTGATCAGTTTTTTTTTGTGTATAGGTGAAAAAAATCTCCGAAAGACGACGGGCTGGTGATGCGCTCCACCTGACATGTGGCACCTTAAAACAGATATATGTCACTTCAATGTGGTGCTGAACAACACCATAAAATACAGAAAACATTTCCTATGAGAATCATTTAAATTGTTTGACTACCCCATCACCAATAATCTTAATAACAAAACTTTTTCAAAAATTGCGGTTGTACCGTGATTGGGATGCTGTTTTATCCATCAGTAATTGCATACACGAATTAAAATTCGCAAGGGTTACTAATTTTATCCAACTTCATGAGGTTTCCGATGCTTAGTTAGGTGCTTCCATCTTGAGAGCTGATAACTTGGTTCTGGTTGTAATTCTGGTTCTGATAGCGATGTTCTAGGTTGTGTTATTATCAGGAAATAACTTGGTCTTAAAATATCTAGCGGTTTGGATCGTCTGATTTTCATTTCCTGAAATCTGTAATTGGATTTTCCCGTCACTCGGATATAAGATGGGTCTTGATCGATTTTCTGCAGCTTAGCATAGTAGAGCAAAATTTGAACTGGCCAGAGGCACGAGTAGCTTTTGACAAGGCTACTTACAAGAATATCTTCATACACTTCAACAACTTCAACATTTCGTGTTAGTAAAATAAGATAACCTAGCACCATGCGCCTGACTGCAGGCCAAGGGTAGGATCAAGAACGAAAAAGTTAGACGGCAGTGGAATTTTATAAGCCAGAAAAAATTTATTCATTCGTTAGCTTTATAGTAATCGAATTTGTAAGGTTTTTTGAAACAACAGAATAAAACCGAAGAATTATTACTGCTTTCTATATCAAATGAACGGCGTTCAATATTCCGCCCCAGGATAATTAAATGTCATCCAAGGACAGTGTTGCGGTTAAATTATTTAAAACTCTAAATAATTGTATACGTAAAAGAATACGACTTTGCTATGTCACTGTTTTTCTCTGTCATGTTGCTACCTATACTAACAAAAACCAAAAATTAGATAGAATCTAACGTCAAAGTTAATTCGATTAGCTTCTACCATTTTACGACGTCAATACCTTTTAACTTGAAAACTATAGATCTAGTACTATCAGCTGTGAATGGCACGTCAATAAATACCTATACGGAACGAAATTGCTCCAGGCAAACATCGGACTCTAACGATAGTTATTTCACGTTTCCTCTTGGTGTCAGTCAACCGTCCGATCAGTCGTGCTGTTTTTCCCGGTAAATTCGGCCTACTCGCAAATCTTAAATGAAAACGGCTGATTGATCCAGCGACACAGCTACCAATTAATGCCACGACGGTTCTACAACGATATATTACGTCATCGATATCGGCTAAAGAAGTATCCTTCCCTAGCAGCCGAGCCGAATTATAATTTACTAGTATGACATTCCGTGGTTCATCATAATTTACTGAGTTTAAAATCGCATTTACTGAGTTTCAGCACATGGTGGAATTGTGGGATTGCGAATTTTCCGACCATCGGCATCTCCCTTCTCTTGCCCATTACATATGGTCAAGAAGAAATATAACGATTGCAGACTATTGGCGTGTGGGAATTATCGACGACTAAATATGGTTACGACGCACATGAAAGTGCAGCTGTATAATTTTCTCCAAAATTGATCTTGTTAGGCCTTATCATTTAATCCCCGTCGATCCTGAAAACGTCTTCCGACTTCAACCGAATGCCATTTGGTATATGCAATTTATGCGATTTATGAACGAAGTATTTTAAGAACTTCGTCTAACTGAGGTCGATGTTCACATAAAAAGTTCGAAATGTATTTTCGGCGTTGAAACTGTCGGTTTTCTCAGGCACAAGCTAATATAATGATGTTAGCTCCGTTGAATCACGCAAAATTCAGCGTGACGACTGACGCATCAAACGATTGTTGAGAATCATTGGGATTTTTCGTCTAAGAAACTGTCTGATGCTGAACGATAATACTCAGCATGCGATCGAGAATTACTCACAATATCTAGCAATCAAGCATTTTAGATAATTCGTTGACAGGCTTTACCATTTATACCGATCATAAACCACTGACTAGACCCATTCAGTCAAAAATTGGACGTAATCCAAGACGCCGTTTGGATTATATTTGATCAATTTACCACATATATCCAGCATGTGAAGGGTAAAGGCAACGTGGTCGCGAGTCCATTATCCTCCAACTTCGAGGCAATTTTCGACTTTAATACAAAATGCACAAAATGCAGACTTGAAGTTCAGAATTTACTTTCAGGTTATTTGTCACGCTAGTTTCAACATGAAACAACAGCTTTTAAAATTTGGAAAATTTCGTGCTACTCGTAAAAAGTTTACAGCTCGCTATTTCTGGCCCAGTATAAAGAAAGAAGTGAACAATTTAGCATAATCTTGTATATCCTACAAACGTTCGACTATCCAAAGGCAAAAGAATGCCAACTCACTTAAATATGGTGGATCCACCTCAGATATACATATATTTTGACTTGTGTCGATTCATTCACTCGATAGCCCGAAGCCTATTGAATGACCGATATGTTTACAAGAACCATAGCCTCAATGTTCGTAAATAACTACTTATCTCGCTTTGGCGTTCCTGGCATGATGACCACAGATCAAGGAACGCAATTCGAGACCAAACTATTTGCCAATTTTACAAAACATTTGGGCTCACATCGATTACGGTCAAACAAAATCTGAAGTGCTCACCAGCCAAGATGGCCCACGGACAAACTCTCAAACTATCCGTTGAGTTCTTTATCGAAAAGTCATCGACCAACTTCGCATCACCATACAAAATATTATACCCACGTCAACTCTCTTAAAACCTGCGAGTTTGTTTTTGTCAGTGTATAGATAAAGTTCGAAAAGGTTTGCAATCCCCTTATGAAGGTTCATATAAAGTAATACGTCGCTTACGTAAGCATAAAAATTATCATTTACATTTAATTTTTAATTTCCACCTACAGTGTTCAATGAGATAGCACACTAATGGCCGGAAACACAGAAAAGTGACTAATGGCCGGTTAGTTGTGCGCTATAGTTAAATGTTTTATATGAAATCTGTTCGCCATAAAATATTTATACGCAAGCTAAATATTTCCACGAAATATAATATGTTTAATCAAGTTTGCGTTAATTTTTTTCTGATTGCGAAAACAGATTTCATTTAAAACATTTAACTGACGCACACTAACCAGCCGTTAGTCATTTGTCTGTGCACCGGCCATAAATATTTTTTTTTCAATACTTTTTCAAAATTTATTTCAAACATTTTCAAATTTATGTGGGTGAGGACAATAAACTACTAAAAAAGCTGCGTATTGGGAAAAATTAAATTTGTTAATACAATTAGGGAAATCACCGAAAACAAACCATGTTATCATTTTTTCGTGTTCAATGAAATTTATCATCAGTACTTGTTTGATTTTTGAGAGAAACACATCAAATAATTAATGTAAAAAATAACAACACTTAAAAAAAATGCTATTTGCGGGAATGGGTCGTTTGTTAGATGTAAACGCAAGACAATGAAAAAAGAGGTTGCTTTAATTTTCCGAACCGCAAAAAAGATTATTTTATTAGCTCTAACGGGATAAAAAAGGAACTAAACCTTAATTGCTGAACTGTCATCATTCGTCGACAGCTGCTGGTCCATAATTTAAAGGGTGCGCTGTCCAGCATGTCCCATATCTATCAAAAAAAATATAAGAGCCCGAATTAATTTTGCCTCAAATCAGTTAAGCTGATTACCGACGCCGAAAAATGGAGGAAAATAATATGAACCGATGAAGAAAAAGTGAATTTGTTTTGTTCTGACGGCCGCCAATATGTACAATGTCCACCGAATACAAGTTTTTCATCAGAGTATACACGATTTAAAACAATTAAACATGGTGGCGGTTCTATTATGGTATCAGCTGCTTTCTCGTGGTACGGTACAAATCCAATTTATTAGATAAAAGTGGAATTAACTAAAGGCAGCCATTAGCCAAAGAAAATACCGCAGTAAGCAGAAATTATTTAATGCTATTAAAAAAGACTGGGAGAAAATACAGGTTATTAAATGCCAGAAGCTTTTGGATTCCATTGACCGCCGATAATTTGGAGAGCTCAAAAGGAAAGGTGAGAAAAGAGATCTAATATCGAAAACAGATTTGTGTGAACTTGACCTCGGCTTGGTGCTCATGTAAACTTTCAATATCGCAGAACAATCGTACATAAACGCGCACTAGGTAAATCTTCACATGTTATATAACCGTTATGTAAGATAAACATAAATAAATCTCTTAAATTCATTTTAATAGCACAAAATTAGAAACACGAGTGTTCTATATTTTTTGTCTAATTTATCAGTACTTCACAACATTATAGAAATGGTGTATACACAATAAAGAGGGGGAAGCGAATACTTAAAAATAATCAAAACCTCAAAATCTTGAATTCATCTTCTGTCTAATTTTCGAATAAAAATTAACTTAAAATTTATATTTATTACTTCAAAAAAAATAAATAAACAAGAGAAAAGCGAGTAATAATCCTTTTTGTTGTTTTATTTATTTATTTGTATAAATTCGGAGCGAAGAACGAAAGGATATAAAATTGAATCTTAAAGAAAATTTAAACTTAAACATTTTTCCGTTTTCGTTTTTTTTTGTTTTTATTTTCTTTAAGATTTTAAATTATTGTCTTATTTTATTGCATTAATCTAAGAGCAACAAAAAAAAAATACGTAATAACGAACAAATTCTGTTTATTTATTTATTTTGTGTTTTTTGATTGTCTCTCTAGAAATTGAAAATAATTTATTCGGTTTTGTATTTAATTTGCACAGAAATGAAAAAATAAAGATTTTATTCTGTTATTTTATCTTTTTGATTTCTTAAAAGCTCTTACTCGCTCAATTTAATTAATTTAATGAGATGAGCTAATTTAAATAATTTTTTCCCCGAATCCTAAAGCTTAAAATAAATAGTTTTCTCTTGTGTATATGTGTGTGTGTGTGTGTGTGTGTGTGTGTGTGTGTGTGTGTGTGTGTGAATAAGTTTTAATCTTTAAAAGGTATTTTTTTCACTTAAAGCGTTTTCGTAAAAATTAACATAAAATAGTTTGAGAAAACTGATGTTTGTTTGTTTTTAATTTTGTATACACACACACACAATCTACTCAAAATATTTTATTTTATTTCAAACCGAAAATTTTTACACAAAAACCACAAATCCAAAAGCACAACAAAACAAAAAAAAATAAGTATTTGTATTACATAAAGATATAACCAAAATACAAAAATGGTAAATTCATTTCTACTTGTCATGGTAAGTTAAATAATTGTGGTAAAACGGAAGTATTTTGTTAATTAGATTCATTTTTATACATGGTACACAACAAAAAAAAATTATGTTTGTTTCTTTATATATCCAAAAAGCACACACACAATAAAGTAAAAATGCTGAATAAATTAAAATAAAAAAAAATAAAAATATTTCACGGGTTGTCACCCGGAATAAAATGCAAATGGAATTGCGACCGACCACCACCGCACCAAAAATTTATATATTTGGATTTTTTTTTATTCATGCTGAAACTTTTCACATAAAAAATAATAAAAATTTATAGTTACGGGGTGAACATTTTTTTTGCCTTATTTATTTATTTTTTTTATTATAATGGTGTTATGACTTTTTTTTTTTAAGTTTTGGACATTACATATTTTAGGGGCCACCGGGAAACATTGCGTTTTTATTTTGATGTTTGGGCATATAATTATTCTATTATTGTCCCATATGAATATAATTATTTGCTTTTCTACTTGCAATGAACATATCAAATGCTCCATTTTTTTATTTACTGTGCCGTAGCTTTATTAAGAGTTGACTCATTTCAAGAGTTGAAACATTATGTATTCAAAATCTTTTATTGTCTGGTACACGCAATATCGCTTTACAAATGACTCTTAATTCCACTAAATCCTTTTACTCGATTACGTCATGTTTGAAACTGGTAGACTTTTTGACCTGTCAACCAAACATTTCGAATTGTCAAGAAGGACTGTCTGCTAATAATAGACAAATTTTGTGATAGGTTGTAGATTTGACAATTTTTGCACAATTTAGAGAATCTCTCCTCGTGTTTGAACAAAAAATTAGGTATTCGAGGCATGATGGGTCATACACGGGCATCGGTTCAGAAATCGTGTAAATATTACATTTAGATCCTCCGGTTGGTCCTGGGTTTATTTTTATTGTTTTTCTTCTCAGCTCAAACGACTTTGGTGAAAATTGCTGAGAAATATTTTTTAAGTTACAGGAATCAATTAATAAGGGCCCTGATTTTGTAGAAATTGATTTGGAGGATTCGGTGTGGCTCGCAGGTTCCGTTTTTCAATTACTTATTTGGTTGGCACGATTTTATAAACAATTGGTGCAGAGTGGATTTCATTTACCAAGAATCGATTGCGCTTAGTCCAGATTTTGGGATAATTTGTTCAAAGGGTCGCAAACAGTAGGCACTCCAGGTCATTTTCTTGATTTTTTCCGGTTTCTACGACCATTATAAAAATTGGTGGGAGAAGGATTTTAAGTGCCAGGAAACGATTGTGATGGGTGTTAATTTCTGGAATATCGGTTCTGAGGGTCATCTAGTGGGACCCGGATCCTTTACAAATACCAATTGTGATGAGTCCTGATTTCGGGAGGAATATGCATCTAAGGGGCATCATCCGGTGGGGTTCAGGTTGCTTTTTAATTCTTTTTTTTTTAATAATACGATTTTGGCAAAATTTTGTAAAGAGGGGTTTATTTATTACTAGGAATCGATTGTGATTAGTTTACATTTCAGGAAAATTCGTTCAGATGGTCGTCCGTTAGGCCTTGTCTCTTTCTTAATTTTTTCAGCTCGCACGATGTTTATAAAAATTAGCAAGGGTTAACGTGCCATGAGTCGGTTGCGATGAGTGCTAATTTTTACACTAGTGGCTCTAGACACAAATATTCAAAAACATAAAGTTTACCATTAAAATTGATGGAAGTATTGCTACTCTACGGTAATTATCTCAAAATCTGGAGATATGATCGCATGGCGACTATAAAGTAATCGAAGGGAATTAAGTGGTGTAAATATGAGTGTGTTATGCTATTTCATAAAATAGATCGTGCCTCTTGATAAACATTTTCAAATATGTATATAAAGTTCACCGCTAAAATCGACCGAAGTAATGCTGCGCAGTAAAGCTACGGTCTATTACACGGATCTCGATTATGACCGTCCACTGATCGGTATTAAATTTTATATGTGTCAGTTTTTTTCCGTAATTAGGAAGGTTTGTGTGAAATTTGGCGGGAATTAGTTACCGGAAGTGTCAGGTTTTTTAATGTTTGCAATGTTTTTTAAAAGTAAAGAATCTACGAAAACCGACCAAGAAATTTTAGAATTAAATAAATAAAAATATTAAATTTTCCAGAAGAGTTGGCATTGAAGGTTTTCTGGAATTTAAGCAAGAATGAGGATTTTTGATCAAACAGGACAGTTTTTACTATAATGTCGGTGGTTTATTCAAGATTTATGTATCTTCTTGTTAAAATAAAGTATGTTGTTGACAACAACATATGTACCTTTCAATTTTTAATTGATTGTAATAAAATTCAGCTTGAAGAATGGGACTGATATTTATTTTGCATTCTTTTACGCTGTTGGCGCTCTACAGCCCAGTCGGTTTGTCTGATCAGGAAAAAAACATCCGACTTAAGCTTTATCAAAATTGGTCCGAATAAAAGCTTTTTAGTTTTTTGTCAGTATTTTGAAAAGTATAACATTTACGAGTAAAACCATTATGAATTCTTGTTTATCTGTTCTAAATTAAATTTGTAATATAATTCCCATGTCAATTTTTCAAAATTTAATCGGACTAGGACTAATTTTTGACAATACACTGTTTTTCAACAAAAATTTGGCCTTGCACAGCCTAGACGGATGGAATGATCGGAATGAGAAATTAAACTTAAGCTTTTTCCTCAAATTTGGCGATCTTAGGGCAGAAATTTTAGCCGAAATCGGTCCATCGGAAGTGTTAGCTTCCATAAGAGATTTTTCGTTATTTGCAAATATTTTGAAAAATATATCATTTACGAGATGAACTAAGACGAGCAGCTATGAACTATAAAATACAGTATGTTCTACAAGAAATGATCTCAATTAATTTTTTATGTTTAACCCCCACCACAATTTAGCAAGTACAATTATTTTCTTCGCTCTATTAACTTTTTTGCATTAGTTTCTTTCTTCAGTTTAGTTTAAGCATTTGAGTGGTAAACAACAATATTAAAATGAGTTCTGTTTATAAAAAGTGTTTTGAAGTGGTGTTCTTAGTTACCCATCCCAAAGAACCTTGAGTGAAGATTAACTGAGATAGAGTCACTTCAGATAATGACGATAAGGTCATTTATCGTAAGCAAAACAAAAACTAAGTCAGAAAGGTATGGAAGTGTCACGTATGTGAAGATAGCCCGAAAACCATCCCGAGAAAAAACTTTTCAAAAATTGGTTTGAGTCCACGCCAAATACGATAAAAACCTTTTGGCCCGAAAAAAACAACATGAACATCTCAAAATTACACTCTATCCCGAAAATAAAAAAAAATGATTTATAAACCTGTTTATTATTTTTATGATTTTAAAATATTTACGTTGCAAAAAAATGTAATGTGTTGTACGTTGTACAATAATAAAATAGTAACATAATTATTTTAAAGAAAATCTTAGTACATATTTCTGTATTCTTTCTGTAATATTATAAATTTAATAATGACGTGTTATTGTGCTAACACATAATATTTAATTTACTTAACAAAACACACGCATATGATCTATATAACTAAATACCTAAATTTATAGATATTAGAGTATCAAAAACCACATTACACACTCAAACTCATATATTTCCGCTCACATGAATTGCCGAGTACATTGGTTGATGGGATTGGCTCGATTATATCATTTCTGATTTATATTAGGTAACCTAGTTGCCATACGATGGGGATTAGGATTATTTCTGGGCCCAGATTTAACCGATGTTTGTTGTATGTATATGAAATGCTCCCATTAATACTCATATATCGTCACTCACAAGGATTGCCGAGTACATTGGTTGATGGGAGTGACTCGATTAGATCATTTCTGACTTATATTAGGTAACCTAGTTGCCATACGATGGGGATTAGGATTATTTCTGGGCCCAGATTTAACCGATGTTTGTTGTATATGAAATGCTCACATTAATACTGATATATCGTCACTCACAAAGATTGCCAAGTACATTGGTTGATGGGATTGGCTCGATTATATCATTTCTGACTTATATTAGGTAACCTAGTTGCCATACGATGGAGATTAGGAGAATTTCTGGGCCCAGATTTAACCGATGTTTGTTGTATATGAAATGCTCCCATTAATACTCATATATCGTCACTCACAAGGATTGCCGAGTACATTGGTTGATGAGAGTGACTCGATTAGATCATTTCTGACTTATATTAGGTAACCTAGTTGCCATACGATGGGGATTAGGAGTATTTCTGGGCCCAGATTTAACCGATGTTTGTTGTATATGAAACGCTCCCATTAATACTCATATATCGTCACTCACAAGGATTGCCGAATACATTGGTTGATGGGAGTGACTCGATTATATCATTTCTGACTTATATTAGGTAACCTAGTTGCCATACGATGGGGATTAGGAGTATTTCTGGGACCAGATTTAACCGATGTTTGTTGTATATGAAATGCTCCCATTAATACTCATATATCGTCACTCACAAGGATTGCCGAGTACATTGGTTGATGGGAGTAACTCGATTAGATCATTTCTGACTTATATTAGGTAACCTAGTTGCCATACGATGGGGATTAGGAGTATTTCTGGGCCCAGATTTAACCCATGTTTGTTGTATATGAAATGCTCCCATTAATACTCATATATCGTCACTCACAAGGATTGATGAGTAGATTGGTTGATGGGAGTAACTCGATTAGATCATTTCTGACTTATATTAGGTAACCTAGTTGCCATACGATGGGGATTAGGAGTATTTCTGGGCCCAGATTTAACCCATGTTTGTTGTATATGAAATGCTCTAATTAATACTCATATATCGTCACTCACAAGCATTGCCGAGTACATTGGTTGATGGGAGTGACTCGATTAGATCATTTCTGACTTATATTAGGTAACCTAGTTGCCATACGATGGAGATTAGGAGTATTTCTGGGCCCAGATTTAACCGATGTTTCTTGTATATGAAATGCTCCCATTAATACTCATATATCGTCACTCACAAGGATTGCCGAGTACATTGGTTGATGGGAATGACTCGATTAGATCATTTCTGACTTATATTAGGTAACCTAGTTGCCATACGATGGGGATTATTAGTATTTCTGGGCCCAGATTTAACCGATGTTTGTTGTATATAAAATGCTCTCATTAATACTCATATATCGTCACTCACAAGGATTGCCGAGTACATTGGTTGATGGGAGTGACTCGATTAGATCATTTCTGACTTTAATTAGGTAACCTAGTTTCCATACGATGGGGATTAGGAGTGTTTCTGGGCCCAGATTTAACCCATGTTTGTTGTATATGAAATGCTCCCATTAATACTCATATATCGTCACTCACAAGGATTGCCGAGTACATTGGTTGATGGGAGTGACTCGATTAGATCATTTCTGACTTATATTAGGTAACCTAGTTGCCATACGATTGGGATTAGGAGTATTTCTGGGCCCAGATTTAACCGATGTTTCTTGTATATGAAATGCTCCCATTAATACTCATATATCGTCACTCACAAGGATTGCCGAGTACATTGGTTGATGGGAATGACTCGATTAGATCATTTTTGACTTATATTAGGTAACCTAGTTGCCATACGATGGGGATTAGGAGTATTTCTGGGCCCAGATTTAACCGATTTTTGTTGTATATGAAATGCTCTCATTAATACTCATATATCGTCACTCACAAGCATTGCCGAGTACATTGGTTGATGGGTTTGACTCGATTAGATCATTTCTGACTTTAATTAGGTAACCTAGTTGCCATACGATGGGGATTAGGAGTATTTCTGGGACCAGATTTAACCGATGTTTGTTGTTTATGAAATGCTCCCATTAATACTCATATATCGTCACTCACAAGGATTGCCGAGTACATTGGTTGATAGGAGTAACTCGATTAGATCATTTCTGACTTATATTAGGTAACCTAGTTGCCATACGATGGGGATTAGGAGTATTTCTGGGCCCAGATTTAACCCATGTTTGTTGTATATGAAATGCTCTCATTAATACTCATATATCGTCACTCACAAGGATTGCCGACTACATTGGTTGATGGGAGTAACTCGATTAGATCATTTCTGACTTATATTAGGTAACCTAGTTGCCATACGATGGGGATTATTAGTATTTCTGGGCCCAGATTTAACCGATGTTTGTTGTATATAAAATGCTCTCATTAATACTCATATATCGTCACTCACAAGGATTGCCGAGTACATTGGTTGATGGGAGTGACTCGATTAGATCATTTCTGACTTTAATTAGGTAACCTAGTTTCCATACGATGGGGATTAGGAGTGTTTCTGGGCCCAGATTTAACCCATGTTTGTTGTATATGAAATGCTCCCATTAATACTGATATATCGTCACTCACAAGGATTGCCGAGTACATTGGTTGATGGGAGTGACTCGATTAGATCATTTCTGACTTATATTAGGTAACCTAGTTGCCATACGATTGGGATTAGGAGTATTTCTGGGCCCAGATTTAACCGATGTTTCTTGTATATGAAATGCTCCCATTAATACTCATATATCGTCACTCACAAGGATTGCCGAGTACATTGGTTGATGGGAATGACTCGATTAGATCATTTTTGACTTATATTAGGTAACCTAGTTGCCATACGATGGGGATTAGGAGTATTTCTGGGCCCAGATTTAACCGATTTTTGTTGTATATGAAATGCTCTCATTAATACTCATATATCGTCACTCACAAGCATTGCCGAGTACATTGGTTGATGGGTTTGACTCGATTAGATCATTTCTGACTTTAATTAGGTAACCTAGTTGCCATACGATGGGGATTAGGAGTATTTCTGGGACCAGATTTAACCGATGTTTGTTGTTTATGAAATGCTCCCATTAATACTCATATATCGTCACTCACAAGGATTGCCGAGTACATTGTTTGATGGGAGTAACTCGATTAGATCATTTCTGACTTATATTAGGTAACCTAGTTGCCATACGATGGGGATTAGGAGTATTTCTGGGCCCCAGATTTAACCCATGTTTGTTGTATATGAAATGCTCTCATTAATACTCATATATCGTCACTCACAAGGATTGCCGACTACATTGGTTGATGGGAGTAACTCGATTAGATCATTTCTGACTTATATTAGGTAACCTAGTTGCCATACGATGGGGATTAGGAGTATTTCTGGGCCCAGATTTAACCCATGTTTGTTGTATATGAAATGCTCTCATTAATACTCATATATCGTCACTCACAAGCATTGCCGAGTACATTGGTTGATGGGAGTGACTCGATTAGATCATTTCTGACTTATATTAGGTAACCTAGTTGCCATACGATGGGGATTAGGAGTATTTCTGGGCCCAGATTTAACCGATGTTTGTTGTATATGAAATGCTCCCATTAATACTCATATATCGTCACTCACAAGGATTGCCGAGTACATTGGTTGATGGGAGTGACTCGATTAGATCATTTCTGACTTATATTAGGTAACCTAGTTTCCATACGATGGGGATTAGGAGTGTTTCTGGGCCCAGATTTAACCCATGTTTGTTGTATATGAAATGCTCCCATTAATACTCATATATCGTCACTCACAAGGATTGCCGAGTACATTGGTTGATGGGAGTGACTCGATTAGATCATTTCTGACTTATATTAGGTAACCTAGTTGCCATACGATGGGGATTAGGAGTATTTCTGGGCCCAGATTTAACCGATGTTTCTTGTATATGAAATGCTCCCATTAATACTCATATATCGTCACTCACAAGGATTGCCGAGTACATTGGTTGATGAGAGTGACTCGATTAGATCATTTCTGACTTATATTAGGTAACCTAGTTGCCATACGATGGGGATTAGGAGTATTTCTGGGCCCAGATTTAACCGATGTTTGTTGTATATGAAATGCTCCCATTAATACTCATATATCGTCACTCACAAGGATTGCCGAGTACATTGGTTGATGGGAATGACTCGATTAGATCATTTCTGACTTATATTAGGTAACCTAGTTGCCATACGATGGGGATTATTAGTATTTCTGGGCCCACATTTAACCGATGTTTGTTGTATATGAAATGCTCTCATTAATACTCATATATCGTCACTCACAAGCATTGCCGAGTACATTGGTTGATGGGTTTGACTCGATTAGATCATTTCTGACTTTAATTAGGTAACCTAGTTGCCATACGATGGGGATTAGGAGTATTTCTGGGACCAGATTTAACCGATGTTTGTTGTTTATGAAATGCTCCCATTAATACAAGTATTTTAAGTATGTATTGATAGTATTAATTGGAGCTATTTCATATACAACAAACATCGGTTAAATCAGGCCCAGAAATACTCCTAATCCCCATCGTATGGCAACTAGGTTACCTAATATAAGTCAGAAATGATCTAATCGAGTTACTCCCATCAACCAATGTACTCGGCAATCCTTGTGAGTGACGATATATGAGTATTAATGGGAGCATTTCATATACAACAAACATCGGTTAAATTTGGGCCCAGAAATACTCCTAATCTCCATCTTATGCCAACTAAGTTACCTAATATAAGTCAGAAATGATATAATCGAGTCAATCCCATCAACCAATGTACTCGGCAATTCATGTGAGCGGAAATATATGAGTTTAAGTGTGTAATGTGGTTTTTTATACTTTAATATCCATAAATTGAGGTATTTAGTTATATATGTAGATCGTATGCGTGTTTTTTGTTAAGTAAATTAAATATTATGTGTTAGCACAATAACACGTCATTATTAAATTTATAATATTACAGAAAGAATACAGAAATATGTACTAAGATTTTCTTTAAAATAATTATGTTACTATTTTATTATTGTACAACGTACAACACATTACATTTTTTTGCAACGTAAATATTTTAAAATCATAAAAATAATAAACAGGTTTATAAATCATTTTTTTTTATTTTCGGGATAGAGTGTAATTTTGAGATGTTTCATGTTGTTTTTTCGGGCCAAAAGGTGTTTATCGTATTTAGCGTGGACTCAAACCAATTTTTGAAAAGTCTTTTCTCGGGATGGTTTTCGGGCTATCTTCACATACGTGGAAGTGTCAATAAATACAATTCGACGAAGGCTTGAACAATTTGATATTAAAAATAGGAACACACAGCAATCTTTGTTGACAGAGAAGCACATCAAAAAAACGTAACTTGAGCGAACGAAAATTTGGACCGTGATTCGAGCAATGTGATGTTTACAGACGAATCATCTTTTGTGGTATACTATTATTGGTGGGACGCCTGGACAACTCAAAGTCACAGATTTGTCCAATGAACCGCTAAGCACCCACAAAAGGTCCATGTTTACTGTGGCTTCTCCGCCAAAGGATTTGGAAAACAAGTCATCTTGAAACGGAATTCTATCAAATTCCATTACTAATCCGAATCTAAACATTTAATAAATTACCTATAGGCATAACCTTTGAGGTAACACCTCAATTTTATTTCATAAATATGTACCATGCCGAGTTTTCACATTTTCTTTTGTGTACTCCAATCACAGTATTTACTCATACAGTGCTATGTTTTTAATCCACAAAGGCAAATGCTTTTGAGGTAAATGGCAAATGCTTTTGAGGTAGTAATGAACTCTGCTATTGAAAATAATCAAAAATTGAAAGCATCATGCAATTTATTTACTTTTAGGTTTTTCGCGTGTGTCGATTCTGAAAAAATTGATAGCACGTCGTTGAACATCGTTGTTATACATTTTTTTTATTTTTTTGATGAAAATACATGAATATAGGATCAATATCAGCGTACAATAAGCACAAGCTAAGAGCGGGAGTTTCTTAAGTAACCCTGCTCATAGGCGGGACACTCCCTTCCTACCAAGGTCCTTCTCCACCCGAGTCGGAACACAAGGCATACACTACACCAAGTTGATTTTTATTTTATCTGTTTTCCCTCGAATTTTTACCATGATGTTCTAAGGAGTAAATTAAACAACCACAATAATATTACCTGGCATCAGGAGTCATCAATCCCACTAAATTGGGTCCGCTATGCTCAATTTATAATTTTTCTTTTTCTTATATTAAAAAATGAAAATGTAAATTAAAATGTAGTAACCTAGGCATAGGTTATATGGATACCCCAGGTCCAACACCGTTCTACTCTGCGGGAACCAATGCCGCACGAGGTATCGATACGCAATGACAATTCTTTGAAGTGAATTTTCACAACATATCTAGATGTTGAATTTATTGTGAAATTATACCAAAATGGTTTGCTGAAATCCGCTGAGAAACAAATTGGATGTGGAAATAAAGATTGCAACAATGGCGACTAGACTACATACTAAGTTAATTGCGAAATTAGTTTTAATGTCTATTATGAGACAAAAATATCAGTTAGTTTATTTGTTGTTTTTTTTTAGATACTTTCTTAACATACGGAACATACTGTGGATAATAAATTTTCTACAATACCGTTGTAGATCAGTTTTCTACAAATTTAAGCAGAAATGAGGGTTTTAAAAATCAAAAACTGTTTGTTACTTTCTTTTACGCAATAAAACTAAGTATAGCAACCATAAAAAATTTTAACCTTGAGATTTTTATCCAAGAAACACATTCATATCATAATCAGTTAAGAAACGGCTCTGTTCCGCCCTAGGTTACATATTCCAGAGCTTTTTCTAAAAATATTTTATAATCACATTTCCATTCCAATCTGATCATAATCGGTTAGAAATGGCTGAGTCCATTTCAGGTTACCATATTATAGAACCTCTTCCAAAAATAATTTTATTCCATTCATAATCCCATTTATTTCAGTTGCTTCTAAAATACCACTTTAAAAACCCATCATCAAACAATTCTAGGACTGCTATAAAGATTTAAACTTGAAAAAAGAAACTCAAATCTAAGTAGTAATGAAATTTTATTTGTTTTCGTCGCAATATGATTTTCCTAGAATCTAGTCATTTGTTTTACTTTGGATATTGTTTTATTCTTGTTTAATTGTTCTGACGTGAACCAGCCAATAAACTGAGGAATGTTTGTTTGTGAATAGGCATAACGGTGGAAAGCTTATTATGCTTTGGTGTTCTATTTCACACACAATGAGGTTGGAGATTTGGTTTTTTTGCCTGATAAGGTTTAAACATGTATACTTTGACGTATACTATGACCATGCATCTGTCTATGGTGACAATATTATTAAGGGTGACTTGTGCTGCAACAAGACAACACACCAATTTAAACCGTAAAACAATGGCAATAATTTTTGAAAGGTTCTCGCTTCATTGTTTTAGACTGCCACCGCAAAGTTCAGATTTAAATGTAATTGAAAATGTTTGGGCAGAGGTCGATTGTAAAGTAAAAATATGTACATGAAAAAACTGCGACCTCGGAAAATGCGTAACAGTCTTTTCGCATATTTCAACTTTACAATCGCAAAACAAATTTAAATTTAAAAAATGCAAAATGTCAAAATAAATCTAGTAACCATATTTCAGATCGCAATTAAATAATTTGCGACCTGATAGAGGAAATGCCCCTAAAACCTATTATAAGAGCATATTTTTGGTTGCCCTAATTATAAATTAACAAATAAATTACACACATAGATTTAAAATTTCTTTTCAATGACATCTGTTATTATATGTCAAGAACTTCTGATCTTAATTTAATTCAGTCAATTTAGTCGATTAAAGCACACATCATTACTATTCCTTTATTATAATTAGGCCATATAACAATAACAATGCACTAGCATTGTTCAAATTAATTTAAATACGTAAGTCCAAGTTAAGTTGTCCATGGATTCAGAATAAAATAAATTGATGATTGTTGCGCTATTCTAAGCATTAGGTTCCACTATATAACAATTTCAACCAGACTGCCTCAACACAATCAACTTTTAATCTCCTAACCGTATTAGGTAAACCTAATTCGAGTACGCTGAATTCAATGGTGCTAGTCCCATTTCCAAGTTAGTCCCCATTTTTGAAATATCGCTTTCGACATGTTTTGGCTCTGAGTCAAAAATTTGTCAAAATTTACTCGTTTTTACTTTGATAACTCTTGAACCATTGAGATTTTCGTTTTGCTTTCTTCAGCAAAGTTGTTGCGCAAGTTAAGACAAACAACTTTCGAATCGAAAACCCACACCGACCACATATGTGTGGTTAGCTTTTCACAGAAGATTCCGGCTCCTACCTTGCTGTCTAGAGAAACAGGGGCCCACCTGTGCAGATATCCGTATACACAGGTAAGGCTAAATACAACTGGAGGTCGACATACTTAGGCCAATCAGGACGCTCATTTCAAATAAGATACAAAGAACATGCCATTCATACATAACCAAATTTTTAAAAAAAGTACATAAAATCAAGTTTCACACAACACATACAAACTGAAAATCATACACTAAATTCAATAAAAATTTCAGCACAGAAAGTCAATTGGTTTTTCTCGTACTTGTCGATTAATGAAACTGGAATAAAAGCGTCTCCTGGTATTCCACCAGGCTGCCCTGTGGGTCCATGGATATTGCTCATATTTAATGTCATTTTTATCTCATCTACACTTCCATTTGCTAATGAATTAAAATTCTTAGGATTGAGAGTGTAGATCAAACAGCCCTCTCTAAATGACATCAAAACTACATAAAGAATTCCCCGTTATATATGATATTTATTATACTTTTAAGCGTTCATTAACCATATACCCCATAACTTTATTTATCCTTTAATAGCCAACATAAAACTAAAGGCAAGCTTGAACAAAATAAAAAGCTTTAACTCTTTAATATCTAAGAAATTGTAAAACAGCAAAAATATATTATTATTATATCTTTTCTGACCTAAAACATTTTATCTAGACAATTAAGTAGATCCATCAGTAAAATGAAAATGCTGCATATACTTTTAGTACCTTAAACAAAATATAAAAAAAAAAAACGAAATTACAAGAAGAATTTTTGATCATAATGAAAACGATGGTAAGATAAATGATTCGTTATAATACAGTGAATTAAAATACTTGTTTATAAAAAGTAATGTACATCTATATACGAGTACACATATTCTTGTTAAAATATCGTCTACTTGAACCTCACCACAATATACACGAGCACATTATGAACAGAAGAAGAACATCTAGAATAGAAAGTTACTTAATGAGTACGAGTATTAGTTTATAGATGTAACATGTAATAAACAAAAACAAAATTAGGTCTAGATGGGTTATTTAAAAAACCGGAGCAGCATTACCATAGATACATTTTTACCACCCCCTTATATTTTTTTTTTTTTTTTGAAATGGGATGTATCGTATTTTAGTTGTGTTAGGATATTTTCTTATATTTTTGCAAATAAATATAAAATAAAAGCTCTTTTTCACATCTTAGTACTCGTATAGTAGTCTCGAGATGTGGTTGGTTGTTGCTGCTACTTAGAATATATTATTATTTTTATTAACATAAATATACAAACAAAACAAAATATGATGATAGATATGGTTAATGTTGTTTATTCTATATAATATTCCTCTTTTCTACTTTTAAGGATTTTGAAGTGTAATAAAAAGTCAAAATGTTAAGTGAAGTAGAAGAAAATTAAAAAGATATATTCACTGTTTATTTGTAATATACACATATAAAAAAATATATATACATATAACAATTTTACAAGTAAAAGTGAAATTATAATTTAATTATAAAAGTTTTAGCTTTATACAACAAGTATTTTTTTTTATAACTTTAAGATGTTGAATGCAAGGGAAGTACACAAGTTTAATATTCAGGATCAAATTTCTCGCTTAAAAATAAATACACTTTCTCTGCCACATATACACATACGTTCTAAAGCATACAAGTATGTGATGATGGGTGTTTTGGATAATTAATGAAACTCAAAATAAAGTCTATATACTAGGAATACACGAGAAAGAGCATTACATTTTGGCGTGTTAAATACGTCATTAATTTATGAATAAAATATCAAAGTGTATATATAAAGTGGTGAATGAACTGTTGAAAAGATACACATTACAAAATCTCATGATATGATTTACATGTGTGTGTAAAATGAAAGGGTATCTAATCGTACGTATCATACTCGTAAATGGATACATTTTTAATATTTACTCTCTTTTTACGAGCTTTATGAAAATTGATTAGATTCAGAAATCTCATGAAAATCTTGGGATGCGCTGTAACGGATTAATGTCGCTTTACTCGTCTGCCATTATAAAAGTTTGACACTAATGGTACTATACAACAAACCAGTATTCCTTATAGATTAAGAGCTATCAATTGTTTAAGTGACACGTTTTAATTCACCTACATTTTACGCACATATCTGGTTTTCTTTCATAAGTATCAAATAAAGCCAGGATATTGCCGGCTGAGTGTTTGAAGTTGTTATATCGCAGTTTTTGACAATCCTATTGTATTTTGAGTAATTTGAACTTTTCTAGTACACATTAATTTTCTGAATAAATACAGTCATTGGCAAAGTATTTGGAAATTTAGTTTTTTTTACGAAAGGTTGGTTATCAAACAAATGAAACAAACTTTGAACCTTTATGTGGCTGTCTACTAGGGTAGACCATATTTTTGAAAGTTTCAACATCTAACGAGACACTACTTAGAAATGCGAGGTTATGCTAAAAACTCAAACCGATAAAATATTGGGTCGATCTAAGGTGATTTAGGGGACGCGACTTGAACGCGTAGCTTCATAAAAAGTAGTAATTTAATCTTGTAATAACTTAACACCACGTTCTGCGATATCATTTACGATTTTTATGTGACTGATAATCTTCATTCCGTTCTTGAAATTGTCATTCTGAGGCCACATATCCGGGTCTTTGTTTAAGGAATCTGTAGAAATATTGAACCGTTTTAAAAAAAATCGCCAGTGTTTGGTGTAACAAAATCTGTCGAGATGTCCACAAGGAAGATATAATAAACGTCGATACAGTTTCTGCTCTAAAATAATAGCTGCTCCATTTAATTTTCCACTATTTGAATATGTTGTATCGAAGCGAGCCGCCACGACACCGTCAGCTACTCTCCAATCGATTAAGCTTTGAAAAACAGCCTCCGCCATTTTCAAACCAATTGATATTTGTAAAACGCCTAATAATTGTTCTCCATCTATATGGGATATAATCACTGGCAAACTAAGGCGCCTAAGTGTTGTTTGATTTAAAATAAGTTCATCAATAGAATGTCCAAAGACTTGGACTTATATATATTATTTCGCTGCCGCACTCTCCGATGACGAAAATAATGCTTCTGAGTCTATTGGCATTGATTTAATTTTTTCTTCAAGAAATCTTCGTTTACGATTTTTTTCAGTTTTCATACGTTCCGATTCCCGCTTTTCTTTTTCAATTTCATATCGTCTGGCTCCAGCCAAATATCCGGGACGCACTTTCTTACGCTGTGACGAGAGGAATCGCTTGTTGTCTTCACTGATCACCATGGACAAGGCATTAGTATGTGCGATTTTACTATTAAAGGCAATTTCTCTTTCACGGTAAACTTTTGAAAGTTTATTTTTATTCTTTAGAAGATTTTTCCACTCATCATGCAATTCTTCAAATTTTTCAAAGGAATGTTGTCCTTTTTCACTGGAATTCGTGCTTTTGGCCAAAAAATAGACACTTTCAGGCTGCACTTTCACGAATAGTTAATTTTACAGTACGGTGATTGCCGCCTCGGTGGCAAAGTGGTCAGTATGCTTGCTCCAGCGACCAGAGGTCCTGCGTTCGATTACCGGTGGTGACAAGGAAAACATTTCACGGCTGGTTTAGGATCGATGAATTGATAACTCATTATTCGAAATGAAAATATGATTATGAAACCACATTTAAGCCGGCCAAATCCCTTGATGGGATATAGTGCCAGAGAGAGCGAGAGAGAGATTTAAAAAAAAAGACTACACTTGCTTTTTTGATGGTAACGTAGTACCAATAATTTGACAGTGACTCGTGTCATTTTTAGTAGCATTTTTTTAAAAAGACTAATAAAACTGTTAAACCGACAAGATTTAATTAATACAAATTGTGTCCTTTTCTCGAGAAATTTGGACTTAAACTGAAATTAAATATTAGATGCAATTATGAGACGAATGAGTCATAAGGACTTAACATAATTGAGTTTTATGATAATGGGCATCGTCCCAATGACTCATACAGTTTGTTATGACACCGTAAAATATTCCATTGTTTATTCGTTATACCTCATTTTTATTTATTTATTTAAGTTTTTCTGTAATTTCGAATATAAATTCCTGGACTTAAAAAAAACGTTTATTATTTGGGTTTTTATTAGTTTCAAAAATTGGCAATAATCTCGCTATTTGTTAACCGATTTTCAAAATCTTTAATGTTTTGGAAAGGTAATTATCTCCTCTATTGACCACAATTTTTATTTAGTCTGAGATAAAATTTTAAGAAAATTTTAGGAAAAATTTTATTGTATCTTTTTTTTACATTATTTCAAATGAGCATAAATATTTGGAATTTCGAATTTTTGAATTATTACGCATTTAAACTTTTAAAATCGAGTGACGCCTCCTTTTTTGTCTATTATACAACTTGAAGACGGTTTGGCATTCAATTTATAAATTGGAATAGATTTTTATTGAAAGTATATCTGTCAATACAACATGGCTCACAAATATAATGGTCATATACTCATATGAAAGCAATTGACAATAAATTAAATTTGTTTTTAACGTGCAGAATAGATTAACCATTATCCAGTTGGGATAGAAGAAAATGAAACCTTGGAAGTGGCGGTATTTTTAAGGAAAACTAGAATACTGTTGTGATGGAAAATACATAAAATTGGAATAAATCTTCACAGCATATGCAGAAAAACAAGTCAAAACATATTCAAAGAATATTTTGAAGAATAATGTGTCCTCATAAGTAACTGCAAGAGTAACAACTGATCACCATAATTTACGGTGGTACAACAAAACGGCGAAAGGCGAAATCCATAATCATCCAATCGCACAGAATAGTTACTTTGTAAACGATCTCATATCTGAACACGATACAATCAACGGAGCTTTACAAACAGAAATACAAAAAATATCACTCTTAAAATAATTTCTAACCATCCAAAATGAGCATCTAAGAATCAAACCCTGCTGTGGCACTATTCTGGTAATTCCCCGGGAATAGGGAACTGCGGGAATGAATTTACATATAAATTCTATTTAAATAATTGTTTTCTGGCATACTAAGGTAAAACGTTAGTGGCATTTTTTTTTTGAAAACAAAATAAAATTGGGAACTTTCCCTGATAATTTCGATATGGAAAAATTATTCCCAATTTACAAATATTTACATCAAAATTTTTTTCTCAGTAGGCCAGAAAAAACTGATTTATACATAAAAGCTATGTAAAATCTTTCCCCAGTTCCCTATTCACGGGGAATTACCAGAATAGTGCCACTGTAGCCGTACGCTCAATTTTAATAATGTTCCCATAAATCAAACCATAGTAAAATGATTTTCATGAATCGCCTACTTCTTTAGCGCCTAAATGTACGCAAAATTCGTTTACGGAACAAAATGTGACACTTGTTGTATTAAATATAAAAAACAAATTCATACAAGTCAACGAGTAATGCTAAGGACAAATGCAATTTTGGGCTACATTTTGGATTACGCTCTCATGAATTCTAAGTCATATCCATTGTTAAATGTTATTTTAAGGAATGTGATACGATTGAGCTACTAAATTGGCGAACATTGTTGAATAACAACTTATAGTGGACGGGTTCAAAATATATCAAATGAAAAACATTTATAGAAGAAATTAAAATATACCTCTGGTATAAAGCCTATATTGGTTTTTAATTATTTATTACTGAATGCCGACGTTTCGAGTATTATTTATTATTACTCATTTTAGTATTATTATTTACTCATTTTAAAGGCAGACATACTAAAAAAAAAATTACTATGAACATAGTATTACAACAATAAGCCTAATAACCATATTAATATTTAATAAAGAATACAAGTTGGTCAATAGTTAGCCTAACTTATGTTTTGTTAATTTATTACTTATACTACCAGTGTTATGACCGACCATACAGCACAGTGCTTCGAATGTACCAGGTTCGAATCTCGATAGAAGTAGGATGCAAACGGAATTTTATATCATCTGATTACTATCGGTGTTGAAAATAAACACAAATATGACCCCCTGTCTGAGTGCACAACTCATGTATCGACCCACTTCCATGTCAGTACAATAGGCTGGCATGGAACAATGCAATGTGCAGATGGTTCTAGTTGGACCAACATTGTTAAATAGCCCTAACTCCAAACGTGTTCGTTTGGGCCATTGAACAGAAAATATTGCTTCAGTGAATAACCCGCAATTAATCGAAGGTTTCAATCTAATAAGTTTATCATAGATTTCTCATTTTGATAAATCGAAAGATAAAAAAGAGTTTAGTAAAAATGTTCTGACAATTACAATGTCATTATTGATGTCATGATTGTATAATTGTAATGCAATCATGACATTGGAATTATCAGAATTTTTTAATAAACTCATTTTTGTTTCTCTATTTATAAAAATGTGAAATCTATGGTAAACTGATTTTTCAATGCTCGAACACTTCATTCGTGATGTAGAGCCCCAATTACATATACAGAAATGAGATCGTAAATTTCGACCAAAGGTTTTAAAAACCGATTGTTTAATTTAAAATTAAAAAAAAACAAATTCTTATTGGAAGGTCCTTCATAGAAACGGTAAAAATTATAGGCAAAACAGCGGTGTCTACATAATAAGTAGCGTAGTTTTTTAGTTATCATCAGTGAAAAACTTATCTTCTTGTAAAATAGTAATTCACCCCTAATATTTTGTTAAATTGTCTTGCTCAGACGATGCACAGTGCCACTCTAACTAACTTGTTCTATAAACTACTAACTTTTATTGTTTATCGTTTTCGCTATTTTTTTTTTTATTTTTTTTTGATAAGTTTTATAATGTAAAGTTTAAAAATAATTATAGGTATTTATAGTCATGATTTTTGTTACTTTGCTGTAATCTGTTCTGCTATGTACACATTTGATTTAGAAATTCTAACCACATAATGAATGGTTAGAATAGTATTTTACCAATCATTTACTGGTAACGCTAGAAATATTAGAAACACAGTTTGAGAAATTTTATATTGAAGCAATTGAAAGTGTCCACTATAAATAAAAATGACTGCTTTCAACTTGACAACCTTGCATTATTTTAACACAAAAAATTAAATTCAAAAAATAGTCGATTGATCAGGTTATGTACCTTTCTTATATCACAATGCTACTTACGGAATAATGCCAGTAAAAAAATACTCGTTTAAATTAGAGGATGGGGTTGTAAACTTACCTAGAACGAAAAAATGAGAACTAATTAGTATTGTAAATTGTTTTATATGATATAAATTTTAAATATTAAATAAATAATTAGTAGCCTATGTTCAATTAATGTTTTGTATACATCCACGAGCGATCTTTTACAGTTTATAGCTGCATTATCTTTAATTTGGTGAAAACTACCGGTTTTCAAAAAATTAAAAAATATATATTTTTTATTTAGAGATTACAGTAAATTTGATTATTAAAATTAAGTGCTTTGAGCGTACTGATCTTTGCTCGGGAAAATTTGTTGAATGGAAAGTTTTGTGCAGTAGTGTAAAAACAATTCCACAGCTGAATTCCTCTCAAATTGAATATTTTCACCAATCGATTTGTATTCCAATCGTTTTGAGAAATTGGTTTTGTTTCATTCATAATATTCTTTTATTTAAAAAACGCAAGAATAGTTTTATCAAAATCAATTAAGAAATTACTTAGGTTTAAACAAATAACAGTGATTTAGTGGCATCTAAGAAGTTTTCACCGGAGGCTACCTAAATTAATTAAGGATATACTTTACTCGTTATACAGTTCAAAAATATATTTCAATTAAAATTTTTTAATCACAAAATTAATAGTCGAAAATATGTTTAAAACTTTCGAGTCCTGATATCACAAATGAAGGGTACTTGTAAGAATGAAAGAATAAAAAAAACTTTTGATGTAACTAAAGACCAGCACCTAGATTCTGAACAAGTGACAAATGACATTTTTGTGACCGTACTAAAATTTTAACTAGTATAAAATGACATTTTAGTTGTGAGTTCTAAACAGCGATACCAATGAGATGAGCTGATTTTTTCAAGATGTCACGAAAATTCTTATGACAAATAGTTCAAAATTGTCACCTATTTAATTTTTCGTGACTTTAAATTTTCTTATAAAATTATTACGAATATAATTTGTAAACCATTTTTGTATGGAATTAAATCAAAATTTCGAAATTGAAAACTAAAGTCTTAAATAAAAAATAACAATAATAAAATTTATAAAATTTGTATAATAGATTATTGCGAATTTGTAGTTTTTTCACAATTTTCAAGTATAAAGTAGCTCGGCGAATTTGTTTATTGAACTACTTAAGAAATTTAGTACAATTTAGCAACGCAACTGTAACTACTACAAATTGCTATAAGTATCATGAGTCATTTCATACGAGTCAGAAATTATCTGTGATAATATTTTGTTCTAATAAAAACATCATGAAAAGTTGTCATTTTATCAGAATCTCCCTCCTACCTAAGTACCAGCAGATATTTTTTTGTATATATAAATATTGTGTACCACAAAAGTGACACTCAGTTTTAGAATTACCTGAAGTGATCGATAAATAAACCATCGCATTAATTTGTGAAATTTTAGTGAGTTGACCTTCAAAACTCCATGAATCAGATTCCGCAGTTTTATCCTGAAAAACATTTGGATTTTCCGAGAAAAATCACCTTCTCATTTGTGTGATGTGGGCTTTCTCGTATATTCCCTGGTTGTTCTTTGCTGCTTGAGTTCGTATTATTTAATCAAAGTCAAATGCCATCTCATGTAACCGTCATGAACCGACACTTTTGTCTTGAGAATTCAGGTCTTTAAAACTAAAACAAACTTAATTTTGTACAAATATATTCAGGTATACGTATCACTGGACCTCATTTTCAACTATCAAGAATCTACCTTTGGCGAACACAACTAAAAAAATTGTGTGGCGTAAAGTCTAAGTGTCACATGCGTGATAGTGAATTTTTAATCATTATATTTAAGTATTAAATAAATAAGAAACACAATTTTTGTATCATAAATTTATGCATTAACATTTTATGATTGAAAATACATAAACACTGGAATTTAATTCTGATTTTTTGTAACTAAAAGCAATTACTTAAGTTCCCTCGATTCTCCTACTTTTGGCATGATGAAACTTGCAACATATCCAAATTTGTTACAAAAGTTATTATTACACGAACTTTAGTTTTTTTGGGAACTAAAGCCCGGTAAAGGGCATGTCAAAATGACCAAATGTTAACCCTCACGATTGTGACATCTGAGCTTTCATACTAAAGAGAGTTAAAAAAAATATTTATGGCAGTAATATTTTTTTGTCAGAACGTAACTAAAGCTTAAAAAATTATAACTATAAAAATTACATAACGGCTCCACCGGGACAGCTTTTCATTTTTATCAAATCTTCCGTGCCAAAGACCGGAGCCCAACCCGAGGAAATCTGGATTGGACAGTAATGTTGTTTTTTATAAGTAAAGAACTACAATTTTAAAAGTTTTGATTAATTGTACCAGTAGACATGCACATTCATTCGACGCTAACCAATAAATAAATATGTTCCTAGCATATTGTGGTTTATTGAGAGTAAGAAACCATTTGAACCGAATAAAGTACACAAATTTTATTCCTAAATGTACCTTTCCAAAAAATAACTCATTGAAATGGTAGTCTCAAAACCTACCTTCAAAGAAAGGTTTATCAAAACCGATCGAGCCGGAAAAGGTTTATAATAATGGTCCTCTGGTGACAATGTAACCAAAATTCTTTCTAAATTAGAATTGTAGGTAATGATTTCCTGGCGTTCGCATTCGATTACCATACGCACACCAATTATCATAATTTTCGAACTAAAAAAATTTTTGAAAAGAGAACCAGATGCGGCGGTTTTCATGTATTGTGTGTTGAAGAAGATTTCTTGTACATTTTTGAATATCGAATCAAAAAATAAAAAATAAAACGTAACGATTTTTTCTATTTTCTTTGGTCTCGAACAACACGGTTTTAATGGATACGGAACGAATTAATCGTGTTCTTGGAGCGTTTCCTGTATTGTGTCTGCGCATTGTATACAATAATTATTACAAATATTGTTTTATTTTGTCAATGATTGGTGACATTCTATGAGTAGATACAACTAAAAAAGGAAAAAGGGTGTTCAAATTTAGGGTATTTTTGAACAAATATAGACCAATTACACCACCATACAGTAACTTTTTTTAGTTATATTGTCTTATAAACCAATTTTCTAGGATTTCCTATAGTCCAAGAGCGGCAGTTTTGTTGGTTGACAAAACCGCCAATTTCAAAATGAGCTTCGTCAGTGATGATAATTTGGTTGAACAAATTCTCATTTTTTTCTTGTTTTTCTATGGCCCAATTAACGAATTTCCGACGTAATGCGTGGTCATTTAGCTTTAATTCTTATGTTAAGTGACTATTGAACGAAGTTGTTGGTTTGAGATTTAATTGCTGTCAACGACGATGAATTGATCTCCTTGGCTCTTGGTGCTAGCAGCTGCAATATTTTCACTTAAACAACCAATATGATGATAAACTATGCTCTTTTCTGTCCTTGACGTTTAATAGCACGGTTTGTCGGAGCATTTTCTATACTATATTTTGAATGAAATTTTCTTCCAACTTCTCAATGACTTTTACTATATTTAAAATAAGTTTTACTAGTCAAAACGCGTTGTTCAATTGTATACATCTCCATTTAACTAACCGGAATGTTTGGGCATCTGTCAAATGACATGTGAGACTCTCAAAAATATAAATGGGGGAATATTTAAAAAGATACCTCAAATTTGAACACCCGTTAAATTGTACCCATTGTTGCATTGTATTCCATCAATGAGAAAAACAATTAAAAATGAAAAGAATACCCATCAATTTTCCTAAATGGTCATGACCCATCGCAGTCAGATAATAACACAGAAAAATCTGTTAGCAATATTTAATCAGATTTAAATTTAATGTTTCGAGAGGTTATGAATCATAGTGAACTAGCTAATTGTAGCAACATGTCAAAACAAGATGTGACAGGCAAACAATAAAAATTCAGGTAATACTAGAATGGATAGAAAATTAAAACAAAGGATATTTAAAAAACAAAAATGTTGTAAGAAAAATATAAAAATACATCATCGTGAAATGATGAACGACCACAACGGTGGGTTACCCAATTGTTATCAAAATGTTTGAACCCAAGCAAGCCCCATAGGGACACCCATACAAATCAAATAGAAAATCCAGGCTCAACGAGAACATCCGTAGTCGAATATTTCGAAATCAATCTTAGAAAATAATTCGTCATGAATCAATCTAATTGTTTTCTGGAATTGGCAAACCACCTACCAAAAATGTAGAAGAAATGCAGCAAAGCATACTAGACGAGGTTTCTGATGCACATCGTAAGATATTACATTCAACGATACTCACACCAGCACAACTAGAGGACCAACTGTATCTCCGTGTTCTTTAAAACCGTGTTACGAATGGATATTCGTGGTTCCCAATAAAACAACTGTTGGTGTGCTTTGTGATTCCAAGACAAATTCCTATAACTTTCAAGTAAGAAGTTGCCCATCATCGCTGCTAGCACTGCATCCATTTACATATATTGCTGACGCGTAAAAATCTACGAAGATTTACTTTAAAAGCAGCAATAAAAAGCAGAGCTTCAACTGAAATTTATTATAAAATCTGGGAAACAACGTTAGATGCCATTGTATTAGAAGCAGAGATAGCAACTATTAGAGAAAACCAGTATTCGTTTTCTAATGAGGAATAACATCATGCAGCATGATGATTACACTATCAGCCATCTCACCTTCTAGTGTTGCCTCTGCCTGGGAATAATCTGCGTCACTATATGTTCATTCGTCGTAAACGTCGTGCAATTCACCGACATATTCCGCTGCATCCACCAGACGCTAGCTCTGGCCCACTCACCTATAATGAGCATAATTGGAGCAGCATGGACCCAGAATATGTTTAGTCTATATAAAACAGGTTTGAAATTCCTGCAGAAGTTCGATCCACTTATTCCACACAAATTTTACCTATATGTTTAGTTTAATTTGAAAGTTTTACCAGACCAATGATATTTTTTTTGATTTTTTTCTGTTTGAAGTTGACAGGTAATTCAATCAATAGAATGAATTCTGTGGCAATATGTCATTTAAGTCGATTTAAGTTAAAATTAGAATTATTATGGCACCTGCTAAACGAAGTAAATATTTTTATTTTGCTCTAACTGCCGCTTTAATACGTGAACTTGTAATTTTATTAGCAAGGATGTCAATTCTGCTCATTTCCAAAATAAAATTATGTTGATAAGGCATAATAGCTTATTTGACTAAAAGTTTACATTATAAAAAAAATTAGAAGGGAAAAATCACCTAAATGTTTTATAAAAATAAAATAAAATTATAAGTTAAAGTTAAGTTAAAAGTGTTGCCAATAAAAAAATTATGCGAATAAGGTAAATAATCTTATATTAAGCTATTTTACCTAATATGCTGATTGATAAAACGATTTTTTAACTAGTATTAAGACATTATGATTAATGAAGTTATTTCTGTTTTACGCAATTTAATTCTACTGAAGATAAATTTCAGAAGCTATCTTATATTATTAACTATATTAGGAGTTAAAAAAAAGTTTTAAGAAAAAAGTTTTAAATTAAAAAAATACACCATGTCTTTGAGCCGCGAGCAGAAACTTGTTGCTATGGTATTGGCCAGAGCAATAACAACCCAATCAAATGCAACGGAACAACAATAAAGCATTCCAATATTGAAAAATAAAACCGAGAACGATGCTTTCGATGGAACAGCAGCACCCGTTATAAATAATGTTAAAACAACGTTTAACTATGAACAAAGCAATATAGAAAATGACCTTGAGGACGATTGTGTAAATACATCGACGATGTGACTGAATCAAAGTATGGATAGTGATTCTCTTGAAAAAATGGCTTCAGCCCTAGAAAGCAATCTAACAAGTTTTAATCGGCAATAGAGATCCCAGAAAACGTAACTGGAGTGAGGTATATTCAACAAAAACTGGAAAGTATGTGAAAGCTCGGGAAGTGATCAAGCTTCAATCTTGCAAAAGAAAATGTAATACTTAAGTTGTATACGATAACAAGTTGACAATGGAACCCTAGTTGCGTCGGATAAACGTGGAAGCCATACTCCAGGCAATAAGATTCCGGATGAAAAGCTTAAAGAAGTAGTCGAATTTAGCAACAATTTCCCACAATATGAAAGCCATTACTCATGCAGACATACCCAAATGAAATACTTACAATCATATCTTAATATATCTTTATTATATCGATTGTACCGCAAAAAATTTCAACAGACGGTTTCACTGAAACTTAAAAGTTCAGGAAATCAACAGTAGATGAGTGATATAAAAATTGAACACGACAACCATATTCGTGAAGGTGAGAGAGCTTATGAAAGCAAACGTGTTTACATTTGATTTGCAACAATGTTTGCCTACCTCGTATCTACAGTCGTCCGTATCATTTTTCAAGCGGCCTCTCTGGACTTTCAACCTCAATATTCATGATTGTGTGGAGAACCAAGCTTATTGTATGATGTGGCATGAAGCGGTTGCTAATTGAGGCGGAAATGAAATTGCATCGTACCTCTTTAAACAATTATTGCATTTGCTCCAAACCATAACACAGCTCGTTTTTTATAGTGACTATGTGTCTGTTGTAACAATTTGCTTTCATAGTTTTGGATTTGTCATTTCCATTTAATGCAATGTTAGAGTTTGAACTTATTCGCATGCAGAGATTATCTCTCTCCTAGAATTGAACCGAAAACAGATATTAACCGATATTTTTAATGAATTTAAAACCAATACGGTAACGATTATAATTATAAAGTAAACCCCCGATTTACGATGGGCTTGCAATACGATTAATCGCTTTACGATGAATCGACTGTACTAAAATCTAACTCACTTTGCCTTACATTTTCAATTTATTTTTTTTTTTTTTTTTAAAGTTAAATAAAGTTTTTAGTCACTCTTAATTAAATGTTTTGTTTTAAAATATTAAAAATGAAAATGTATATCATTTCAAAATTGGCAGAGATTGATTATGAATTGGAATTAATCACACCATCCGTAATCTTATTATAAATTATCATACGATAATACTAATTTGTTATATGGATCACCTAATGGATCCGCCAAATTTTCACTAGATTCCATTCTATCATAATTGCCGTAAAAAGTGGAATTATAATCATTTAAATATGCAGGATGAAGTCTCGCTATATTTTTAGTTGTAGATCATTCTGCTGATATAAGTTTGCAAAGAAATCTAATTTTATAATCTAAATTGATTAACTTATAATTTGTGATTTTATTTCATAAACGCAATAATGAATCGTGTGCACGTTGAACATAGACTAGTATAACCATAATGCGAATCGTTTAATTGGCACAATGACGTTTCAAGATGGAACCCCACGAAAAATATGTGAACCTTTTGATTGACGAAGTTCATGTGAAATTGGCCTTGACTTTTAAAGGAAATCGAATAGAAGGTTTAGTAAGTAATCATCCTATTTCCCAATCTTCTTTGATTGTAGCTAAATCGGTTCAGGCGTTCATGATATCGTCTTTACTATCTAAAAAAAAAGATATTGTTGGACTGTATCCTCTGTACAAAAAATGAATGGAGAGTATGAAACAGAAATTACGTTGAACATAATCAGTTTCATGTTATGCCAAAACTTCTTAACCAACCTAATAACTCTGTTTATGGTAGTAGAAATTCGTTAATACGTTTTGTCGTTAATCTGGTCAATTATTTTCATCAGCTGGTGTTCTATTACTTATTTTGGAGATCGATATACGAAAAATGTTTTATAGTTGAAAATTAATTACAAATTGACATTCAAGTAAGAGCTTTTGTTGTGTAAACCTGGTTTCATATCGTTTTTCAAGTGAAGTTAAATTGTATAGTGTATACTATTAAAAATTGTGTTGGTGAAATTTAGTGCCCAATTGTAGCAACAAAAAGAATACCATATTTTGATGGGAATTTGTGTGCTACGAATTCAAAAATTAAAGAAATCTTACTTATTTTACGTGAAGTTGGTTAAGAGGTAGTTGCAATTATTTCTGATAATAATCAAGTTATGTAATCGTAAAAGTTTCAGAAAATTTTCAGTTACTGGCGAACTTCCAGCATTTATCAAGTCCCCCTATTTGGATGGTAAACAAAATTCGATACGGTCCACCTATTAAAATCAATTAAAAATAATTGGCTTAACAATACACAACGATTATTTATATTTCCAGATTTTAAACAATTCCGAATTAATTCTTGCTGCAAAATTTAATCATTTAGAAACAATTTATTCGAAGGAAAAAAGTTTTGAAGTAAAATTAGCACCGGCCCTTTCACCAAAAGTACTTCACCCGAACAGCTTTGAAAACCAAAATGTTGTATTACTACTTGCGTATTTGACGATTAGACAATCTGTCCCGTAAATTATTCCAAACCACCATTAGGTGAAGATTCGGTTGGTACAGCTGAATTTTTAAAAACTGTGAGAAACTGGTGGACTGCGATAAATGTTAAAACTCCGTCAAAGGGTTTCAGTTTAAGAGAGGAATTAGCCTTACCAATTGCTCTAAACAATCGATATGGTTTGCAATTTTTAATTTAATTAAATTGCAATTTTTAATTTTAATTTAACGTGTCGGTTCAAGAAATATTGCAGGCAGAGAAAAAATTGAAAATTTTGAGTTTATTGAAATTGATGAAATCGAAAAACGATATTATAAATTTAAAATCCGAATTTAATTTTTCTAATTCGGAGAATATGAAGTTGTACTGGATGTGTAGATAAATTAATTACAAAGGAAGATTTGTGCTTTGAATTTACTGTGGAAACGCAATACTTAAAAGATTTAGATCGTGGAGGCTTGAAATATCCAACAGAATTCTCTATATCTGTTGGTATTTCAGTTTATCAAATATTCAAATCTTTGACTTCTGAGGAGTTCGTGGACATTTTTCTAGGTTCGTTATGTCATCGAGCATATTTAATTGCTGTAGTCCTGGAATACTCCGAACGTTTATTCGTAAATGAAATTTGTCAATCATGTGGTCTTACGGATTTTGAAATATGTTCCATTATTTGGTGTAACATTTTTCTTAATAATTATTGCAAAAATCAAAATAATACTCTGCAATCTAACAGCCTTTCTAAAAGACGTAAACGTAATATCCTGGACGTTTAAATATAATTTTTTTTTGCAATATTGATAGCGAATGTGGTAACGGGTGAATTTTGAATTCATCATGGTTACAACATTAAAAATATATTTTAATATTATAGAAGCTTGTCAGTATATAGCTGTTTTAATGACACTACTTTAATATCAGACCAACTAGGCTGTTCATTGAGGAAAGCCACAAATATCACGAACTTTAATATGGATAAAATGTGGTTTTAAATCGCAAACTAAATTCAGTAGGTATACTAATTTTTAAATCCTACCACGATTGATACATTTCAATTAACATGCAAATTAGAGCTAACAATCAAACACCTCATGTTTCGTCAAATCCATAAATGCCTGGCCAAACCTTTTCAACTTTAATTTGATGCCAAATTGAAAACCAATTTCAGGAGGTCAAAATTAAACAAATCTGAATGTTAAATTATTACATACAATTATATTAAATGATATTACAGAAATACAAATATGTAAGTAGCAGTTCTTTTATATATTTTTGTAAATATTACAAAAACAATTTTTTTCATGTGCAACACAGCCCAACCAATATCCATGTTGTTCATCTGAACAAGACCATCGAAAAAAGCGGTTATAAAAATTTAAATTATAAAATTATAAGAGCTCATCGTCAAATTTAACAGCGCTGGAAGCAACATAAGAGGAACGACGTATGACTACGCTTATCTGCCGATCCGAACTACTGAGTCGGAATATCTTCGATGTTAAAATCGAGAATAATTTATTATATGCTTCGAAACAAGTTTAATGAAAATATACGAGCCGGACTAAGTCGAGAGTCCAAAATATAGAATTGTTGGCGGTATGATAATTATGATACTTGAATATTTCGAGACTGATGTTGTACCACCAAAATGTTGTTAAAAACAATTTTGGTAAATGACTAAGAAAATTTTTTTGCTATGTAATTTTCCTTAAGAATAAAATATTTTTAAATTGCATACAAGTATTATGTCTTTTCGGTGGATGCTATGGTGTTCGATGTTACAAAATCAAGTACATTCTGTAAATGAAAATTTTATAGGTTTTATTACGCGCATAGGAAGGAAATATTGTATCATAATTTTTTAATCACGTACTTATACATACTTATATGTGATTGAAAAACATTGTCACTCGCATGCTTTCACAACCACATTGTAGTGGTGACTGACTGAATGTCGTTATTTATAAATAATAAAAATAAAAAAATCCTGTACACAAATCAGTTTTTTGTTTCCATTGCAATCGTGTTTTTAGAAAGAGGATGAAAAGAGACCATATTATGATTTGAAATAATGACGCAATACAACAACAACATTAATAAAAGCTCATTATTTATTCATTTTTCAAGTCAATTTGCATACAGATTAAAGGGTTTTCTTGAATTCTTTTTTGAACCAATTAAAGTTCGAACTTTTCTGCATTTACCCGTACAAAAATATAATAAAAGCTTATGGTTTAAATATACTTAAAAAAAAGAAAATTAGTCGTTTCCATACATTTCTATAAGAAACTAACATTTATTATATCCCGTATTTTAATTTTAGTGAAAAAAATCTCGAATAGGGAGGCTCTATTTATCTAGTTGGCTCTGCTACAATACTGGTAATTCCTCGGAAAAAATTTATATGTAATTTCTGCTCAAATATTTTGTTTTTCCGGCATACTGAGGTAAAAAGCTATAAGTGTTAAATTTCATGTAAATAAAATTAAATTGGAAATAATTGTTCCTGCTAATTTAGATACTAAAAAAATATTCCCGACATACATAAACTTCTTTATTTCCGACTTACATCAATATTTACATCAAACTTTTCTTCTCAGTAGGCCGGAAAAAAATATTTGAACAGAAATTAAATATAAATTATTTTCTTAGTTTCCTATTCCCGGGGAATTACCAGAATAGTGCAAAAGGTTGTACAACCGTCTTTCATATTGAAGAGAGCTCACCCTTTATTATAATTTGAGCTTACTCAGCCAAGGTTATTGAACGTAATTATTCCAATTAAAATCAGAGTTTTAACGCTTCATTCCAACAGTTTATTATTTTATGAATAAATAAACTGAACCATACAGACAACGTACATACAATTTACAGCATTCATGACCGATATGATAAGCACATGTTATTTATGTGCGTATTACATACGAAAGCCACAAAACACCCCTAAACATGATAGTTTTAATCAGAAACATTTAATAAATCAAAACTATTAATTAAATTGTTTGATACCCCTTATCAAAAAAATAAATTTTTTTATTTTTCGTTTGGTATATATGTTTTGGGAAAATAACAGACTTCGAAAAAATTAAAATCAATGAAAATGAAATTCTGGCCAAATGAAAAATAATAATAATAATAATTGGCAAGAATTATTTATTTTAATATTTTTTTTTTTTAGTTTTCTATATTTTTTTATTTTTATTAGCTTCGTTGGGTTTTAGGTTTCTCGATATATGTATTTATGTTTTATTTTTGGTTTGTTTCATTTTCTATTTGACTAGACATTGTCTGGATGGCAAACAAAACAAAAAAAAAAATTGAAATGGTTAAATTAAATGGTTATAAGATTGTAATCTACAATTTTTCCAAATAAATAATTGTTTTCTTTTCTGATATTTCGTGTTGGTGCTGGCTTTGCTGAAAAGATTGATTATTTTTTATTATATTCTCCTTTATATAAAATATATATTCAATGTGTACATCTATACCAGTCTGTGTGTGTATGTATGTACGTATTCCAGTTCTGTTTTGATTTGAAATGAGATTAGAAAAATTGTGTTCGGTTTTATGTTCTGTTGTTATTGTAGTTTTGGAAGATTAATTTTACGTTACATAATTTGTTAAGATTATTAGAACAAGATTTTTTTATTTTTGATATCTTAAATCACACATTAAATGCCCAAAGTACTTAATGATATTGTGTATGTGTGTATACTACAAAACCATCAAGAAGAATTTATTTCCGATCCGACATGAGTATTAAGCATTCATATTTATAAAACAAAAGTAAATAAATTTTTCTCGATATATACGAACTAATTTACAGTACACAGTTAAATCTTGAATAAAACAAAAAAACATTGTTAATTATAAGTTATTTGGTACAATCTTGTGAACTTATTACATTAAGTATTATTTTATGATTTTCATAACTTTTATTTGCTTCTTTATTATTTTATTTCAAACTATTATAAAATTAATGTTTTTCACTAAGATTGAAATACCAAGAAAACTTAAAACATGTTTTATAAAAAATTAATGTGCAGAACAAAAGCATAAAATATCAAAAAATTTATTGATTATAAATTCAATAGTTTTTTAAAACATTTAAATAAAAATAAAATTCGAAAGTTTTTTATATTTTATTGTTTAATTTAAGAAAATGAAAATTACTTCTATTCTACATAAAGAAATGTTTTATTTTTATTTTCATTGGAAAAATATTCAGGGTTGCAACCCGTTCGTATTCGGCGATTTTTTTAATATCTGAACAATAGTTAAGATGATTTTTCCATTTTCATTTGAATATTGGTGATAACACAGCTATACAGCTTCCACTTTTGAATAAACACGTGTAATTTGTATGTATCTTTGTTCTAGCCCTTATAAATACCAAGTGGAATCAATTATTTAACTTATTGAGAATTTTTTTTGTATTTGGGTAAACTTTAATTTCTTAAATTTAAAATAAATTTCAGAATAGTTAATTTTGAATCTAATGCCAAATCGCATGTTTGCTGTTTCAATGCGCTGAGTTAGAACATGCAGGAAATTTTTTACTACGACAAAAGCACCCTCTGTTGCAAGAATAATCAATTTTGTTATTTAAAGATTTTCCGAAGAACCGTTGCTAAAAAAATATAAAACAAGGTGGTGTTAATCACAAAAAACTACAATCCATTAAAATAGATTTGTATACCTTTTTCATAACTTTTATTATCTATAAATAATCAGTAATGGATAACTTAAAGAAGCCATGCAATCATAAAAGGCAATATTTTCTGTGAAGGTCAATTCCAAACGGATTCCATTTTTCAAAGTTGAAAAATCGTTGAAATGCAATGCAAACACTAATTACTTATGTCGTGAAATTTTTTACTATTAGCACCGAGAAATGCCATGTTATTACTCTCATGCCCGAAAATTATACTATCATGAACGTTCGGAATGACGTTTTTTTGGAGCATAGTTAAAAATTCAAAAACCGAAATATTTTTTAGTCTTGTAAAAACAGTTTCGGGCCAAATGAAATCCCCGTAAAGAAATTTTAAGAAAACAAATGTATGTTCTAATATTTAATGTAAAAAATCCATTAAATTTAGAATATTTGTAAAAAAATAATTGGTTTTGAACGTTTAATATGCATGAAAGATTTCATTGATAATTTTCTGCAAAAGAGCTAAGATAAGAATTTTAACTGAAAACTGAGGATGAGCAGAAATATTTCGCCACGAGCATCCAAATAAAACGGCCCCAATTATTAACAAAATTATTCCAAAAACAAAATAAAGTTAGAGGCTGACAAGTCACGAGGTTATCAGAATTTTGTTCTCAAAATTGACAATCCTGAAAATTGGGAAACATTGCAAATTTCCAGTACGAAAATTATACGTTTTTAATTGATTTTGAAGAAATTAGTTTTTCGTCACCGTGGACATCATTATTTTTTCATAGACGATAATAAAGCGAAAAATTAAAGCTGTTCTGATATCCTTGAAATTTGGTAGGAAATATTTGTATGCCACATGATTATATCAAAATGACGAAAAAAATAGTTTCCTCCAGCACTATAGCGACTGTTTTGTGTATTGTTCAAGTCCTTCTTTCAAAACATATGGTCAGCGCCCTAATTCTGTAAAAATAAAATAAGTTGTGAAGTGTAAACGTGAAAAAATGTACGCATGGAAAAAAAATCGTAAACATTTAGAATTATAACAGATATCGTGATGTCTACTAAATTCCCATTCTCCAAATTTTAAACAAGATAAAATGTAAACTGGTTAGCTAAATTAACGTCAAAAAATATCTCCAAAAATTCAATATGGGTAAACATAACTTAAATTTGTAATGCCCGGTTCCACAGAAAAATGACTAACAGGTGTGCGACGCGATTTTGCGAGACATCCATGCTATCGTTCGAATGCCACGAACCGAAGATGAGCGTTTGGCAAAAGCAGCAGAATTTGCGGCGTTTGCTGATTTTCACCGGTGCATCGGTGCCATCGATTGCAAACACACATTACTTGTGTATGCCATTTATATGCCACCGTAACCCTGAGCAATTAAATGATGCTGAAAAGGTGTATCAGCGGTGAATGCAATTATTTCATTTTATTCAAGTCAATTCAACGTATTCCTTTACCCGTTACTTTTTATTTCGTATCCTTTTTGCAGAGCGATACTTGCTACGCGAAACCTCGTCGAACGGTCTTATGGACTGCTGAAACGACGATTCCCGATTCTGTCCGGCGTGCAGCTGCACCGATTGAAGTTAATCCAAAAAGTTATATCAGTGTGCTGAATGCGGCACAACATCTGCATCGACATGGGTGACATCGGCGTGGACGATTTGCCATTGCCAGCAATCTTTACCGATCAAGAAGTCGTCGTGGAAGCAGCACCTCCAGAACCTGTTGTAGCGCCACCACTTTCAATTGGACGTGTTTGGCGCCCAATTACACCGACTCAAATTATTGAAACGTTCGAACAACGTTTGGCGGCTGGAGCACGCCTCACTAATGTTCGCGAACGTCGTGAGGAAATACACCGCCAAAGACAAGTGCCATAAATGCAACAAACAAAAAAGGCAAAGAAATAAAAAAAAATGTAATCAAAACTAAATCAAAATTAATTAAAACTAATCAAAAATAATTAAATTTTTAATTTTGTTGCGGAACAGCATGCACATCCGTATTCACATAAACTTCCTCTTCCACATATTCAATTACGGCGTCGATCAAATCTTGTAAAATTTCAGCATTCGTAGAATTTCCATCATTTTTGCGATTTTGATCTGAATAGTTGAGGGACTAGTCTACTGGATGTTCGTTCGATCGCAGTGAACTCGCGATTGATGTCTGTAACAGAAATGTATAAAAAACATGTGAAAAACAAGTTAACAACAAAACTCGGCATTAATTGTAAATACTGTGTTCTGCTGTAATGTAGTCAGTGCATCCAACAATTAGGACTCCTTTCATTTGATCACCAATTCCTCATTTTTTACGCCTGTACAGAGGGAGCGCCATTCGTTTCGTCGACGATTCTTGTCAGCTATTAGATTAGTTTTCAATTCATAATATTTGTCACGAGCTAGTTTTGACAAGTTGGAGGTGCCCGACAGCTGTGAGACTTATCCATTGACATTAGTTGTTTGTCCGGTCTTTCAACACACTTGCGTCTCGCTGCTGGATGCCAGGCGAAGAATTGAATACTCAAGCGATATTTTCTCAGCCCGCCAAACGTCCACGGATGATCGTTTTGTTGGTGACCATGCTGCTGATGTCACTCGAGAACACCAAACGACACAACAAATCCGTTTTACTTTGCGTGAACCGTTTGGAGCGTGATTGTTTTGATGACACAATCAACAATTTGGCGTCTTTCACATTCACTTCCTTTTTCATTTTTCGATTTGCCAATGCTTCCCTTTCGTCACCGGAATTTTTGTTCCCGAGTTTTGTTGATCGATGGTTTTGCTGCTGGCATGTAACGTACCGCACTGCCACCTGTTTACAAACACGTGGTACTGTTGCTGTACTAAAATATTGTTGTTCATTGGGACATGTTTTTGTAGTTTCTTGTGTTTGCCCCTACATAGATGCCGCGCGATTGGCGGTTAAAGGAGAGAGCGGGCCAATGTGCATCGGGTATGTACGAAGCGATACACTCTAGAAGAATTTTTTTTGTTATATGTTTACGAAAGACAGAGAAGAAAAACATTTTTCTAGAGTGTATTGTCGTGCGTTATATGGTGCGCGAATTTGTTTTTTGGAGTGAGTCGAGTTTAGTTTTTTATAATGAAAAGTCGAGGTATTGATTGAAAAGAAGAAAGTTTATTTTTAAACTTAATTGGTAGTTTTGAGAAAAGTTTTTTATGAAAAGTTGCGTTCACAAGGGACAGATTGTTATCTCGTGGCGGATGAAAAAAAAAAAGTTTATATTGTCGAATTTTGGTGTTTTTTTTTTGCGTGCACGCAGTGCAAAGAGTATTTTCGTTTTCAATTTCGAAACTTTTCGGAATGTAAACGAAATATCAAAGCGGTGCGGAATGTAAACGCTGATTATTGATGTCTACTTAAAAGTTATAGAGGATAATTAAAATATAAAGTTGCAAAAACGGGAGTCGAATCAGATCAAATTATTTCTGAGACCGAATTAAATTATATTGTCATTGCATTACGCTGCTCTACGCTACGCTATCGAGGTTTATTTGGAGACGAGGAAGATTTATATTGCAATTTTGAATTTGGTGTATAAGCAGCCGAGCGAATTGATAAAATCAGTACAAAAGACATCACCGCAACTAACGGGTGGCCAACTGGCTTTTCGTTTTTTTTTTTGATTTTTTTGTTTATCGGGGAGAGGCCCTACAAATAACGGGTGGCCAACCGGCTTTTAGTTTATTTTTGATGTTTTTGTTTATCAGGGAGAGGCCTCACAATTAACGGGTAAACAAAAAATCAAAAACAAATAGCCAACCGGCTATTTGTTTTTTTTTTTTTGTTTATCGGGGAGAGGCCCTACAAAACTAACGGAAGCCAACGACCTATTTGTTTTCCGTTTGTGGTATTGGTGAAAAGCACCGCAACGGTCCGGGGCGGCGAACCTGTGACGTGACGACCGCTCAAGATCGCAACCAAATTTTGTTTTGTTAGAGTTAATGTACGATTTTTTTTATTATTTTATTGTCCTTTTTTTATATATCTCGACTCACATGGAATAAGGGCTTAACTCGAAATAAACGAAATATGAGATACTAATAAAATAGAAATCGTTATTTATTATTTTTATGTTTTCCTCTTGCACCTATATTTTTTTCTCTATTTTAATGTATCTTTTGTTTTAACGAAAAGGGCTTAGTATATCTAACCGAATATTTGCTTTTGGAAAAAGGACTTGTTTCGTGAAAATTGATATACCAAATTGTGTTTAGTGAGAATTTAGTGTCTAAATAGAATTAAGTCGTTTTACTTAAATCAGGTATGTATAGTTAAAAAATTTATATTCTGGGACTAGCTTGAATTAAACCCTTTCACCAAAATTTTAGTTTTATGTTAAAGTTTTTAATTGTATTTAAGCTCTTTTTCCAAAATTCTAAAATTTTTATTCATAATACTAATTGCATTTAGGCCTTTAGTAAAAAATAATGAAATATTAAAACAATTTTGGTAAATAGGTTTAAATTAATATAAGTCCAAATTGTCAAACAGTGATTTGAAATTCTTTAAATTTATTTAGATATAGGCCGTTTTAATAAGTGCAAAGTGGTGAAAAAAAAACAAGTTACTTTAAAAGTAAAAAAGGCCTAATTTAATTTTGTTCGATTTTAATAAGCTAGTTTATGAAAGTTTTTTAGCCATGCATATGTCCATATCGAAGAAAATGTTGCAAATGGCATTGAATGCTAACAATCAACGTAAACGAAAGAATAGTTCAGGTAACTATTTGTACTCCTTTTCATAAATTAATTTTAATTCATAAATCTTAAATTTCTTTTATAGAATATGAATCATCCCCGATTGATAAAAATGAATGCGTATTTGTTGAAAGAGGGGTATTAAATCTAATAATGAGTAATGAATCGACCAGCAAACCGTCCGCTTTATTAGAACTGGGAAAAGCCTGCAGCTCAAAAACTGTCAACACAAAAACTGATAACCCAGAAGTTGAAATTAGGTCTGAACCTCATTTTACAGGTAATAAAGTTTATTTTTATCAAAATAATAATTTATTAAAACGATAATTAACTTATAATATTATATGCGTCGTTCAACAGGTGCTCCGCCCGAATATATTGAAAGTAAATTACAAGATGAAGTCGAATCAAAATTACATTCGTTTGTTGTAAGTGAATCTAGTGTAGACGATAGCGACGCTGATCTCAGCTTTGAACCACCAAATTTAAATTCATTGCCAGATTTGTTAAGTAGCGAGGAAGATTGTAATAGCAGCATTGAGAGAATGGGAGTAATTTTAGAAAATATTTTGTCTCAAATGAAAACACAAAATCATATTCAACCAAGAAAAATTCGTCAACAAAAACGAAATTATGGGAAATCCTATAATACTGCCACAGGAAAAAAAGTCGAAGAAAGAAAAATGATAAAGCTAACTCCATGTATACGGAAATGTAGTGATAAAATTAGCGAAGAACATCAACTACTTATTTTTGAAGAATATTGGGGCTCGGTAAATATAATTTGAGAAAATTGTATGTTTGCGGATTAATTTCTATTGAAAATAAAAAAACACAAATTCTTGTTAATTTCGGAAATAAGCAACGAAATCGTGAATATACATATAAATACCACTTAAAAGTTAACGAGCATACGCATCAAGTTTGTCAGAAATGCTTTAAACATACCTTGGGCGAGACTGATCAGTTTTTAAAAACTATCATTAAACACAAAATTAATTCACCGGGAATTACAATCGATATGGATAGACGGGGTAAAAATACACCGCTAAACAAATTAACACCGGAAAAAATTCAAGAAGTCAAGGATCATAACAACAGTTTTCCAAAATACGAATCCCATTATTCCCGTAATAAAAGTGCGCAGTTATATTTAGAAAGTAATTTGAACATTGCCAAAATGTACCAACTCTATAGTGATAATTATGAAAGGCACGTTTCACTCTCTAAATACAGTGAAATATTTAAAACAATGAACATAAGATTTAAAAAACCTAATTTTGACACTTGCAATACATGCGACAAATTGAAAATGCAAATTAGCTTAGCCTGTGATGATGACAAGTTGATAGGATTGAAGATGACTCAAGAGCACCATCATATTGTCGCTGATCTGGGATACTCTTCAAAACGGGATAATATTGCGGAAGCAAAAACGGATATTTCGAAAAAAGTATTAATTTTTGATCTTCAACAAGTGTTACCTACACCAAAACTTAATTCGAATATCGCATATTACAAACGATACTTAAGTGTTTACAATTTAACCATTCATGACGGCACCATCGGGACAGCGCATTGCTATATGTGGCATGAAGGTTCAGCTGGCCGTGATTTTAATGAGATATCATCATGTCTCTTTGAACACATTAATTCTTTCTCAGAATCTTACGAGTCTCTAATTTTATACAGCGACAATTGTTTCGGTCAAAATAAAAATTCAATAGTTGCTTCGATGATGATGTTAATGGCCAACATAAAAGTCGGGATCGAAACTATTGATCATAAATTTCTCAAAGTTGGCCACACCCATATGGAATGCGATCAGGATCACTCAATAATCGAACGGCGAAAGAAAATACTGGTATACAAATTCAACATTCACGAGAGTGGTATCAATTTGTCCAAAGTTGCAGTACCACAAAAAAAAAGGTTTAAAGTCAATGAAATGGATTCCAAAATGAGAGACTTCAAATCGTTTTCCAATGAAAAGTTCGTGATTCGAAAAGTGAACAATTTAAAAAATAAAGTGAATTGGAGACAAATTAAATGGTTGCGTTTTACCAAAAATTTTGGTAAAATTTTATATAAAAATTCACTACAGGTAGGAGAATGAAAACTTCCAATTCGAAATTTTTAAATAATTTTTTCTTCTTAATCACAGGTCAATGAACCATTTTTGGAAATTAATATTTCAAAAAGAGGTGTATCGGCGGTGAAATTGGACGACGTTCATAGGCTTACAGAACCAAATTTAATAACGGCCACGAAAAAAGGATCTGATTGATTTAATGACTTTAATTGATACCCAATATCATAATTTCTATACGTCGTTAGAAACAAAAAACAACCATATTGATAATAACGAAATTGATTTTATTGAAGATGAAGAAGATGATTTTGACTAAAAATACAACGCAAAAATGTACTATGAAAACTTAACAATTTTTATTTTTTCAAATTCAAACATGGAATAAATGTTTTATATTTTTTTTTTTGATTTTTAAATTTTGTTAATCTCGAAAATTACATCATATTTCGAACTTAGGAAACATATAAAATTTTACAAAACGGATTAACAATATTTAAGAATCTGTGATTTATAATTTAAATTAGGAAATAAAGGTTTAATCTGAAATAAGATAGTTTAATTTAAATTTACGATTTAGAAAATGGGCTTAGTTAACTAATTTTCAATTTCCCTCTAAAGCTCAGTACAATTATATTTTAAACTTCGTCGATTTCAAAGAGTTTACAATTCTAAACATTTTGGACCTGCTTTAGTTGAAAGTAAACGGGTTTTTTCAAAAATGCAATTAAAACTTAAAAATGGTATAGTGAAAAATTGATGCCCTTATTCCATGTGAGTCGAGATATATCTTTTTAATTCCTTTAAATTTTATCATTTTTTGATTGTAATCGAGCGCCGAATAACAGTTGCTAGTCGCGTGCTCGGTGCACATTGGTCTCGCCCCGAATTGTGAAGCGTACATTTTTTTTTTATTTATTTTGGATTTTCGCTGGCCGGTGTTGTTTTCCGTTTATCCCAGTGGTCTTTAAATAAAAAATGAATTGCTACATTTTTTCGAGTTGGGTGTGATGAGAGGGGAGACTCATTCTGTGTCGGTGTGTAGTTTGTGGTCCTTAAGTGTCCGCATCCGATTTCAGAACCGGCGCTTGCAACGTTTGAGTTCGGACGGATGCGCGCAACAAGGCATCTCTTTCCGTTATAATTTTTTTTTTTGGTTTGTTCGTTCCTCAAGTTCCGGCCGACGAATTTCGGCGGAACTTTCGGTATTATTTATTATTTGCGTTGTTTCTTTTTCCTTCAAGTTTCTGTGTTTACGGTGTAAGCCAGGAACATCGTAAGCTTCAAACCCCACGACCCTTCGCACTTCTCCCTGAGAATGTAGCCGGCAAAAATCACCGTGTGAGGCCTTTACGATGTTTAGTGAAATTTGCAGGATGACAGTAGTCATCCTGTAACACTTATAATCAAAACACAAAAGATCGTGTCAAGATCAATACACATTATCCATCATCTGTGTCAAAATCAATATACGGTACAGTACATTAGTTCAAAATTCTGTCATTTTGGCGATTACGAATTTTGTCATCAACACTTTAATTGACGAATTTATCGTTATGTCACAAATTTCAAGAGCAAATATATCTAAAGCTATGTGGTGATAACAAATTCATGCAAGGTGCATTACCCCTTAAGGTTTATGGCAGGTATCTGTACCAGCAAATTTTGGAATGCACTATTTTGATGCTTAAACATTATCTCATTGATTTTGTTTGTAAGGCATTTATTTGACAGTTTTGACATATTTTTCCGTTATTTAAAAGAAGATATTTCATGTTTTATTTTGAGCTTAAAACAGGTTACATAGTAGTTTTTGAAGCGAAAAGTTTAGTTTTAATAGTAAAATACATTAACACCAAGATTAAAGTAAAATTTACTAAACAAATGTTGCTATTTATTTAAATAACAAAATTTTTATAATATGACATATATGTGCCTAAATGAAAACTTTTGCAAAAACAATAAAAAAAATCCATTTTTGTTTCATTTTAGCACAAAGCTGTCACACATTCACAAGTGTAATGACTAAGATGTTATTTTTTACAAATAAAATGTTCGATGTATCGGTTTGGCAATAAGCAATGAGTAAAATTACTTTAATCGAAAATAACCGTCGATTTTTGCTTTCAGAGGATGAAATCAACTGAATTGCTTGACCTGTTGCTAAGGGATACATCATTTTTGGGCTTAAACCTTGTCATGAGCTATCACGCCTCGCCTTCAATAAGAGACTGCTGGTCTAGCCAACCAGACTTAAAAGTTCTATTTTTTGCGAATATTATGTCCTCACGTCGTTTTGAGGAAATCTGATCTACCCTACATTTTTATGATAATTCGAAGACATTGACTCCAATTTTGATCGGACATGATTAAATTTAAGAGGCACAATATCATGAAACAGTATACGTAAAAGGTATAATTTGTGTCTTCTCTAGTGAAAGCGATTTTTTATTCTCAAAATATTTTGCATTTGCAGGTAAGCCCATTAAATAAGGATTTAAAATGTGGTGTAGATGTGCGTCAAAAAATGGGGATTTGTACCAATTCGATTTATACTATGGAAGAAAAAAGGATAAATCTACCGGTTCCTTGGGAGAGATGGTAAATCAACTAAGGATTTTTCTGAACTGGATATCGAAATTTAAATAGACAATTTTTTTAATTCCTCAACATTGCAATATGCTTTATGGAAGCGAAACACTAAACCGTGTGGGACGATCAGAAAAATTCGAAAACGAATGCCTATTTTTAAATCCAAAAAACATGAGAGGCGATATTGAATGTCGGAGCTCTAACGGCGTATCCGTTGTAAAATCCGTTGTTGTCTATCTAAACAAAGAAGTTCTTATATGCTCAAACTTTCTATCTCCAATTTTGAGATCGTCCCGTGTCCATATATGACTATTCAATATAATCAGTTTATGGGGTTGTTGACCAAATGGATCAAAAAAAAGTATTTGTATGTGAAATTTACCGATGTTCTAAAATAAAATTTTACCTTAGAATATTTTTTGATTTAATTGATATCGCTGTTAACAATTCGTATGATACTTGCAAGCCTTGAATGAGTTAAAGTTGTGAATGATAAATTATCGAGCTTAGAATTTCGTCAGAGCATTGATCGAGAACTAATAGGTAACTTTTAAACGGGAGCACACTTCTACTCTTTACCAAACACCAAAACGGAAACTTGGTACCCACAGATGTCAAACATCCACAGAAACCCATTGAATTGCAAAAAAAATACAAAGATGTTATAATTGCAAATCAAATGAACTTTGTAATCTTTATAATAGAACTCCGAACTTTTGTGTCATATGTGATGTATACAGGGTGTCTCCGATTGAGATGCTAATCGGTTAAGGGGTGATTCCTTGGTTCATTTCATGAAAAAACTTGTATGGCTGGGGGAGGGGGGGGGATCAAATTTTGGTATCCTTTGAGAAACAAGGTGTTTAAAAAATTTGGTTCGGAAAGAAAGTACAAGCGAATAATAAACTCTAACTTACAAAATATTTATCGGACGGCAAACAGCAAAGTCTGATTTGACGGACAATTGAATAGGCTTTATCTTAATGGCTATCTTGCATCTGTATTTATTTAAGAGCTATGCCGTTTTAAAGTTAAAAAAAAAAAAAATAAAAAAAACATTTTTATTTTTATAAAATTGAGTTTTTCTCAAAAAAATCCCATAATAAATTTTTTTCTGTACTTCCCAAAATATTATTTTTATAAAAAACCGTATTTTCTCATCAACAAAAAAAAGCAATTAAAATTAATTTTAATACAACGCCCAATACAAGGTTCTTCTCGAGAATAAAATAACTACATATACATTTATAAAAGATGCTCAAAATGTCCTCCTTGTGACTCAATGCAGGCTAATGTTCGTTTAAGTATACCTTTCGTTATTTCAATTCTTGGTAATTCCTCCCTAATCTGTTGAGCCGCTGTGTATATTCTTTCAATTAGTTCGTCTTTTGTTTCAATCTCTTTGGGGTATACAAGTGCCTTCATCATTCCCCATTCATAAAAATCTAATACAGTTAGATCGGGCGATCTTGCAGGCAAACGAATTGGACCATTCCTTCCAATCCAATTTTTTGGATAATTTTCGTTTAAAAAATTACTAACAATTATACCGTAGTGCCTAGGTGCACCATCATGTTGATATGTATGCAATAATCTGCTTTCAAAAGGAACATCATCCATTAAGAGTGGTAAATCGTTTTGTAAAAATTGTAAATAGCGTTCGCTATTTAATGTCGATGGTAATATGAATGTTCCAATTAAATTAGAGCCAATTACACCAGCCCATACGTTTACAATGAAGCGATGCTGAAATGACGTTTATTTTTTCGAATGTGGATTTTCATTAGCCCACGTGTGTAGATTGTGAACGTTTGTTACGCCGTCTCTTGTGAATTGAGATTCATCCGTCCAAAGAATATGTTTCACAAACTTATCATCGTCAAAATTCTTTTCAAACAACCAATTACAAAATTCCAATCTTTTATTGTGGTCTATCGGTAATAGTTCATGGACGGGTGTTGTATGATATGGATGAAGTTGTTCCTTCTGCAATACTTCATGAATTCTGTGGCGAGAGACGTTCAATTGTAAGGAGAGCCTCCGTATGCTGATAACAAAATTCCAATCTTTTATTGTAGTCTATCGGTAATAGTTCATGGACGGGTGTTGTATGATATGGATGAAGTTGTTCCTTCTGCAATACTTCATGAATTCTGTGGCGAGAGACGTTCAATTGTAAGGGGAGCCTCCGTATGCTGATAACTGGGTTTACTGTTACATTTCTTATTATTTCATCGTCGACATCCAAATGATTTGATGAGGAGTTCCGCGGCCGGAACGCGACTCGTTGGGAATCTTCGTTGATATTTAGCGTGAGCTCTTGATTCGTTACCACCGCTACATCCATATACAAAATGGATATCCACGTACTCCTCACCCGAGAACTGTAGCATTGTGATATTAGTGTTAGTAAATTAATTTTATTTTCTGGTTCAAAGTAACGACACAACACTAGATTGTTTCTCAAAACTAATGAAAATATTTAATTTTTGTTTTTCAACATTTAAACAAATGAGTTGATAATCGTCGCCTATTATTTTACTGATGAAAACAAATTGTTGCAATTTTGACACTACAATATCTCTTAAATAAATTGAGAATAAACAGATAATATTTGTGTGTAGGCTTTTGATGAAAAATGATCTCATAAGTAAACAAATACATATAGCACGTGGGTACAAATAACGGATTAGGGGATTGTAGAAGAGATTATTGCGGGTTAAAATTAGGTAAAAAAAATTATTAGGGGATTTTTTTGATAAAAACTCAATTTTATAAAAAAAAAAATCATTTTTTTTATTTTTAAAACGTCATAGCTTAGCTCGTAAATGGATACAGATGCAAGGTAGCCAATAAGATATAGCCTATTCAATTGTCCGCCAAATGAAGCTTTGTTGGTTGTCGTCCGATAAGGATATCGAAAATTAACTTCCCTTTACCATACGATTTTTTTAATGAAATGAACCAAGGAATCACCCCTTAACGGATTAACATCCCAATCGGGGACACGTTCTGGAGTCTACCACAAATTTAATTAGTCTCAATTTTTGATTTTTTTAAGTTTTAATGTGCTCTACATATATGATGATGAATGATGATACATAACTATTTTGTTATGAGTGGTGTAGTGTATGATTCTTAACCATTTTGAATTTTATTTCAACGTTCCTGTACTTACTGGAAATGGGCACATACATATTTGTCACTTGCTATAATCTTCCAGATTAAATAAAAATTTAGATTAAAACTTTGTTAGTGACATTAAGTTAGACCTAGCTAAGCAACAAACACTAAAGAGAACCAGCCCTCTCAATTTTCTATAAACTTGAGAGGGTTAAGCCAATTTTCTGTAATTGGACGAAACAAATATTTTTTAAATATTTCTTGTGAACATCCACACGAAGAAACCCTGAGGAAATATGAAAAATCATGGAAGATGAAAACTAATTATCGGAAGTCCCTACTTTCCCGAATTTCCAAAAAATTCTCGGAGTATTAATAAAAAAAAGTATTTTGAGAAAATTTGTTTTTATCTATGTACCAAATTGCTAAAAAATTAGAACAGTTTTGGCATTGAAATGTATATTATAATAAAAAGTATTCAAACTGGTCTTATGTTTTACCAAACACGAAAACACAACCACGACGGCCTCCGCATAATATATAAAATATTAGAGGCAATTTGGAACTCCAAACACAACATAAATACACATACATACAAATGCATAAATTTTGATTTTCTTATATGTGCAAACATAATATTCAAACATTATTACATATTCTGGAAATAAAACGAATATCTATTATATCGTACACAAGGGATTGATTGTTATAGAAATTTATTTTACAGATCTACATATATATTAATCTATAACAGATATAAGTAGGTGTACGTGTATACATCTATATATGTATATATACATAAGATTGTATACATACATCTAACATACTTGAAAATGAATATTTTATAAATTTTCTTGTAGACAAGAATAAGATATAATTTTGTGTATGTTACAGATTTTGTCATTGTTTGTACAAAATTTATACAATTTAACAGATAACTTAATGGCCTATGAATTACGTATGAAGTTATCAACAAATTTTATCATAAAATAACAGAAAAATTAATTAATTCATATTATAGTTTAATATTCAATGAATAGTAAATAGTTTATGAATATTAATAAGTGTATAATGATTTTAATCTTCTTACCATATAAACCTACACATAATATTACTTATACATTTTTTAAGAACGGTAAAGTACACAACTTTACACAACATTATGTATGTATTTTTTCGAAAAGCCTTTTTTCGAAAAATATTTATAAATAATTAAATTTTAAATATTTTATTATATGTACAGAATCCTTGAGTAAATGGATGCGGATATAAGATCAAGATTGAGTGCATTATCGATATGGAAAAATTACGAAATTATATATAGCCAAGTCAAATGAAATTAATGAAATTATCATACATGATGTACGAGTATTAACATTCATTATATATTTGTTGGGTAGTATGGTTATGGTAATTTTATTTGAGGAAATAGGTCAAACTTACCCTTACAATACCAAATGCAAGTAGAAAACACAAATTTTTCCATTTGTTTCTTTAGTAAGTGTAAATACTTCTTTCTAACTCTGATCTGCCACGAGATTGAGTTAAATTTCAGAACAACTACAAACATCAAGACAGAAAAAAATATCTTTTAAATTTATATATAAATCAAATAATTTAAAAATATAAAAATAAATATAAATAGAAGACTTTGATCAGAAACAACCGACGTAGTAGAATCGAAATTAACAAAATCCAAAATGTTTTTATGACCACTAAATTTATATTGAATTAAGACACTCGTGGAAATCACGAATGTAAAGTTTCAAACAAAAACAAAAATCAACAAAAACACACACATACAAAAATTTGCTAAATTAATAAAATAGTTCACTGGCACTGGGTAAAATGTCGAATAATAAAAGTTATATGCATATTTTTAACTTATAATGTTGATGTGTGTGACCAAACAAAAATTTCGAAAAATTGAGTAGTCCACTGAAAAAATATTGGCCAGCTCACAGAATTGCTCTGCGGATGTAGAGAGTACATGGCTCCCTTAGCCCCATTGAAAGAGACCTCCACTAAATTGCGAATATCAAAAAGCTGTATTTAATTTTTGTGAACAAACATAAATTGAGAAAAATTGAGAAACCCACTGAAAAAAATATTTTAACCTTTTTTTACACTAAAAAATTTTTTGTTTAAGTTTGCCAGCTCACATAAATATCTATCTATTCTAAAATTTAAGCCTGTTTCATTTGGCGTGTCCCAGCAAGCACCATGCATTGGTTTGAATGTCGGATATCGCTTCCCTGTTATCCCACTCTCCTTATTACTGGATCACTCAAATTTTCGAAATTTTGTTTCTTCACACACATCAACAAAAGCTTTCTGATTATTGCATCTATATTTTGGTAGTTTCGTTTGACGGGCAGTTCTTAAGCTAACTGGCCATATAGGCCACATTCGCAGAACAATTCTGTGAGCTGGCTAATATTTTGTTCAATGGATCACTAAATTTTTCGAATCGCTAGTTTGTTCTCTCGCATCATCAAAGGCTTTCTAATCATCGCATCCATATGTTAATATTGTTGTTCGATGGGGCAATTCCTAAGCCAGCTAGTCCGACAGGCCACAAAATATAAATCTTCCATCATCAAAACATTAAGTTTTCAGTGGCCAGGTAGAAATGAAGAAAATCAGTATACGGATTTTGTCTCAAAACGTGTGAAACGAAATGGCCACGTGTCATTCTTTTTTTGTTCATTCATATTAACTCTTTGAGTGTCAACATGATTTCGGCTGGTGTATTGAGGAGCACGATCGCGCTTTCTGGCACTCAAAGAGTTAACCATTGTGAACGCTATATTTTTGTGTTGTTTATGTATTTTCATTTTTTTTAAAGTTAACATTTTATTTTTAAAATTTATTGAATTTAAAATAAATTTACTTATAAAATTTTATTAAAACATATAAAATTAATTTATGATAAAAAAAATGTTAAATATAAAATATATTAGCATGTTAAATAATGACACTCCACAGCTCGAGAGCTGGCGTAATGTGCTGAAAAAAGGAAATAAGCACCATAACAATCAAACCGATTCGACCGGATTGCGTTATTTTGATACTGTTCATCATACAAATGCCGAAAAATACGAACAAAAGAAAAATACAAAGACATAATTGTGTATTATACACTGTGTACGTATTCGATTTTTTTTGTTTCACTCATTTTAAATGAGTAACTCACGAGACAAAATCGATATGCAGATTCATTTCGCAACAATATACACAAATGTCAAGATATTAATGAAGGCGTTTATTCCTTAAGGAACGGCTGGAGTTCACTTAGAAGTGGGTATGAGATTTTTGGTGGGTATATAGTCGTTTGAATATATATACGAACTGTAGCCACCCGGACATTGCAGTCCGTGCCCAGATGTAGGCCCACAATTTTGCCTACAACCCATTGAGCCTTTCTTCGTGCAATTTTAATCTTTTTAATGAATTCAAATTAAGATTGCACGAAGAAATGCCAAATATAGATATTGGAAAAATAGTTAAAATAAAAGAACCAAATTTATCACAATCTCAATGTGTACTAGGCAAAATTGAGGACCTACATCCGGCAGAGACAGCAATGTCCATGTGGGAATTACGACCAAAAAGACCAACGTAAATTGTAGTTTTGCTCATAGACAACTATTCAAGCTTAACAAACCTACCAGCACTGACCACCAACCACATACAATCTACCTATGTGTACAGAAAATGTGACTTCACTCCGAACACCTTAAACCCGTCAAATTGGATCGAGCCTTTTTAATACCAGTTCCAAAATATTAATGAAGCAATCATCAACAAACCAGGTTGAAATATTCCCATTCTAAAATTCACCGCAGATATTTACTTCTTAAACATTACCACTTTTGTCCAGGAAAACCTTTCGGCAAAGAATGATGACGGAAGGGATTATGAAGGTTAAAAAGGAGTATAGCGACCCCTGTGTTTTAGGATATATGGGCATCCTGCGGCCATACGGTTTCATGGAGATTTTGTTGAGATCATAGCTGAGATCGCGGCCATTTATTTACCTTATAAGATATCCAAAGGTGCACTCAGAAAAAAAAATAAATACATGATTGCATTTACCATAATATTATAATTGTATGTTAAATACTATTATGTAAATGATTGATTTTATCATACTATGACTGATTTTATGATACTATGATATTCTTGATCATTTTTCTTGATTTTCTTCATCATAACAATGATGATCACTGAAAAAAATTTTTTTTTGAGTGATCATCATTATTATGATGAAGAAGATCAAGAAGAATGATAAAGAATATCATAGTATGATAAAATCAATCATAGTATGATAAAATCAATCATTTAAATCATTGTATTTAACATACAATGATATGATATTATGGTAAATGCAATCATGTATTTATCATATATTTTTTTGCGAGTGTGTGAATTGAAAGAAAATCTTCATTGCTGGAGTGGGTGTCCTCCTGAATGGCTCACTGATTAATAAGGAAGCTGTTCGCTATAATTGTGTACGTTCACAGGTCATGAGATAGTAATCGTAAATAATGAAATGGGCCTAGTGGTTCAAGTGTAGAGCCAGTATACGATGTGGCTTGGTTATAACTATTTTTACCTATTATGACCGACTATGTTATTCTAAAGAAATTAGAAAAATATTTGTTTCATTTTTTAAATGCCAGTTTGTTTGCAAATATATTTGCATTCTCAATTGCAAGTAAATTAAACATATTTTTTTCACGTTCACCCAAGTAGTAACATTTCTCAATTTTAAATATGATCGTAATCTACAAATTGAACTAGAAGTTCTCATAAAATTTACAGTTCTATTGGAAGTAAAACATACAAAAATAGACGCCTAAAAGTGCAAAAGGTACCCCGGTACCCACGTCATTCACATTAGGGTTAATATAACGAGCTAATTTCTGTTAAACCTTATAAATTCTATTAAATTTTTAACAAACTTTGTAAATGTAAATAAAACATGAAAACTGCAAATCAGCCAAGTTACACACGATTTTAGCTTCTGGTTTCAAGCTAAGTCGTAATAGATTTTTATTGTTAATTTAAACCTTTATTTTATATTAAAACACCAAATTTGTTTGTATTGTTTTATTCTGTTCTCTCGAAAATAAAATTTAAACAAAAACCTACATCTCAAAAATGGCCTTAAATTTTTTTATTTTCATTTATATTTTTTTTTTTTCGGATTCACCGAAAATTTAATGTCGCAGTTAAAATGGATTTTGTAGTTAAAAGGGGATAGAAAGGAAGGTGAAGCCGGTGTTATGAAACCGTGTGTAACATAGCATGGTTGAATTGAAACGAATTACAAGCTGGGGCGGTATGTTGTACCATCACTTCGAATCGAAAAAACTCGAATTCGACAAAAGTCGAATCGAAAAAGTGAATGTTGTATCATTTTTGCTTTTCGCAAATGATACAACATACCGCCATTCGACTTTTTTCGAATTTCGATTCGAAGTGATGGTACAACATACTGCCCCTGATATTTAAATTTAAAATGCGCTGAATAAAATTACGCAAAACAAATAGAACTACTAACAAATAATTTAATATCACTAAATGTGTAATAAATTACAACGTTAAGATAAAACTTTGTAGAAGCTGATAATTAATAATGCCATTTAGGAAAAACTATACCAATGGCCATTGTATACAAGTTAACTATAAGGGTGGGTGATACAGGCAACCAAAAACTTACTTGAGGTTGTTAGAAATGTAGAAAAGAGGAGAGGCCACCAGGCTGTCATCACTTGAAAATGTCATCACTGGCAGCTTCTTAATTACAATTAAAAAATTTTACACAAATAGCCGTACTATACAAGATGGCCAAATGGGTCTAGGCAATCAAAGATACTTCAGGATTTGGAACTATAGAGAAGAGGAGCGGCCGCTCCATAAATAAGAAGATTTAGCTTAAAATGACGATTACTCAATAATGTGCCTTTAAATATAACCGATTTGCTGTTAGTGATGACATTTTAAGCATTATTGGAGAAGTTTAATAGAATTCACAAGGTTTTCAAAAAGTTGCCAGGTGGCTAATTTTCGTATTTAATAAAATTAATTTTAAATGGTAAATCATACAGTTTTGTTCGATTATACGAAAGAACCGTATTATATCCAAACGAATCTTATTTTAATTTTTTTAGGACATAGTTAGGACAAACTCAAAGCGAATGGTCTAACAACCATTTTTAGACTACTTTTTGCGTTTATCACCAATTTTTAAGCGTAAAAATATTTTTATTTTTTATTAATGCATGCTGTATTTCACTGTAAAAACTTTCATGTATAAAGGCAGCTGACGTCAAAAAAAATTTTCGCTCGTCTCCAAAATTAGGCCGATAAAATATATTCCATCAAAAATTACATAGTAAAGTTAGTAGAATAAAATTTTAACGCACATTCTAAATATTCGAAATTATCAAAATTTTCATACGCCATATTTAAAAACACATGATACACACACAGTGTAACAACAAATAGAAATAATTATGAAACGTCAAAAATTTAGCTTACTTTTATCGTACCTGTGGCACTATTCTGGTAATTCTCCGGAAATAGGGAATAAGGGGAAGAATTTATATGCAATTTCTCTTCAAATATTTTTTTCTGGCCTACTTAGGTGAAAAGTTTGATATAAATATTTATAAATCGGGAATAGTTTTCCCATATCTAAATTGGCAGGGAAAATTATTCCCAATTTAATTTTGATTTCAAAAAATTTAACACTATAGCTTTTTACCTCACTATATATTTTACACTATAAAAAAAATATTTGAACAGAAATTACATAAAAATTCTTTCCCTAGTGGCACTACTCTGATTTTCCCTTGGAGTAGGGAATTGGGAAAATACCATTCTTTCATCATACCATTTTTGTCTAAATTATATTTTACTGACCTTCTGTTGGAATTAGTTGGGTGTTAATATTTTTGAAACGAAGATATATTGGGAATTATTTTTCGCTTTAAAAACTTTGTGGAACAAAAGTTTCCCAATCCACTTTGTTTCGAAAATATTTACACCCAACTAATTCCAAAAGTAGACCAGGAAAATATAATTAAGACAAAAATACTATGAAAATATTTTTTTAATTCCCTATTCCCAGGGAAACCAGAATAGTGCCACAGTTCCCTATTCCCAGGGAACTACTAGAAAAATGCCACTGCAGATAAAAACGAAATGAAAAATGTATAGAGTTAACCCTCTTCACACTGACCAGTTTTACTTACATAACCTACTGAAAAGTAACTTATTCAAGTAACTCATAATCTATAAGTCAATCATTAAAGAATATAATATTCAATTACCGTTTTTTTTATTTTATCATAAAAATTTATTTCATCAAAGCATCATTAACAATTAAGTAAAATTAGCTAAAAATCATTATATAACAGGTTGTAGAAAAATTAATCCATTATTTTTTCGCTAGATGGCTTAGTGAAATATATCTCGTGAATTATTTGTCGCAGTAAGCCATACATATACTCATTGGAAAGAGGGATTCATGAACTGTGTTTCGATCTGCAAATTTTCGGCCAAACGGAACGGAATCGAGCCATTTCTGAAGCGGATAGTGACTGACGACGAGACAGGTCACATACGACAACACTGAAAAAAATAATCGATGCGGTTTTTACTTAATCTGCTACGTAAGTTTATAATTGTAAAACTAACTGTAAAAATTTAAAAAGTTCTCTTTATTTAGCCTACGGTAAAATAACAGTTTTTGAAATGTAAAAACAATTTATCGAAATAAAACCTTTTAAAAATCATCATTACAGTTACTTCTTAATTTTACATTTCAAAATTTGTGAAGACTACTTTGCGCTACTTAGACTCAATTTTAACAGAGATTTTAGTTGAATTTACTTATATGTTTTGTAGATTTTCTCCTTTAGGTTTTTTGAGAGAATGTCAAGCGGAATCGATCATTTTCGAAGGCCGGCTAAGCGGTCCAAACGGTGGCCAAACCAGGATTGACCGCCAGGGTTTTGCTGTGTATTTGGTGGGATTAGAGAGGAATCATCATGATCTGCTACCCAATGGCCAAACTCTCAATTGGGACCTCTACTGATTTCGAACCTCTACAGAATTCGCCAATAGCAGACCCGTGGTGTCCTACCAAGACAACATCAGGCCTTACACGTGGATGATAACCCGCCAGAAGTTCCTGGAGCTTGGTTGGGAAGTTATTATGCATCCATCTTGTAGTCCTAACCTGGCACCAGGCGAATATAATCTTTATTATCCATTGCAAATGCTCTTTGTGGTATAAAAATGGCCTCAAGAGAGGCTTGAAAACTGGTCATCTAAGTTTTTTGGTGATAGGGACAAGGCATTTTAGGAAAGCGGCATAATGAAATTGCCTTCAAAATGGCAACGAGTTATCGAAAAAACGGCGAATATTCGTTTTGAATGATTGTAGCCATTTTAAATAAAGTGGCAAAATAAGCGTAAAAATAATGGATGCCACTTTCCTCAACATTTTTCCGGCCCTTCTTGGCCTAGGTATGGAATGCCATAGAGAGGATAGCTGCTAGTGCTTCACATATCAAAAATATTTTCATACCATATTTATCGTGCTTAGATGGGATGTATCGCCCTCGAAAGGGGACTAATTGATCATCGATCGTAAGATTTTTCTTAAAACTACTTCAATAGGTTCCTATTGATCGTATCCCATATTTTCCGAATGGGTGCAAATTTATTTTGAAACCGACATTCAGAACGAGTTGCTGATTCATAACAATACGCAACGATTGACTTATTTCGTCGTAACAGAAATTCGAACTTCCTAGAATTATTTAGTATTACGAGCATACAAACTCGTGATCGATCGTGATATTTCACATTCTTGCAATTCTCTCAGTTGAGCTTGTGCAAAGTGACTATGAGGATCTGCAAAAATGTATAGAAGCCTTTTAATTGGCTTTTTCGATCAGTTCAGTTGAATCTGTCCGAAAAACGAAAACCGCCTTGAAGTTTTCACAAATCAAACGGTTTTCAATAATCAAAAATAATAGGGTTTTGAGTGCAAAATAAGTCGATTAAGGAATACCTATCGAACCCTATAAATAAACATGTGTTTTCAATAAGATACGCGAGTTTTAAAATGAAATGTGTCCAAAAATTTCATTGCACGTCAGCTGCGCACTAGGCATAACAAATAAATCAAAAAAATCACAAATGTCAAGATTTTGTCATTTGTACTCAACGCAAACAAAAGTATAAATATGAATATCAAGTAGTTTGTTGGATCTGGACGCAACATCTGATTTGGTCGAACCGACCGTCCGCCCGGCAAGTCATATGATGTGTGTAGGCGCTTTAACAATACCTGGCATATATAGCGCGTGCAATTTTTGTTGTAACCGATTTATGGTTTGACGCTTCTGAACGTTTCGTGGACAATGATTTTTCCGCGGTTTAGAAATTAATATTTAACCAAAAAGGATTAATGTACCCGGAATAAGAATTCTGTGCAATTTTTACCAATGCACGAGTTATTATTCGTAAAGGGTATACTCGTAAAGTATAAATTTCAGAATTTATAAAAATTTTACTTATTTATTTATTATACTTATTATTGATTATTATGTAGGCACATACCAAAAATAAATTATCCAACGTAAAATTTCAATACTACATATTTCTCAAAAAATTATTCATCCCCACATATATATTACGAGTATTATAAAGAGAAGAATTAGAAAATTATTCACCATTTTTATCTTATCTGGCTTCATATCAAAATAATAATAATAATAATAATTTAATTTTTTTTTCGGTTATAACTATAAATAATAATATCTAATTTTATCTTTAAAATTTATTATAGCTCTTATATGTTATTTCTTGTTGTTTGTTATTGCTACTGCTTTTAGATTTTCATCATCATTTTAATTTTTCCATCAACATTAGATACACATATACGTATGTATATATACATAGGCATTCATAAAATTTTACTCATACCGAGCAATTGGGAAGACTCAACAAAAATATATATTTTTCGTCTTACATTTATTTCCCTTCAATTTTTGTTATATATAATATTCATCAACATTGATTTTTGAACTGTTGATGGAAAATCAAGCAAAAATACGGAAAAATCCTATATCCATATATAATAAATTGAAGCATATCGTAAACACTTCATATATTTTATTGGGTATATATGTATATTCCAATACATGTAATATATACACACACATATTTATTTATATAATATTAGATATTATAAAATTTAAAGTAATATATACATAGATGATATCAATTTGGAAAAAGATTTAAGATACACACTACTCGTATGTAAAAAGCTCGGTACTCATATGTATACGTAATAACGTAAACTCTGCATATACAGTGGAAATTTTACATGTTGCCACTTTGTATGATTTTATATATTTTTTGTACATAATATTCATATCCATATATACATACTTATTACATATACATAATATAGAGCGTAAGGGTTTTCCGCATCTTTCCGTTTTGAATATTTATTTTAAAATTCGCATAAAAAATATTAAAATTATGCCAACATTTATTATAAATTATTATAGTATTTAATATTTATAATACATATTTTATATATCAGTATTGATACGAGTATATTACAATATAAAGTATAACATTATGATGGTGTACGTTTAAAGCGGAAAATCCTTTAAATAAAAATGGAAATTTTTAGGGTTCCTTTTAAAAATTATATGTGTTGCGGAATATGTGTGCGTGTGACACCGGTTACCTTTTATGTGTAAAGAAATCAAACAACAATAGTAATCGGATTTTTTCCGTTGTTGTGTAAATTTTAGGTTTAATTTTGTAATGATAGTATTAATACTAAGTGTCATCAATCGTTATTTACCATCTAATACGCCATTAGTTCATTTTTTTTTTGGTAAAAACGTAGTAAACGGTGCTTTTGACAATGAAGTTTTATTTACATCGTTTGGAACAACTCCGCTCACTACGTTTTTAGTAATTTTTTTTTTTTTTTTGAACGAAAGAAAAGTGTTCGAGTCATGATGCACTAACAAAACCAAAATAAAGTATTTTTAGACTGTGTCCGAATTGTGTGATAAATATTTTTAGCACTAATATTTGGTACTAACGTGAAAAATTTTCTTTTGCGATAATTTTTTTTTCAAGTTGCTGCCCAAATTCTGTGATATTTTTTTTGGTAAAAATTCCCCGCCCTCAGTTTTAATTTTAATTTGAAAATATTGAATTTAATCATTATAAGATTAAGCAAACCAAATCTCTAGTAAATTATAAGAATGGGACCTTTGGATGTGCTTTTCTGTACAAAAACCGTCTGTTAGTATCGGCTCAATTTAACGTGAACGTCAAAGCCAGTTGTATTATATACCATACCATAGAAAATATGTCACTATATTTCCTTTAATTGCAAGTTATAATTATTATATTTTTTAAAATTAAATTAATGAGTATATCCTTTTTGTAAATAAATTACATAACACACAATAAAAATGTTAATGGCACAGCTAATTTTGTAAAGTCTCTACTTTCCAACGACGATTCATTTTATCCTTAATGCGAATCGGTCAAAATGTAACTAACCCATTTTATCCATTAAGTCTTAATTTATTTTACTAGTATGAACCATGCTCAACTACTTAAGATAAAAAAACAAAAAAATTGTATGTTATAATATTCCATATTCCCGGTAGCCGCAGAATGTTAATAATAGTGGGGTGCGACTCTATTTTATTGATGAACTGGTTATTTGTTATGATACGTTTTGGCGGTAATCTACAAGTGTTGCCAACTTTGTTATTTTGCCGTTGTTTTTTTTACGATAAATTGTGAGACATCAGATAGTAAACATGCTGTTTAATTAAAATACATTTCAGTTTTATTGAAGTTTCAAATCGCAAGGTAACAGCGCATCCCCAATGCAAAAAAAAATGTTTCTTATAGTTTTTCCTTTTACTTTTTCCTTATGAAGAGCATCTGCGAAAACCCATTCTCCATTATTACTTAATGACGTACTAATGGTCGGACCCACTGTATAGGACGAACTTTGGTCAATAATACTTCATTTTCGTCAATACCTATATGTTTTTATAACTGACGTTGAAAAAATGTATAGACAGATTACGATTCATGATGACGATAAACAATTTCGACGATAGAAAATTTTGAAGCATTCATATTCCAGCCAACTCATTCGTACATTTGAATTAAAAACCGGCACATACGGAACTAGTTCAGCCCCATGACTCGCAACAAAGGTTTACCTAAATGGCCTTCGAATCACTCCGAAATTGTGAAAGCAATTCCAGAAGTAGATCGCGAACAATTATTATACGTTTATAATGAAACTATTAAAACATTGGGATTACTATGGGCTCCTGAATTTAAAAAATTTAATCCACATCCAAGAATAACAAAGAGAACAGTGTTATCGGAAATTTCGCCACTCTTTGACCCATTGGGATTAATTGCGATTAAAACCGCAAAGATTATATTGCAAAAAATTTGGATATTAAAGGTTAATTAGGATGACGTTCTTCCTGAAGAACTGCAAAATTTATGGATTCGCTTCAGAGATAATTTAGGTAGCATAAACAATTTATCAAAAAGTCGCCGTTTAGTTTTACAACAAACGAATCGAGACGGTTTTGCCAAATTCGCATATCAACGTTTAGCCTGAACGGTCTTCTATCGATTAAGCCTTCATCGGTCGGTCAACCAAATTGAAGTTGCTCGACAACTAAATTTGAGCCGATTTTCCATTCGCCGAGTGTGGCGAAGATATAAAAAAAACTGGCGGCTACAGACGACAATATCGACCACGTGTTACAACACAGCGTGATGACCGCCTTTTTATGACGACTTCTTAGCGAAACGATGTAGAAGATGACTTCGAGATTGATATCAGTCCACCGATGAGCCTGCCTACGGTTCGTTCGAACGCATTTAGATTGGAGAAAAGAACAATGGAGTAGCCCTGTTCTCCGACGATTGCAGGATGTGTTTACATGCCAACGATGTGCAAGACAGAACATTAGGGGAGCGATTTGCATAATGTTGCATTGAAGAACGTGCCTCGTATGGTGGTGAATTGTGCATGTTCTGGGGATGCAGCCACTTGAGGCGAAGACAGATCTGGAGTGAATACTGGCCGTCGATCAAGACGATTGACTTGTCATACATTTTGTTTTGGTGAAAACTTCCTGTTGATACAGGATAATCCCAGACTGCATATTCTGCTGGTATAGTGAACCAGTACCTTAAATAGGTGGATGTGCCTGTTAAGGAGTGGCAACAGGCGGTCGCAAAGGAATGGAAGGCGATATCTCAAGATTTGGTGAACATTTATGTAAAATCAATAAAACATCGACTGGAAGCTGTTATTCGGGCTAGGGGAGAGATGTTATTAATAAAAATGATTTTCTTGTGATTTCCATTTTTTAATGCGATTTTTACATGTACTTCAGATGTTGACGCTAAAAATCATTTTGTTGGCGCGATATAAGTACAAAAAGGTAGCACTGAGTAGGTGTTGAACAGACTTTGAACCTGCATTCCAGAAAATTAATCAAACGAGATTTTTTGATATTTTTGAAAATTGATCAATGTGCGATTATTTGCACCCAAGTGTATATTGTTGAAGAATATTGAAAACAAGAAACTTTTCTTGGGTATTCTAGGGTATACACAGTTTATTTCGATTAATTGGTAAATCTCCATATTAAATTCCTCTGAGACCCGAAAAGTGTGCAAACGGATCGTGGAAGGCTAGAGTTCATGAGACCGGAAATATAATTAGCCGGGGGTACTAACGGCGATCTTGTTTTGGTAGTAAAATCTGAGACGGGGGAGAGGTAAAGCCATACGACTCTAATCACAATTAACGTTTTCAATTTTCTAATCAGTTTCGCTTATTTTTCGCTTATTTGTATTAAATTAAAACTAGAAAAAAATATTTATGGCAGGGATGGCAGTGACTTTGTATTTTACATTATTTTTATTTAAACCATTGTTATTCAAATTATTTGCTACAAATAAATGAAATCAATAAAGACTAGAAGATGGTTTGCTCTTTTATTCTTTAATGCTTATAGGTGATTTCTGGATTGGATTAATTTTACATTAGTTAATATGTTTTTAGGGACAACGACCATACCATGTTTAATATTTCGGTACTCGTTCGATCACCGAAGTCAAGCAACGTAGAGCATAGATATTACTTAGCTGGGTGACCGCTTGGGAACCCTATGTGTCGTTGGCTTAGTTTTAAATAATTTAAATGAGAATTGAATTTGATATAATTTTTGAATTTATTTATATAACTTCTAATTTATTAATTATAATTAAAAGTTAAATATTTGCTGAAAAATATAAAATATTTTTTTTCTCATAGAAAATATGGTTTGTTTTTCAGCTACTAACTTATTTTTTATAATAGAAAAACAAAATCCACAACACAATTAGATTGAAGTGTAAAACGATTAATCATCGAACGCATTCAATATTAATATTAAAGCTATAACATTTTAATGTTATCCGTTACAACATATTTGTTTTTTATTAATAATTATTATAAATATAAGTAAATAATTATTATAAATATAAAATACTTATTTTTCAGTCACTCAAAATTCTACTTAGACTGTGTCCGAATTGTATGATAAATATTTTTTAGTACAAATATTGTGAAAATACCGAAGATACACGAATTATCATAGTCTATGGGTACGGTATGACCATTTATTGAAAATGAAAATAAAGTACACAAAAAAATTTCAGTCATATGGATTTTTTATCTAATAAAAATACAACTTAATATTGTATCGAGGATTGGCCAGGTCCCAGAAATTTTCGATGGACATGCCATATATGCATAGCTAGCTCAAGACATCCTTAACAAACAAAATTTATCACCATTTAAATACGATAAGGTAGACCCTTTAGTTATTGGCCCGGACATGATCAATTTTTGCAAATCTGAAATAAATGGAATTTACACATTCACTATATCGAGGATTGGCCAGGTCCCAGAGATTGCCGACGGACAAGGTATATATTTGTAGTTAGCTTAAGACATCCTTAACCAACTAAAATTATCCTTTATTATTAATACGATGAGTTAGACCAAGTTGTTATTGATTTCGAACTTGGTCAATTTTTGAAAATCTGAAATAAATGGAAGTTACGCATTCACTGTTTCGAGGATTAACCAGCTCACAGAGATTTCCGATGGACATGGCATTTATTGATAATTAGCTTAAGACATCCTAAACAAATAAAAATTATTCTCATTTTAATACGATGAGATAGACCTATTTGTTATTGACCCCGAACATGATCAATTTTTGAAAATCTGAAATAAATGGAATTTACACATTCACTGTATCGAGGATTGGCCAGGTCCCAGAGATTACCGACGTTCGTTATTGATCCCAAACTTAATCAATTTTTGCAAATCTGAAATAAATGGAATTTACACATTCACTGTATCGATGATTGCATAATTAGCTTAAGACATCCTAAGCAAATAAAAATAATGCCCATTTTAATACGATGAAGTAGACCCGGCAGTATATTCCGTGAACTATTGATCCATTTGAGTTGAGCTATCAAATAAATGCATTTTGTATTTAAATTAAAACAAGAAAACATATATGACTGTAACAAGGGATGGATTCACTTCCTGCTTGTAATAATTCTAATCAAATTTTATTTGTGTAAATATTATTATTATTATTGCTTCTGTGAAATTTAAGTATAATATATATTCTGATTACATGTGGTTATTTTAATAAAACTTACTAAATGAAGATTAATACTCACTTCGTGCATGTAATAATCTGTTTTCCTAATTTGCAGTTTATGTGTATTTGTGCAGTATATTCCGTGAACTATTGATTTATTTAGTATATCTATCAAATAAATGCATTTTGTATTAAATTAAAAATAGAAAAAAAATATTTATAGCAAGGATGGATGGCCGTGACTTTGTCTTTTACATTATTTTAATTTAAACCATTATTATTCAAATTATTTTCTACAAATAAATGAAATAAATAAAGACTGAAAGATGGTTTGCTCTTTTATTCTTTAAGCCTATAGGTGATTTCTGGATTGGATAAATTTTACATGATTTAATATGTTTTTAGGGAATCAGGTTTAATTTTGTTTATGGACAATTGAACTATTTAGTTTATGGAAAGTTTAACTCATAATAATAACGTTTAATTGCAGGAAATGAACCATTATATACGGGTACTTAATTAGTTATTAATTTTTTTTCAAGATGCTGATTGCTGAACTTTTATACCATAAAACCAAAAATAATTGTGCTGTATTGTGCCAAAAAATTTACTAACTATTGACTACTTAGGTGTCTGTAACCGGGTCAAGTCTATTATATCTAACAACCTTTCCTCTCCCTCCATCTTGTTATATGTAAAAAGGGTGTACGGTAGGCCCGGCGTATCCGGGATCCCTGCTTAGTCTTGGCCGTACATTCTAATCAATCAATCAATCAATCAATTTCAGTTTTATTGAAGTTTAGTAAAAAAAAAAAAACTAAAGAAAAATCGAGTACTAAGTAAATCGTTTGTGGTTTTGAGAGTGAACCTAGAAATAAATATTAAAATTATTGTGTTTATATACGTGTAAAGTGCAAAATTAAAAACTGAATTGTTCTGGTATTTGGTAATATAATGAATACCAAAATTTAACATCCAGCACAATCATTAAAAATTTAAATCTCTGTAAAAGAGCTGCCACACATTTGTCAAGTTTACGTGCACCTTAAAAGCATTACAAGGAAACCGTTATCCATTTGCCGAAGTAAAGTGGCGTTTTCTTATATGGTTATCTCTCTACAAAATAGTAACATATACCATAAATATTGTATGTCACAGTTCGAGTGCAGTTTAAGTGCAGAGTAACTTACCGGATCCTATACGATACGTCATACGTCATCACCTTACCGGAGGAATATTTTATTTCGTAGAGAGTACCTTGAGTTGTTAATTTTTTTCGTTAAATGTTCAAAAAAAATTTTAAAGACCTAATTTACTTTTTTTTTGTATTAATTTTGTTTTCAATTTTCTTAGTTTCAATTTACGTAGAACAATATTCAATTTTGCTTTGGTTCAATCATTTTTTTTTTTTGTTAATTTTACTAAAAATATTATTTCTGATTCAGATCTGTTGCTTTTAACTTTTCATTTTCAATCATTTTCTTTTGCTCGTTTTGTTTTAAGTGTAAGCTTGAAGTTATTTAATGGGTATTATTATGCGGGTTTTTTTTTTGGTGATTTTGGTGAAATACAAATTCTTTTTGATTTAATTAAATCTTTCCTACAGGATCAAGGCAGGAAGCGCTTTCGTCGCCTTCGATTTTGAAGATAATATTTATTAATTATTTTATGTGCTTTTATATTACAAGATTTTGTTTCTATATTTTTTTTGTATTAATTAACACAAGTATTAATATTTTTCATTGATAAGGTTAATACTCATTTTTCGAACGTGGAAAACGAATTATATTTCAAACGTTGAATTGATCCAATATTTGTTTTATACATTATTGTTATATTGTCGGAGGAATAAATTTTATCTTATTTCTATCTTGAAAGAAATAGGTACATACAATTTGATTTTTTATCGGCATCTACCACATTGAAAATGAGAAGTGTTTTTAATTAGGCTGTGCAAGAAGGTGACATGAGTTGGTTAAAAACCTGAGTGATTGTTAAATACCATATGCCATAACACAGCTATTATAACAGACAATCCACGACCAAATACGTAGTTTCGTAACCTTGACATCGACTGAGCCGGGAGTGTTATGGCATAATCTTTCGTAACAGCAAAATTATTTTATGACAACTGCGGCCATCTTATTTCTTTCCATTTAGATTATAATTTTTTTATGCCAATGTTACAATGTATAGAATTCAAGTGAGAAGATGTTAAGAAAGTAGTGATTTGCGTATGATATATCATGTATCGGGCATTGATGGGTTAAAACATATAGTAAGTATCTATACAGTAAATAATATTTTATTGGCCAAAAACAGAGCAAATGTTGGGAGTGTTTCTGGATAGGAAACTGATTACTTTTAAAAACCGCTTTTTCCACCGCAGTCGTTCCTGCCACTCAAAAATATCCTCTATCAACATTTTTATTTGTATCAGAATCGTTCGAGCCGGTTTTTTTTAAATCGGAACCAAGATCCAAACCAATTTTCAGAATGTAGGAATGTAGAAATCATAATCGATTTTACCACTCGAAATCCCTTTTCACCAATTTTTATAAAAATCGTTCGCCATGAAAAACCCTTTCCTAAAATTAGGACTCATTGTAATCGATTCAAGGCATTTTGAATCCCTCTCATCACATATTTTGTATCTAAATCGGTCGGGCCTAGAAAAATTTAAAAAAGGTGTCCCGGGCGCCACCGAAAGACCCGGATTTTCCTGAAATTAGCCCCCATTGAAATCGATTCCTGGTATTTGAAATCTCCCTTTCACTAATTTGTAACAAAATCCACCCACTCCCTCCTACCAATCAACATCAACAGCGTTTGAGACCGAAGAAAATGTGATAAAGGGACCAAAGTCAGAACATTAATTTGATTGAAAATGCTACAAATCAAAATTATTACGCATAACAACCTATATTTTCGAAAGATCGCGATTAATGATGTATGGCTGCACTAATCGCGCACTAATTATGACGAAAACATAAAACACAATACAAAATAGCGAAACAAGATAAACATGCCGCAACATGGTGCAACATCTTGTTGCTAGATCCTACAACATGATAAAATAGTCCGCAACATAACGCAATACGGGAACATCACACAACATACCAAAACATAATGCAACATCAAGCAACATGGTGCAATATCACATCCTACAACATAGTGCAACATCAAACGAATTTATAAACACAGCCACAGCCCATTCTTATTAAACGACAAAATCAATACTAAGGCAAACAAAATATTTGACCTAATAACACAAAATTAGCCATCGAAAAGTCGCGATCATCCCAGAGAGCAAGGTAGTTTAAAAAATAAGTTGACAAAGAGTGAACACTCGAAACCGGTCCTCGAAAAAACAAAAAAAAAATTTAAAATTTCTTAAATTTTATAATTCTATATCACATAAATGAAAGTTTTTTAACTGTTTTATTATTTATTTATAATTGTATAAAATAAAAATAAACGTTGAATGTCAATCAAGATACAATAATTAAAATTGCTGTTTTGATTATTTGTGAATAAAACGAAGCGTTGCTCGGACAAGAAAACAACGTTTTTTTTATGTGCCACTAAAATTTTCTATAACATGAAAAATATTTAATTTAATAAATTATTAATTAATTCTGTGTATCTAATACAGTATAATTATAATAATAAGAATACGAAAAATACAAAAAAAAAGTAATGTAAGCTCCAAAAAATTAAAAAACGGGGCATCCAAAAAAGTAGGCCCAAGGTGACCTTAATATAGTGCACATATACGAACTATTATAGCAAATAGTCATTTAGAAAAATAAAATTTAATACATATTTGTTTTAACTAAAAGCAAAAATTAATTCAAAACAAATTTGTGAAAGAAACCTGAAATTTTATATTTTTTCAAAATTGAACATCGTTGATATAAAAATGGCAGATGCAGAAAATACAAAAACGACAATTGCACAAATCCATAAAGAAAATAATAATAATATAATTAAACCAGCAAAATTAGGAAAAGAAGATATTGTCATTAGAGAAAGAAAAACGATGGAATTTAGAAAAAGAAAATGAAAAATTAACTATCAAAATTAAACTTTTAGAACACTAGTTAGAAACGATTCTAAATCAGAAAACTCCAGACATTCAAAATTATATTAATTCTATTATAACTTTAAATGGTAATATCAAAAATAATGAAAAGATAACAGACGAGGAAATTACTATAGATGCATCTATCTAGATACATGCTCCTGGTCCAAGTGCCGAAGCTTTAACCACTGCACCACTAGTCCGGTCAACCATCGAGGTAAAATAAAATAATAATAATGATAGATTGATATTAGGTGCTATTTATGCTAGACCTCAAGAGAATGACAAGAAAGTTAAACAGGAATTTGAAATTATTTTTAAATATCTTAATTTAAATAATCCTAATATAATTATTACATCATACCAGTTGATATGAATAGTAAACATGTCGTGGAATAATTTATTAAATAACCCACGTGGAACCATACTTAAGAACTAGCTAGACAATAATTCGCAATTTAAAAAAATTAATTTTATGTTTTCTGGAAGACCTACTTTTATGAAGGGAAACTCAATCTGATTTAGAATTTATTGATAATCGTCTGAATCTATTAAACAACAATATATTAAATACAATAGATTACGACAGTGACCATAAAGCTATACCATGTCAAATAATATCCCACCAAATCATTAACGATTTTCGATCATATTCCAGTATAAATCTTCAAAATAATATAGCGGCAAAGAAATTAAGTAGTGTAAAGCAATAAATTGGCAAATTTATAAAGAAAAATTCATCAACATCAAATATTATTAACCCAAACCAAAAATATTCTCAGAAACAATGACACCAAATAACATAAATTTGAACAATGACAAAATCGACGAAAATCTAGAAAAACTTGACAAATTATTATTAGACTAGGTTGTTCTGAGGCGCTCCGCGCCCGTTTATTCCCAGGAAAGTGTAATGAAATATTTATTAAAATACGGATACTAATTAAACAACCAAATTTTCCGAGCTTTTGGCAATTACGCCATCATCAGGGTTTGTTGTGTTTTTTATTTATTACAAAATAGAAAAAAAACCCAAAATGTTTTACTTTAGTAACGCATAGTATAAAAGATTTGTTTGAATAGCAGTTCGTCAAATTAATATTAGTTTTGTTTTTCAATTCAATTATCGACGTTTTTTTCTCACAATCGAATTTTTTAACATTCATTTTATGTATTTTTATATTAATAAAAAACTTTTCTGCCTACCTCATTTTTTAGAATTTTAGCTTTTGATATCAATTTAAAAACACGTCTTGTCGAATTCAGTCAGATATTGAAAGATATTAATGAGAATTTTTGACTTCGAAAATAACACATACTCCTTCGATTATACGATTGCATTGTTGTTGCTTTTTGTGTATTTCGTTGACGAAAATTTGAAAAAAAAAATTCACTGGAATGAAATCGTAAAAAAAATCAACTATGGGATTTTTGTTTAAATAATTTTGTGCTCATTCCATTTTACGATTTCATTGTTGTTGCATTTTGTGTATTTCGTAGGCGAGTCAGTGAGTGAGTGACATAGACGTTATAATACAAAAAAAAAAACAATTTTTTTTGTCACTCTGTGCGTTCTCTGAGTGTGCCACTAGTCAATGCATAGACGTTTAATATTTCTATTTTATTTTAGTTTAAGTAGTTCTTGATTGATTGATTGATTGATTGGACTGTAGAACCAAGTGCTAGCCAAGAGTCCCGGATAACGCCGGGCCTATTCCTACAGCCTGTTTACACATAACAATAGGAAGGATAGGAAAGGTATTTTTTTTTTTTTTTTTGGGACGGAACGATCCGGTTTTAGACACCTAGCGATCGTACAACACAATTCTAATCTACTTCTAATCTACTAGAGGAAGGATAAAGGCTTAATAGGTTAAATGGATATCGATGGTATTGGTCTTCAACAATTGCTTCTCTAAATCAGCAACCTGAGGAAACAAATTTATTATTTCACGTGCATCTGGAAATTTCCTGTAATATAATTCTACATTAATACTTTTCAGCTACCTAAACAAAATTGATTAATTAGATCAGCCCGGTTACAAATACCTAGGTAAAGCCAATAGTTCATGAACTAATGACAACACAATTCTAATCTACACAACCGACAATTAATATTTCAAAGAAATATTATTTCATAACATCTAAAGATTCCTGAAATAAATTCTTAATTAATCTACCGGTTTCCTAAATAATATAAATATTTATTAATTTAATCCTCTACAACTCCACAACTTACAATATAATTTCCTGAAACCATAGTTATTTGAATTATATTAATAATAAATTGAATTATATTAATAATTAATTAATTAATTAATATTAAATTATTAATAATTTCACTCATATAACAATAGGAAGGATAGGAAAGGTTTTTTTTTTTTTTTGAGACGGAACGACCCGGTTTGAGACACCCAGCGATCGTACGGCATAACACAATTCTAATCTACTTCTATTCTACTAGAGGAAGGATAAAGGCTTAATAGGTGCAGCAACCTGAAAAAAAATATATTTATTTCACGTGCATGTGGAATTTCCTGAAATATTATTCTACATTAATATTTTTCGGCTTCCGAAACAAAAATTGATTGATTGAATCGGCCTGTTCTGTTTATAGACACCTACAATCACAACACAATTCTAGTCTACAAAAACAGCAATTAATATTTCAAAAAAATATTATTATTTCACAAGCATCTGTAGATTTCCTGAAATTTAATTCCAAATTAAAATTTTCCGGCTTCCTAAATAATATAAACATTTATTAATTTAACTCCTCAACTTACAATAGAATTTTTGTAAACCATATATGTAGTTATTTGAACTAATGAGATAACCGCAGTGGACATAATTCAATTCTGAGAAAAATGGGTGATCTAAAGAAAATTTGGTGAATTTGTTGAGAACCATGTCAGCTAGAAAAACTAGTCAGCGCTTCCCATCAAGAGGTGGGGACAATTTATAGAATTCTGTATTCTGACCAAATATATTAAGAATTCTAAGGCCAATTAAAATATCCGGAGTGTTAGCTGGATTTTCAACCAATTCCATTTCATTTCAACTGATTGATTAACTGATTGGAATATGTCACCAAACCTAAGTAAGATTCCCGCTTGACGCCGGACCCTACTTCACGCTCTTGTACATAAAACAATATAATGTGACAGGAAAGGCGAATTAATTATTATGTAAATTGACCCGGTTTCAGACACCTAAGTAGTCAATAGTTAGTAAATTGTTAGTTGAAATGTAATGTAAGACGGTTAGTACAAGACAACACAATTATTTAATATATTATGGAATAATACCCAGCAATCAGAATCATAAAAATATATTAAATTATCGGAAATATAACTTATACTATTTCCAGTGATCGTTTTTACTATTAAAAATACTAATAAAAAGTGATAAAATATTGAAGTTTGAATAATAAAATTAAAGCAGTTAAATGTAATGTTTCGTATTACCTAATTAATCCAACTCAATTATCCTGATAAATATTAAATAAAATTAATTGAATTCAAACTACCAAACAATTAGTACAATATAATAGTACTCGTCACTGCCGTATTTCAGTTTAAGTAGTTCTTGAAAAAAATTTAATTATATCGAAAAATAGGTGGATCTTAGTTACCTTTGTTTTATACATAACCAAATCGACAGAACTAAATTGTTTTATTATTAAAATGTTTAAATATTTAGGATTTTATTGACATGAATTTAATGGCCACGCTTTTTAAACTCCTAAGTCTGCCAATTCGGTTCGTCCATTCTAATACCAACGATATTTTCGATAATTTTGTTTGTGATATTGTCCAAAGGCATAGTTGAGCTGAAGCCTCTGTATCACTAGTGATTGTCGCCTACTAGGTATTAGTTGGAAAAATATTTCTACTCTGAAAGCATAACAATTGCACCGCATTCCCGAGTGAGTCAGTGACATAGACGTTTATAATATTATATATTGTGTTGATAAAGCTAATGATTTTTTTTAGCTTTGAATATTATGTTTATTTAATATAATTTTATAATATATTTCCATTTCCGAGAATTAGTTATTCAAAATTTTAGTTTGCTATACGGAATTACCATCAGCATCGATAATTAAGCCATCCTTAAAACTAACTTAAACTAATATATACAATGATGTTAAAACATGTTATTTAAATAGTCGGTAATTAAAATGACTAATGCATAAAGATTATTTTTTTTATTATTATATTATTTGATTTGTTAACAATCAGGGCGTTGAGTAATAGAATTTTCTAAAGCTAATGATAAACAAAATTTTAAACAGATTACACCTAAAGATTTATAATATATGAACACGACAATATAGAAACTATATAAAGAAAAAAGGAATGTAATAACAAGAATAGAAAATATAAAAAGACAGCAAATATTAATACAAATAGTTTAAATCAATATTAAAGAATATTCAAAATGTAATTAAACAAATTAACAAAGTCTGGATTAACAAATTACAACAAATAGAAACAAAATATAATGATATGTTTTCAAAAATAAACAGAACTTTTAGACAAAAAGGCAACATAAACATTTTTAAAATTAATAAAACTAATGTATTGGATCAATTATTGATAAATTATAAAAACCAATTTAACATTGATTATAATGACGTCACAAAGGCAAAAATTATTGATAATAATAATTTTGAAATAATAGACCCCAGTGATAAATTAAATATTATAGGAGCTTTTTAAAACAACAAACCTCATAAATGCAAATTTCAACTTTAGATGCAGTGGTGAATATGTTAATTATACAGAAAATTTGAAACAAAACAAAATTATTAACCTTTTCAAACAGATTCATTGTACATGACTACAGAAGAATTAGAGTTTTTCTTTAAGCATAATATCCCAAAGATTATGCTTAAGAATTTACCAAGTTGTTTTATACGAGAATATTGTATATTATTATTAATAATATGTTAAACAATAGTTATATACCGGCATCCTGGAAATTATCAAAAATTATTCCAATTCCTAAGCGAAATAAAGATCTAACGTCTAACACAAATTATCGATCCATTAGTTTAGTTCCAAACATCAGTAAAATTTTTGAAATACAATCATCAGCATTCAACAGTACACGCTTTAAATAAACTGACTTCAGACGTAATTCGAAAAATAAATAATAGAGAAGTAAAAGGTGCGATTTTAATAGACGTAGAAAGAGCTTTTGATTCGGCTTGAATCGAAGGACTTCTTTATAAACTTAACAAATTCAATTTTAATCAAAATTTGATTTACTTTCTTTATGAAATATTAAAGAACAGAAAATTTTATCTCACTGATGGTAAAAAATTTTCATTAAGTGAATTCCAACTTTGTAACGAACTCCAACAAGGAACTATAAGAGCGCCAATTTTGTTCAGTTTATACATCACCGGACTTTTAAAATACGAACTATTAATATCAACTAAAACACAAGTACTACACAAGCATATGCTGGCGATCTTATTATTTATTGTTTCTCAACAATCAATAGAAAATAATTTACAACAATCGTTGAATTATATTGATCAGTATTTATCAAAATGGAAACTTAAAATAAACGTAAATAAATGCGAGTTAAAACTATTTCGGACACCGTTGGCAAATTTGAATAGAAATATTCGAAGGAATTGGAATAAAATTGATATTAAACTAAATAATGCAAGAATTGAACAAGAAGAACTGGTTAGGTATTTAGGGGTATATTTGTATTATGAAAAACACGTGAAATCAGAGAAAACTTAAACTACATTTGGCATGCTTAATAGATTATTTTTCTTGAAATATTTGAAAGAAATTGTTAAATTAATTTGTTATCAAACATTAGTAAAGCCAATATTCACGTATGGATTTCCAGTTTGGTACAATATAGCTTCTAGTTTAATGGAAAGTATAAGAATTCTGTGGACATAAGGCGTAACCGCCTAAGTCAATTTTTGTGTTTTTTCAGTAGATCAATTTAAAGTTTAAATGCTTTTCCTGGAGAATTTGTAATATTTTTATAAGAAATTTAAAATGGAATTTAGAGTACAACTGACCTTGTAAAATATAAGATAGGTCACATGGTCAGTAGAAGTTATATTTAAGAATATTTATATCAAAAAAAAGTCGGCACTTAGGTTTATTTTTCAGACTTAGGGGTATATCGTCCATCCAGTCGCAAGTTAATTTTATGCGATCAGAAATATGGTTACTAGATTTATTTTGCCAAACACATTTTTATTAATCACTTGTTTTTTTGTTTCGCAGAATATTTTGAATATTTTCCAAAAAGTTTAAAAAATCACTCGATCGATTTCGACTTGTTAGGCCATCATCAGGAGTATCTACTACATTCAAAATATTCTGCGAAACAAAAAAACAAGTGATTAATAAAAATGTGTTTATTAAGTATAAGTGTGTTTCGCCAAGTGCCTACGGCAAATAGCGTAAAAAGTAGAAATATAGCGATTGTTAAGTAGAAATATATAAAAAGACTGCGACCTCGGAAAAGGCGTAGCAGTCTTTTCGTGGATTTCTACTTTACAATCGCAAAACAAATTTAAATTTAGTGAATGATACCTTTCAAAAATATATAGAAAATAAATTTCCACCTCCCGAATCTTTTTAGCACCTGATAAAAATTCAATTATTCAAAATAACAATAGTTCCATACCAATACGTTACCATTGAATGCGACGAAAAAATCATAGTTCATTTAAACCAGATGTATTTGGTAACCCCAATGCAATTAGATTCAATACAGACATACCTGACAAGTCAATAAAAAAAATTCAAAAGAATAAATGCAAATACTGGTGGTTAAACGAAACCTAACAACCTGTCAAAATTTACATATCATGTAATAAATATTTCATAACTTTCATTATTATTATTATATTTTTCGCATTGTTAATTTATGGTTAGTTTTTAACGCCAGTTACTTTTATACCAAAATTTTATAAAGGAACGGTTTTAATTTTTTAATGTGAATTTAACAAAATCAAACATTACACAACATTAAATTAAAATGTTCTATAATAACGACCAATTGAAAATATTGAGTACCAAAAACATTGATTATTGGCCAAAATATTTGTCATAAAATAAATAATTAGGTGTAAGATTTTTTAAACATATTTTAAATTACTTTGTTTCAAAAAAAAAAATTAAATCTGTAAAATAAAATTAATATTTCTGAAAAAAAAAAAATGCAATATCAAGCAACATGGCGTAACATAGCGTATAGGGTTCACGCAATATGGTGCAACATCATGCTGCTTGGAGGACATCTTAATGAATTTTCAAAAAATCGGAACTCGCTCGTTTATTTGAATTCGAACCGCTAAATACTATCAAAACCGTTCACGCCAAATTAAATTTTAAAAGATGCTCCCAAGTTCAAAAACCTCATGAATAAGAACCTATACCCTCACCATTTTTTATTAAAGTTTTCCATGCAAAATTTTGTTTATAAAATTAAACCCAGGCCCCATCGTAGGACCTCCTTAACGGATTTCCTCGATATTAAGGCTTATTGGAATCCATTACATGCATTATCCAGCCGAGAAAAATTTAAAAATTATTTCGGCGCCCATTGAAAGATCTCCTGATCGAAGTACGATTCGAATTGATATTTTAAATCTCCCCTTCACACATTTTTATCAATATCGTGGATGCTCAAACAAATGAAATAATCGAGTCCTGCCCCACCGGATCTTCCAAATTAATATTTTCGAAATCATGAACCATCACCATCAGTTTCAAGTACTCAAAAACGCTGCAGGCATCCAATAATGATGAACTTCTGAAACGATATTATCTACTTTACCACCCCGAAATCGACTCCTGGCACTTGACCACCCTCTCTCACCAATTTGTGTAAAAATCATGCTAGCCGAAAAAAAATATTAGGTCCATTCCGTACCCCAATGCAGGTTTCATTGCAATCGATTGCTGGCAATTTAAAACTCTCTTAAAATTTTTTTTTATCAATATCGTTTTATCTAGCTAAAAAAAATAAAAACAACGGGAACCGTGCGAGTCGAAAAAAAAATGGAATTTTCCTGAAATTAGGACACATTAATAATCTATTTATCATGCTCGAAAGCACCCTCTTTAAATTTTTGGATAAAAATCGTGCGAGCCGAAAAAAATAACGCAACATGGTGCAACATTACACATTCGCTCAACAATATGCAACATCAATATCCTACCGTATGTCGACGACTCTTACATTAATTATCTGGAAATCGGAATTCCTTAGATTCGGTTTCTTGCATTCGAAAACCCTGTCCACCCAAACTTTATCAAAATCGTTCAAGCCAAATAAAACATTAAAAAGGCAAAACCCATGAACACCCATAAATAAGGACTGATCGAAAATGACTAAAGGCACTCGAAACCCTCTAATCAAAATTGTTCCGGCCAACTGTTTCTACCGAAGGACGAACCCATACAACTCCAATCACGATATAATTCGAATAACGTAACATTTATTTTAAAATTTAAAATAATTAAAGATAAGAAATGTATAACGGTACTGAAATTACATTTAAGCTTTTAAGGTAAAAACAACTATGACAGATTTTTTTTTAATCTAAATTAATAAAACCGGGGGGGGTATACAAGTACATAAAGATGAATATGGATCGAATTTTATAATAGTTTTGGAGCACAAGTGTTGTAATAAATTTTACTGTATCGCTGCATTTAGTAATAAAACTGTCATATTGTTTTCTATGCTACAATTTGAATTATTTATTATGTTTAATATTTTTGAGCACAAAATATGGCTGTATGTAATGTACCATTGTAAAGTAAATTTTGCATATACAAAAAAGTTAAAGTTTTGCTCCAACTAAAAACGCTGTCTGTTTGAAAATAAAAGAAAATTAAAATTTTTCCATATATACATACAACCTACGTACGTACAACCAGGCTAAAAATAAGCGACAAATAAAATATTTACAGAATACTATATACGGGATACATGTTTACATCCGTACCTGTAGTACAGAAAAAAAAATCCAACAACAAAATGGGTCGAATATATCAAAATGATGAACAGTAGTTTGTGATATGATTTAAGAATTGATTTTTTTTTTGTGTCGTCGTCGTTAGAAAATTTTATTTGTCAAAAAGATGTCGTTTCCAAGTGAATAAAATATTGCTTTTTCGTCTGGATGCAGTCGTTTCGTACGAACAATATATTTTTGTGTTTTTTTGTTGTTGTCGATTTTATATAAATAATAAAAATGCGAATTGTTTTAAATCAAATTATAAAATATAAATCAAAACGATATGGAAATGGTGGGATATAATGGAATTGTATGTTTGTAACCCAGTGTAGTCTAATTATTATTATCCGATTTGATAGATGCGTCTGTCTGCGGAATGACATAACATTAATTTAGCTTGTTCTGTACCATTATGGTATATAAAACGTTTTCATGTCACCCTCGATATTACATTAAATTTTGTAAACCGCACCAAAATTAAATTAAAAAATTTTAAAATTTTATTTTTTTTGAGTGGTGTGTGTGTGTGTGTGTGTATTTTACCATCTTAAATATTTTTAAAATACAATAACAATAATAATAATCGTAGAAATGAAAATAAAAAAATATTTTTTTTTTTTGTAGAACGTTACTATCTGTAACCGCACATATTTATCGTTACAAACTTTATGTCCTTTAAGAATAAAATAAAAATAAAAAATCGTTACATAAAAAAAAATCAAGAAAAAGGTAGAAAAAAGCATTAAAAAATAAAATATTTTTAAAGTAAAATGGGAAAACTACCCTATTGAATAAAATTTTTTGTTTGTCCTGAATAGAGATTTTCTTAAATGATATCAGAATTACAATAAAGGAACACTCAATTTTTATTTTCTTTTGTGAATAAATGCTTTGATTTTCCCTTTTATTTTTTTTTGGTTAATTGAAATTTTAGATTTTTCTTCATCTTTTTTTTTTATTAATGTGTTTGTTGTTGTGCTACGTAATATATATATATTTTTTGGTTGAATAATAGAAAGGAAAAATAGAAATTTATGATTTTTATTACAGAAAATGAAACATAAAAATTCCGATTGAATTGATGATATATTTATTGTCCAGATTTATGCTCTTACATTATACATACATACACTATAGACATAAAATATATTTTATGTAGGTATGTGATGTGTTGAGGTTACTTCAGGTCAAAAATGTTTAATTTTTCGGTAGATTAATTCAACGAGTTAAAATATTACATATTACATTTTTGTCCCTTAAAACACCCTCAAGGGAAAATATATTATGTTACTCGTATTTTAAATATTCATCGTACTCGTATGTGTAGATACGAATACATTATGCTTATTTATGTAATTCTGTTGCTGATTTACCTGGAATCGCAATCAAATTAAATTTTACTAGAGACAAAATATAAAGATAAATATCATATGGGAGATAAAAAAATGATCTGATGCTTTTTTACTTTACAATGTGGGTATAATAAAAATGATGCAATGTAGCTTTGCAAAATATATTGTACATAAATTCTATCATACTTCAATTATACGTGTGTCATAATTTCTTCTATAAGGTATTATAAAGATTTTTTTCCTTTATCCGCAATTTAGGAGGATGCCTAACATGCATCGTTTCCACGTTAAAGCTGGTCGTGTGAATATCCTTTTCCTTAGCGGGTTTCACTCTACTATTCTGGTAATTCCCCGAAAATAGGGAACTGGGGAAAGAATTTATATGTAATTTCTGTTCAAATATGTTTTTCCAGCATACTGAGATAAAAAGCTAGTGTTAAATATTTTAAAAACAAAATTGAATTGGAAGTAAATTTCCCTGCCAATTTAGATATGTAAAAATTATTCCCAATTTATAAATATTTACATTAGTAGGCCGGAAAAAAATATTTGAACAGAAAATGCATATAAATTCTTTCCCCAGTTCCCTATTGGAATTACCAGAATAGTGTCACAGGGGCCGTGTTCTTGAAATCAGTCGAAATTTGCCCAATCGGAATACAATTTGCTTGGAAATTCTCTATATATTTTTCGAATTTTTCGACTGCTACTTTAATCTTTTTTTTAAATTTCTTTTTTTTTTTTTTTTTTTATTTAAGAAACATTACTCCCCTACTTAGGGAAAAATTCTGACTGGGTAAATTGTTTCGAAAATATTTTTTAAAATAAAATATTTTCCCTTGTAGGGAGACATTAGTAAACTTGAAAATAATTTTGAAAAAATGATTAAAGTAGTCGGCGAAAAATTCGAATAATATATAAAGAATTTCCAAGCAAATTGTATTTCGATTGGAAAAAATTGATGCTGTATAAGATATCGGAAATTTGCCAGCGGAAAATAAGAGATTATGCTATGTAGTTATCAGCGGAAATTTTTTTATTTATTTTGTATTACTTTTTCACTAAATAATACATCTCAGCGGAATAAAATATTAAGAGGGATCCTTAACATGACAAATTCATTTATCTCCTAAGTAGAGGAACTCGGTAAATGAAATCATGAAATTTAACTATATGCTGTCTTTCTGCCATTTCTTAACGAATAACGATGAAATTTGGATAGTAGTATTGATCTGGGTTTTTAAGGTAAGTTTTGGACAAAATTGTATGATCTGTTCGTGCTGGACTAAACTGGCCATTTCAGAACCAGTCCTTATGAAAAATGGTATCTGTACATTTCACCCGACATAAATAAAATTTAAACTAGAAGAAACTCCGATATTTCTTTATTAAATTTTGTAAAATTTGCATCACATACAGGGACAATTCGGAAAAAATTATAGATTAGAATTTTCACTACAATTTTTTGGTTTTCTGCGGCCATATAAGTTATTTTTTTCTTGTTCCATATCTCAAAAACTTCCACTAGTAACCAATACTTTCGGTTTTTTTCTAATAGCCTAGATCATACTGCGAGACTATGTGGAAAATTTGGGAAACATTTAAAAACAACCGAAACTATTGGTTACTAGGGGAAGTTTCTGAGATAAGGGCAAAAAAGGAAAATAACTTATATGGCCGCAGAAAATCAAAAAATTCTAGTGAAAATTCTAATCCATAAATTTTCCCCAAATTTTCCATATAGTCTCAGCACGACCTACGATTAGAAAAATAACCGGAAGTATTGGTTACTAGTGGAAGTTTTTGAGATATTGATTCTCCTAAGATATTTATTTACAATATGTTTCCACGAACGCTAACCAGATTTTGCAACCTAACAGTACCACTGATTTCATAAACGGATCTTAGTTTGGTGTGTTTGGATTCGACAGATGTGTTCTAGACTTTGTGTAATATGCTGAATGTTTCTTTGGCTTTCTTGGTTCGTTTAGTTATGTATGTCTTATCTATTCCACCCAATTTAGCTAGTATACAAATTCATCGACTTCTTCTATTTCTTCTTAGTTTACACATATCAGTCTGAATATTCGTGTGTTTAACCTCATCGTTATTTTTGTAATATTTTTATTTTGAGGCCAACTTCTTTACTTAGATCTGATAGTTTTTGTACTGTTGCATGTCGGCTTGTTTGTGTGTTATAGGCATACTAGAGAAGGAGAGGGGGGGGCCCTGTGCAATTGCACAATTTTATTTTTTGTATATTTTTTAATTTCTATGCAATCTTTCTGCTGCCCGATGCACTCCCAATAACAAATCGTTATGTTGTTTCGTTATAATTCAATTATTTTAAATTAAAAAAAGGAACTTAGTACATGTTGCAAACAAACAATTAATAACATATAAAATAATAAGGAATTATCCCGAATCGCAGTTGTGGAATTGGATTGGGACCCCATGGTCCTAAAGTCGACATGACCTACATTATCTATCCATTTATCATTTGGAATGGATTCGGAATACTTTCCACAGCAGTATGTGCAAACTCACTTTTCTTCTTCAGAACTTAGGGAACGGTTTTTCTTTTTACGACTTTTTTTTGTTATTTTGTTCTCGCTTTCTTGTTTCCTTTTCCAAGTGTATTTTCTCTACCGACTACCAGTAAATATTATTGTTGTGCCCCTCTATCTGCCTCTACCATAAGGAGTGCTGAAAATAGACGATTTTGGGTAAGGAATAATAATTTTCGGGAGAAAAAACAGAATCCGATGGCCTGATACCCTTTTGGCATTGATGGTGAAGATGGTGTTAGCTCTTGTAATTTTGGTGGAAGCTCTCTATTTGTGACACGACTTGGCGAAAATTCTTCGTCAACAGAAATATCAGGATTTACTGGCCAAAATCCAGAAACCGTTAACCCTGCAAGTTTTGCCAAATCAGGAATGTTGTAAATTCAAATTCGTTTACATATTTTAAGAAACCACATAAGTTTTGAGTGTCCAACGTTTAGCTTGTTTTTATTACCTACATTTATTTTCATACAATTTGCTGAAGCACGATTAAAGAAGGTTTTCATTGGACCAAACACACTACGATCCAATGGTTGCAGCTTATGGGAGCAGTGACCAGGAAATGTCAAAATCACAACGCTGTTTACTTTGCAGAAATGTAAAAATTCTGCCTACATCAAGCCAGACTTCCTTGCAGCCTCAATACAACCCACCGATTCCCCGTTTAAAAAATCTCTATGAAACTTTTTTAAAGGAAATGTAAACTTTGGAGGAAGCGAATTTCCAATACCACTAACAGCAAAGCGCATCGTAACTGATGAACCTCTTTCCGCCGATGCGATGCTTCCCACTTGCCTTTTGCCCTTTTGGTCAAAATGTTTTCCGGCTCATGAACCACGATTAGCCTCTCGACTTTCCGTTTTGTTCTGTTCTCAATAATGTGGACGATTGTAACATATTAAAAACGACCACATTGAAAAATGTTTGAAACGCCCCATCCATGATTTATTAATTGTGCGTAACCTAATAAGCCGAACAAAGTAAACTTATTAAGGTGGATTTAGTCGACGATTTTTTCACAATAAATCAAATAAAAAAGATTTTGATACATAATTTAGAAAAAAAGATAATGTCTAAAAAAAATTATTCTATGTATGCTGTGTCGTCGTGCCGAAAAGATAAATTTTGTTTATGTCTTCGCCGTGCCGAAAATTCAGCGAAGCAGTTCTTCCTGCAGCGCGATTCTGGTTTTCCTATTAGGAAAAGGAATTAGGAAAAATATTTTCATAGTACTTTTATCACAAATTTTTTTTTTTCTGGCTTACTATGGTAAACAGTTAGTGTAAATTTTTTCAAAAACAAAATCAAATTGGGAAATTAAAAAATTATAAAATTTTAGATCAAACATGATTTCTTAGTAGGCCAGAAAATGATGTTTTTGATAAAAACGCCATGTAAATATTTTTCCAATTCCTTTTCCCATAGGAAATCCAGAATTGAGTTGCTGATTGGTTAAATGTGTCACGTGAGGTTTGGCGCAGAAAAATCGTCGGATATGTAAATTCACCTTTAAACGTGATAGAAATATGTCACATAATATGATAATCGTATTTTAAGAAACTTACCAATAAATAATCTGAAAAATACTGGAAAAAACTTCGGTATTTATTTTTTGCTTTTCTCTTCTTAAATGTAATTTTCACTATTTTTCTGGCGTTTGAACTGACTGAATTGAACATTTTATTGACTTCGTGCAGACACTAAACTAATTTTTTCTACATCAAAAAAGACTGTGTTCACATATAGCTTTCGTAAAAATGACATGGTTTCAACAAATCCGCTCTAACATTTGTACTCACCCTCCCCTATAGCTCCATAACACAATATAGTACTGACATGAATGGTGCGCCGGCCCATGAATTCTGCACTCCAGCAAAGGATCAGTTATTTATTCCTCGCCATCACGGATCCATTTCAGCGTCTCTTTTCTATTGGAATTCGAACTCGGTACCTCAGGAACTTAACCAACAGCCTTAATCCAACCGTGCTGTTTAGTCGGTAATTTTTATTATTATTATTTTTTTTGTTTTTTCTGCAGTTTGTATTTTTTTTATTATTTTTTTTAGTATTTTAAATTGTCAACAAACACAAATTCTACTGGAATTCTTCCATATACACAACTATCCGTCACAACTGGTGGAAAATGTTGTATATAGTTGTCCATGAGTAAAACATGGTAAAACAGAACAGCATTGTGTGCTCAAAAAAACTAGCTCTACTACAAGTTTAAGAGTAGTTTTTGATTGTTGAGCCGTAACATCCAACGAGATTTCATTAAATGATATATTATTGGTTGGCCCTACACTACAAGAGTCAATATGAACAATTATCGCACGATTTCGTCGTTTGAAGGAGGCTTTAACTACCGACATCAAAAAGATATATCAACAAATCCTCATCGATCCATCTAAAACGTCTTTGCAAAGAACACTCTGGCGTAGATCGGTCAGTGATGCAGTTAATCAATATGAATTAACAACCGATACCTATATGGCACTTCAGCTGCTCCATATTTCGTGTTTTAACTCAGATAGCTGAAGATTGCAAGGTCGACCATTCAACGGTATCAAACATAATAAAAAATTAATTTTATGTTGACGGGCTATTGGCTGGTGCTAAACGCGAGAGTCGAGCTGAATCCTTAAAGCAAGAGATTTCAGAAGTTTTAACTAAGGTGACATGGGATGAAACATTGGAACATGAGTTACAGAAAAATTGAAAAACTACCATATAGACGGCCAACTTCAGTTTATAAATGCCGTAACAATTGATCGTTATCTTCATGACATTCAAGTTCATGAGTTTACAGTGATGCTAGTGAATCTGCAAATGGTTGGCTCGCATTGAAGCAAATAAACCTCCCGACTAGAATTATGCAGAGACCACCTCTTAACAAAGTTGATGCGAAAAGCGTTGATTGCGTACGAGTAAGAAGACGCTAGTGCATGCGCATATGAACAGATTCGATGATAGTGCTTGCGTGGCTTTCAAACAATCCTAGGCGAGGGAAGACATATGTGGCCAACCGAGTATAAGCCTACACACATTACTTCCACAAGCAACTTGGCGACACGTCACGATGTTGCTTTACACCAGCAAGCCTAGTCAATAATGAGGTGTGGTTCAAGGGTCCAAATTGCTTGTCATTCTGAAAAATTTCTATAAACAAAAATCAATTGCCGCATGTGTTTGAAATATCATCACTTGAGAACGGGCAGACCGATTTGACAATTTTTTTTTGTTTTGTTCGTAATTGTCAGGGCAACGATTGTATCAAAGAAAGTTTTGGGAAAATCCGCCGAAATGAATTTGGATATAGTATTTTTGTATGAAAAAATGGCAACAATATTGTGTCGCCAGAATTATGTTGTGCGAGCGGAAAGGTCAGACTACCACAATCAACATCGCCACTGGCATCATTGCTTTCATCTCTTTTCCTTCCAAATGACATAATTTGGGGGGAATATTATCGAAACACAAGGTTTTAGCCCAAATTTTAAGATAAATTCTTAGTTGACTGCGTTTCGACAGCACACATCAGATATACAAACACAACACACCCATATCAACGATTCACAACGTCTTACCGCCAAATTCACTAGGAAATCATGAATTAAGAATTTGTCTTCAATTTTACAGATTCAAGGGCAAAGTCACAAATTTATTCAGATTTATTTTCTTTTGAAATTCTGATGCCGAAATCAATCAGCATTGTGTCGTCAGTCGAGCATAGAAGTACGTCATTATTACACAACTGCAACAACTCTTACATGAACACAATCAAGACTGCAATAGAAATGATGCCTTCGGATAATGAGCAGGCAAACACGAAGGACGCTTCAATACACCGACGTTGAATGAAGTTGCCAATGTGGTTGTTGGTGAGAATTTTCAGTCTCGTGACATTGTAGTTCACGATGATGTTAACCTTCACCGTATCTACGAAACTCATCGTCCGTAGGATGTAATACGATACCCGACGAAATTTTGCCGAGGGGAAAATGGATATCATTTTTTTTTTTTGATCAAGACGATTGATAACCGGCGTAGACGTCACACACAATGTTGTTAAATATTTTTCGATTTGATTATTCGATTCCCAACAAAAGTTCATTATTCACTTACAGGTCAAGAAACAAAACTTTTATGCCTATGGTTTAGTAATTCGTCAAAACGAGGACTATCACACATTGAAATGCCGCAGATTGTTTCATCAGTATGTGAAAATCAAAACACATGGCATGATACGGACAAAATGCGATGACCATACAACGATCGCTATATGTAATGTCATGAGTATTCAATCAGTAACTCAAAGCTGTAAACTGATGAACTTCATTGTGAAGTATCGTGTCTTCCAAAGCGTGCGATGTGGGATGTACACTATAAAGTGGCATAAAAGAGGATCGACTTATGCACATATTCTACTGTGGATGGTCGACAAAATAAGACCGGATGAAATTGACGCCACCATTTGTGCAGAAACTCCTGATCCGGAAACAAATCCGGAGTTGTATGAATCATAATCGAAAACAAATGCTCCAAAAGTTATCTGCGTATTTTATTGGCTGACACAATGACAGGCAATAACGGTTACTCCTATTGTATCGTCAAGCAACTATTAAACATTGCCAATGGAAAAATTCAGGTCGACGCTTCGACTGACCTCATTTCGTTTCCACCAACACTATGCAATGGAACAAGATTCACTGCTAAGAAGAAGATGAACAACGTGATTGACACAACGATAATCATAGGAAAGTTTAAAGGTGAGGGTGTTCTGTTTTGAAGAATACCACAGATTCCAACCGACTTGCCATTTCAATTTAAGCCTGTTCAGCTTCCGCATCGCCTATTCGCAATGACGATTAATAAATCACAAGGCCAATCGTTGGAAGTGTGTGGAATAAACCTTAAATTGCACTGTGGGGGGGGGGGGGGCAGTTGTGCTCGAGAGTCGGTAACCCATCAGCGCTATTCGTTTTCTCTCCGAACAGAAGGCAAAAAGTAGCGTTCATCAGCAAGCGTTGCGAAAACGCATTATTAATTGGCCGCTGAGGTCGTGAGATTTGACAACTCTCGATTCCTTTCAGAACGATTATTTATAGTCTCTGGATTATGCTGATAAACCAGCAACAATAGACGCTTTCCAGATTAATTATAGTTATTGATTTAAAAAAAAAACTACATATGTAGTAAATAGCATAATCTGGCAGATGAAATGCGCTTTAATTTCATATGCTCCTTGGTAATCCTAAATCAAAATCATTTATAACAAAATTTGCAGAAAAATCTTTTGTAATTTGCAACCTCCTAACAAATCTATTCATCCAATTGCGATGGAATTTTTGTGAGTTGCTGTGCGCATCAGAGGTCCTGGGGTCTAAAGGCTCCATACGAATTTTTCGTAAAAAGTTTTCTTAATTTTGCCTGTAAAATATCCGTTGTTCTAAGTTCTAATTTCGCCCGTGCAACACCGGGTAGTTCAGCTAGTTACAAATAAATAAAGAAATTGTTATTTGGATCAGAGGACTTTATATCAATATAATTACTGTGGATTTAGGAGTTTTCGATACTGATAGTTCATTTTATTTTATAGAACTAGCTATTTCACATTCAGATCATAAAATTAAGAACAAATTTTTATCAGTGTAATCTCAACTCGATGTAAAAAAGTATCGAGCCTTCATCCAAAATAAACAAAAGTTTGTTATAAAAAGATGGTTGCTATCCAATATGCTAAATTTGTGATTATCTTATCTAAGAATACGGAATATGAGATTAGAACATGCATTTTGACAATGTTTGAGTATTGGCACCAGTATTGGCATCAGTTTAAGTTGAATGAATGTTTCAACTGAAAATATTTTGGGTGTTTGTATCCAAAATAATCAAATTTACGAATCCACAAAATATTTGTGGCCACATAATTGTTTATTGGTAGGCATATTATTTTAGGGAGGGTGTGTGGTACAGATCTCCACCTATGTACATATTTTACAATGGTAAATAATTTTTTTTGCTATCGCATATTTTGTTTACATTAAAAATCGATTTGACACAATATTGATTTGTATCTGTAAGCGGAAAAAATTTCCCAACGATATAAAATTTTAATGCCTACACAATTTTGTGGCACACGTAAAATAATTGTTACACATACTATTTTATGGATACCTACATTCAGTCTAACATAACAAAGTTGGTAAAACTGTATGTGTATGTATGTTACTATATTATACAAACATACACACACACGCACACGTTCATTCATTTTCGGTTAGGTTATTACGAAATCATGTATATCCTCTCTACCTACCTGTGAAAATGTGAAAATAACAAAAAAAATCGTGTAACTTTTTTATGCTTTTTAGCTTAACTTTTTAGATGTAATAAATTTAACCTTATTTAACAATAATAATATTTTTATTTTTATTTATGTTTAACAACAATAAAGTAGCAAAAAAAAGTACGCGATGATTTATTTTTTCTTTAGGCAAATCTTTTCAAATAGAAATTTTTTATGGTGCGCAAGATTTGTTACATTTGGGTTTAGTTATTTTATAAACTTATTATCTTTATTAGATGGTAATATACGCACAATTTGCTTATACGAGTACGATGCTTATTCTTTCTTCTTGCTTGCAATCGCATTTTTAAAAGTAATGAAGAAACCAAACGTGAAAAGCGTATTTTAATCTGAACAGTTTACAGATCACAAAGAGCTAATTTTCGGATTCATAGCATTGTAAAATTCTGATTTACTGTACATCCCTGTCATTGTTACTAAAGAGAATGGGTTGATAAATTTTCTTTTGACTAGTTGCCGAAATCCGGCTTCCATTGTAATTTTATGGTCACCTATACGTTAACTAAAAACGCCGCGTTGTCAAACCGCTCATCCATGAAAAAACAGTCTCATATTAAAAATTAATATAAAAGTATTCAATATCAACCATAAATAATATATTTGGTGAAGTGAGTAGTTAAATTGAACCCCGTTTGAAAACATCAAACACTCGCCAAAATAAAAGTTGTGACAAAAAAAGAATTTCTACAAAATGTTGTGTAGCTAAATGGATTCCATACCTGACTACACATACCAAACCTGAAACGGAATAATCAGTGGATACCACCAAGGAAACACCTTACCACTCTAGATGTTAGGCGCCTTTCAGGAAAAATCATCTGGAAGATAATATTTTTATTTGTATACGGTTGCAAGATAAGTGCACGTCCGGACGTTCAACTTTGGTTCTGTCAGAGTTAACAACCGCGCAAGTAGACATTAAAAATTTGTATCTAGTAGATATGTACATATAGTAGATATCCAGTAGATAGTGTCCTTGGTTTGACAGAAATAAATCCATCATATTAATTTATTTGAGATTTTTCGGCTTTTCGGACAAACTATTATTTTTAATGGCACCCTGATGAGTAGAAAAACTTTTTATCGGTACGAAACCAAGCTGCCAAGAAGAGACCTAAGGAAGTTCTCATTTTTGTGAGGGTTTGTGTATTTTTACACTAGAACCCTTGGGTTGTAAATAGGGGGGAGGGGTGCATTTTTCTATTTTTTGTAGAAATATTGTAAGTAAATGGCCTCTTTGTTTTCTACGATAAGAAAAATCGTAAACATTGTTTGGGTGCCATTAAAAATAATGTTTTGTCCGAAAACCTGAAAACATCTCAAATATATTGTCCATCATTGTTGATCAATATTTTCCAGCCAGAAATTACTAGCCAATATTTAAGTAAAATTATTTTTGAAATGTAATGAAATTTTTAATTAAAATCTCAAATAATTTCTAGTTTATGTATCTAACTATTTTTATATTTAAAACATTTAATAAGGAATCGCATTTCACATTAAAAAAAGGCCATAATGTTCGTCTAGACCAACTGTGAAGAAATTTTCATGGGATTACGGGATGTAATTTTGCCAGATTTATATAGTACAATTTCTTGTAAATTCATTTAATGGTCCGGCGCTCTAAGTTAAGCTAAATTCGCATTGATGAAACTATGACCATTTTATCAGTCTCAGGTTCAGTTATGAAGAGATTCTGATGGAGCTACGAGGGTATAATTTGACAAGATTTTGATTATTCAATTTTTTGCACATTCATAAATTTTTCCGGTGCTCTATATAGGGAAATCTTAAATTCGCATTTATGCCACAAAAGCAATTTGCTAGGCCTTAACGCCTGTTAATTATCGCATAACGGTTACGAAATTCTGATTGGGCTATGGGAGTGTAATTTGATGGGAGTGTAAAATACAAGAAATTGAATGATTGGAATCTTAATCATTCAATTTCTTGCAATTAATTTTTACTATTAATCTCTTCATTGGTTTTAAAAATACCCATAACGTTTGACGGATAAACCATGTTATATGTTCTCGTTCACTTATTCAAAACGAATACAGGAATCTACCTTCACTGCCAGTTTTAACATCCTTTTCTTGAGCAACACAGACAGCGTACAGGTATGACAGCATCACGCCGATGTTGTGCGTTTATTAGGATTTTGAACTGATTACATATATGATCATTGTGTTTTATTTTCTGGCGATGATGTTGCTCATTTGGTTTCAAAATTCAACTGTGTATATAAATTTTTATCTTTTAAATCAGGGGTTTATTATTTTGCCGTTTTTTTATGAAATTGTACAATAGCTAAAGTATACAACAAATATCCATATTTCCCAGTGATTCTGTTTTCGTAACACATATTAAGTAAGTATGATACGGCGAAAGGTCGTTTTCTATAGAGAGGCAGGAACTAAGTGCGTATATAGTCTTGCGAGTTAAACGTAACTAGAGAGTTTTATTTGTTTCCAAGTAGCTAAATTTCATTTTGAGCCTTAAATGTTGCCATTTGTCGAATTTGTAAAAATTAATCAAGCACATGAGTCTCTGAAAATATGTCTAGTAGATTTCACTTTCTAATAGCAAATTCTTTCGAAACAAAATTTTGATCTTAGATCAAAAAAATGACTGGCAATGCGATGTATTTCAATGACATTTCGATCAAATTTATTGTATTGTCAATCATTTTTTTGATCTAAGATCAAAATTTTGTTTCGAAAGAATTTGCTATAAAAAAAATATTATAAATTTTCACTCAAATCAGACGGGCTAATCCAGTGGCAGTCTTCCGGCGGAATAGGTATTGGAGAAAAAGTTTTCAAAGCATTTTTGTTTCAGTTGTGTTTTTTTGGCCTATTTTGATGGAATTCGCTTAATGAAAACATTTTTTAAACAAAATTTAATGGAAAAAATTTTTTCCCAATACAAAATTTTGTTTCTAAAATATTTACAAGAAATAAATTTTCGCAGTAGGCCAGCAAAATATATTTCAGACAAAAATGGTATGAAAATATTTTTCTCCAATTCCCTATACCCAGGGAAAGCTGGAATAGTGCCACAGAGTGTAGAAAAGACATACAATTTTCCGGACTTATGTTTCCGACGAGTAATAAATCTGAACATATTTCTAGGTCGTGATTTTTTATACCTCTGTGGCATTATTCTGGTAATTCCCCGAAGAATGGGGAATAGGGGAAAGAATTTATATGCAATTCAAATATTTTTTCCGGCCTAAGTGGCACTATTCTGGTAATTCCCTGGGAATAGGGAATTGGGGAAAGATTTTATATGTAATTTCTACTTAAAATGTTTTTTTCTGGTATACTGAGGTATAAAGCTAGTGTTAATTTTTTTGAAAACAAAGTTAAATTTTGAATAACTTTCCCTACAAATTTAGATATGGAAAAATTATTTCCAATTTATAAATATTTACATCAAACTTTTCTCCTCAGAAGGCCGAAAAAAAAATATTTGAACTCAAATTACATATAAATTCTTTCCCCAATTCCCTATTCCCGGGGAATTGCCAGAATAGTGCCACTGAGGAGAAAAGTTTGATGTAAATATTTATAAATTGGAAATAATTTTTCCATATCTAAATTGGCAGGGAAAATTATTCCCAATTTTATTTTATTTTCAAAATAATTACCACTAGCTTTTTACCTCAGTATGCCAGTTTTTTGTTTTTACCAGCATTGTACCACTGAAGGGTTATTATTGTAACTCGGTGAATGTGCAAACTTTACAGCTTCTGCTTTCAGTAGTCCGAAATAATCTGAACATATTGAAACCATATGCAAGATTATAACAGCATGAGCTACTATGGCTTCTTCCTAAAAAAATCCTCATTATTTTTTGGTAAACTACATGACAGGACTCTTATGTGTCCACAAACATGAAACTATTCAAAAATTGATAAGCAGAATATTCATACTAAAATAAAAAACTTGAAGTCACAAACATTACACTGAGATATGAAAATGAAAATCATTTGAGAAATATTTATACAGTGCCTGAAGTGTGTTTTTCGTATCAATCTTGTAAAAATACCTAAACAAAAAATTTTGAAAAGCAAAATCAACAGGAAACGTATGAGAATTTTAATGAATTGTATTTTTTCAATAAGAAATCAAAACCAAGTTAAAACTTAAAAATGTATTTTACTTTCATCCATTCAGCCCATTTATTCCGCACATATGCGGAAATTGGTGTACTTGTTGTACACTAAATTATTGTACTTTATATAAATATTGAGCCACAGTTTCCACATTTTGTGTCGCATTAAATATTTGCGTGTAAATAATATAAAATCGATGTGAATTTCTTAATATAATTGCCTTGTACAACACTGGTCAAGGACCATAATGCGCCTTTTGCCAGTCCCTCGAAATATGTACTATTCCAAACTTTTGCTAACCCATCAGTGTAAGTTGGGCCACCCACCATAATTCTGGTTTATGAGCGCCTTTTATTTTCCAGAAAAACCTTAACGTTGTCAAGGCGTTTGAGGCTATCTTCAATTTAATTTTGAACGATTGAACTTTTTGAGAATTTTTCATTACGCATGATCGGCGTTTCCTAAAAACTGGAAATGAAAAATCGTCCAAAAGCTTTTACATTACTTTTAGATTCTTGTTCATTTTTATGAGGAACTTTTCATTGTTGAGATCACATTATAAATTATCCACAAATCCTTTTTCTTGCTTAGAAATGGTTTAGCAGCTTGTAAAATCGCCCAAAACAAATTCACACAGAATTATAAAATTAATTAAATCACAGAAGCTTTTGGTTAAAACTGTATTATGCCATTTCGCCCAAAAAAAATGAGCGAAAGGTAAGATGAATTACTAATTGGGTTATTAAAACCCTTGATTAACTAAATTTTTGTCATAGCGATCTGTCAATTTTTAACACGCTAGAATATAGTCCCGTTCAATTTTTAAAAATTTTCAAATTTTGTGTGCGATAAATTCAATCGAATTTTCCTGGGCTTCCCACAAGAAAATTGATACGAAATATTTTGCACGTGTAAACATTACTAACTTCATTAATTTCGTTCTATTTACAGCCATGACACTTTTAACGGGTTATTATTTGGAATTTTTAAATTTTGTGTGTGTAATATTATATTTTAACGAATTTTCTCGGAATCAGCACTAGAAAATTGACCTGGATTTTTTTCAAGACGTTACCATCACTAAGACCTTTTATTTGAATTCCGTTCCAGGTACGACAATTTACACGGAAATTTTTTGGAAATCTACAATCTCCAGCAAATGCACTTTAAACTTTATTATAAATTTTCAAATATTGTATGTGTGATGTATTCAAATGTGGTTTCCAAGGCTTTTCACATTGAAATTAACTTAAAAGTTTTCTCAGAGGTAATTATTACAAAGACCTGTTTTTTGAATCATTCCCCAGTCAAGGCGCTTCAATTTTTACAAATTTTCGAATATTGTATGAATGATATATTCAAACTAGTTTTTCCAGGCTTTTCAAATGAAAAATGATCGGTAACTTTTTCGTGACACATCCATGACACATCCGTGACACATCCTTTAAACGTTCATTTTTCTAAATTTCAAATTTTGTGTGTGTGATTTATGTAAATGAGTTTTGCTTTGAAATGTACTCGGTTTTCCAGAAATAACTATTAAAAAGACCTTACATTTGAACTATTTGCCAGCTATGGCACTTTTTTTTTTTTTTTTTTTTTAAAGAAAGTATTATTAATCATCCAATGGATTTATTGTCCTTTTAAGGTCAGGTCAATTTATACTCCCAGTTTCATTCACGCACACACACACACCTATTCACCGACTCACAAAATTACAGAATAGCACTTGCGCATTGCAAGCAACATGTCAACCTGCACACTGACATGGACGGTGGGTGTGCGCTGAATTCTGCACTCCAATAAAAGGTCTAAGTTATGTTTATTAACATCACCGATCGTAATCGATGAAGAAAATTCAGTTAACATCCTGCCTCTGGTGGGATTCGAACCCAGTACCTCCCGGTCCAAGTGCCGAAGCGTTACCCTGCGCCACTTGTATTTTTCAAAATTTGCTTTATATATTCCAACGAGTTTTCTCAGTAATAAAATAGTTTTAATGAATTAAAAAAAAATATTTTGAATAATACACGTTAATGGGGAACAATAAACATTTTTGATTTAAACAGGAAATACTCTTTAAAATCACAATTTTTTATCTGCTTTATCGACATTTTTCGGTTGGCTATTTATACAAATCTACTTATTGACTTTTACAGATGGACATTCCATGCTGCGCGTTTAAATTTGAATTATCGGAATTTTTCGGCTGACAGATTTTATTAACTACCGAATCTGTATTATCGTCATTTTTGGATTGAGCGTGTCGGCTAACTTAAACAGTATTGGATGAAGACCTCTAGCCATAATTTTGATTGGACCGATCATTCTTTTCCTCGTATGAAGACCATTGATGCCCTTCGGAATAAAGCTTTATAGCCAAAGCTCTATAGGTTTCAGAGTCTGCAACATTAAAATTTCAGATACCTCTGTTTAGAGAGAGAAACGCGTTTCTACTCGTCTACCGAAACCGATTTCATAATTAATTGTACATTGAAATAATAGATGGAATATCCAACGACGTTAATTAGTGGAGTGGACTTCTCTTTTGGTGTACCTGGTTGTTGTTCTAGAGTCAGTTGTTTCTTTGAAGATTAATTGGCTTTCAGAAACCTCTGTTGAAGTTGATGGTAAAGTATTTGCTCTTTTCTAATGTAGTCTTTTATTCCGGTTCAACATCCAATTTGTTTTTTTTTTATTCTTCTACGGTGTCATCATCGATTGCAGGTTAAGGTATCGTCCCAACTGTTGCTTTGTGTATTTGAACTCCTTTTTTGAGTTCTTCATTCTCTTTGTTTAAAATTGTAAATCCTTCTAACAATTTAGCTATTAATTAATTTTTTGTCTTAATTTTTCAGGGTTCAGTTTTCTGGTTAAACAATGATTGTCCCATCCGTGGATTTGATGTTTCTACTGCTGTGTCACCGAATTTTATGTATAATGAATTGCTTGTTTTTCCGAATTATACCACAGGTATTTTGGTCCCCGCATACCGCCAGATATTGGCTCCGAAGTACAAAAACAATAAAATGTTCCATATAATTATATTTCATTTAATAATAATTTGCTGTCATCGTAAACAATCTATGTATATGCAATTAACAAAGACCATTTTGGCCGATTTTATTACATAATACGAGTATGCTTGATAATACGTAATTTCTTTAAAACATAATTGTGTCTCATTCAAGGACAAAAATACTCGTATAAGATAACAAAAACTGAAACCCCCCAAAAAAGAAGAAAATTCCTAACAGCTTTTTGTTATTTGGATAAATAAATTTTTCCAAAATAATTTTTACCAACATTTTTTTTATACTAGCACATTTTCGAAAAATGAGGAAATTTTCTTTCCTAAAGCAATAAACATTTTTATCCATCTAAAAAAATAAATATATTAGGTACTATACAAGGTATATAAGGTATAAAAAGCAGGAAATGAAAAAATTCAGTAAATATATTAAGGCTAGTTTACGAGTTACACTGTATAAACGAAATATAGATTTTTTTTCGAGATGGGCAAATTGTATTTGTCTCTCGTATATATTTAGTTTATATATTTATAACACAAATTTATTGAAAATTGAAATAACGTTAAACACTTTAGTCCAGTTGGAAAATAGTCCCCTTAGGAAAAATAAGCAAAACAAAATTTATTTATCATTTTCATAAAAATTTCCTTCGATCCGATATACGAGTACATTGTTTTCTCGTCCACAACATATAGTCGTATATATGAGCATAAATATTAAAGTTTATTAATCTATATTAGAAATACTGTTTAATCCTTTTTTTTTTTGTTTAATATGCAATATTTCGTCCATTACATAATTTCTAAATACACTATCAATTTTAATTTGCCTATTTATGGGTAACACACATAACTATAAATAACCAAACAAAAAATTGTATCTGATTTTAAGGGAAAGATGATTTAGCATAAAAAAAAAATATTTAAGTAGGTTATCTAATATTGATTATATAAGAAATGTATCGTAAAATTATTTTGCTGGTTTGTGTATATCTATTTTTCCATTTTTATGCTTTTCATCAATTTTTCATTATCAGTTGTAAAAAGAAAATTTCTATTTTGCCTTTTTAAAATATATGTACATAAGTAAAAATGTTTTCTTTTTCATTAAATAAATCAATCGAATTTGGAAAGAAAGCAACTGAGCGAAATGAAGACGAGGAATATTGACTTTTCCTTTTTTTATTTTTTGAGGTTATATTTTATCGACAAAATTTTCTTATCTTAATCAGTTTAATTCAGCCTCAGCTTGAACTAATTTAACACTTTTAATACACTTTTAATTCCGAGCTTTCCACGGGTGAGGGCTAATACCGGAATATTGTAATAAAAGCATATAGTAGAGTTTGATTAGAACTGAGTAGTTCATTTATTTTTTGGCGTTTATATACAATTTTGATAGTTTCTTGTTGTTGTTTTTTACATTACATATGATCATATATCAATTACAATATTTTAATATTTTATAAACTCCAAAAGTGCAGAATTGCATGTAAAAAATTAATTATTTTATTTATAGCTAAATTAAAATTAACATTCTGTAAAACTGCATATTGTTGCAGTTAAATGACCCTGTTCATATTGAACATCTTGCGGCGCGGGTTTGGACGGGACTTGGAAGAACGGATGATTGGTTACGGCGGTTTCTTCGTATGTGGCGAATTATGACAGTTATCCCAACCGCAAGTGCTATCCATAGGATAAGATGTATTGCTGTATAATGATGAATATGATGAAAGTGCTCGTTGGTTGTATTCTCTTCTACCTCTTTCATGAGGGAGATTTGTTCTTCTAAACCCCTTGTATCTGGAGTGGTTAATAGCTCATTTTCCTCATAGTTTTGTTTAGATATCTCTATTGTTAAATCTTTTAAGTGCATCCCCTTTAAGTATGGTGCAATTCCGAAATTCTCGATGGTAGTTTCAAATCTATCAGAGGCCAGTATGCTTAAGTGATTGTCTCTAAGGGCGCATCCCGATTCTAGCTTTATTATTCCCGACCCTGATAATTGCTTTTGGTTTGTAACTGATCCACATACAACCGTCACAGTTGTTTCCTTTGTCATTACGAATACCCATTGATTTGGTGCGTATAGTTTTATCCAAAGGTTTGAAGTAACATTTTGGTATTTTATCTCACATATGTCTTGTAAATTGGACCTGTGTTGCAATATTGCGATTTCACAGTTGGTTCCTTCCCAGACACCTGACAGTATTGTTGGTATCTCGCATAATAGATGATCATCATTGATAATGTTGCATTTAGATATATCTCTGGCTGATAGTTGCGTAAAATGTTCATTTTGAATATCAACGGCGATAAATTCAGTTGTTGGCACTATATGTGCACGCCTTTCAGTTACTAATATATTAGGTACAGCTACTACTGAATAAATGTTATAGGACCAAACATATGATAAGGGAATTGAAATTTCGATTATCACATATGCTTTTGTCACTCTAGTCCTGGTTGTCATACTTTTAAATAAGTGGTCTAACTTGCGCAATCCGTGACCCGGAATTGTAATGGAGACTGGTATTTGTTTTCTTATAGATGCTATTTGTTCTTCAAGTTGTGATGGGCTCAATAAAAGTGGGTGTAAAATGTTTAGATGTGCATTGTGAATAACCTCTAGTATCGCCTCCTGCACATCCCGTAAACTTCCCGTGGCAACGACTAGTTCAAGGGATGTCATTAAAATAGTTAATACTTGTTGTTCCGTTACACGTGTGTTATTTATGTTTTTTTCTAAGTGCTGCAACCTCCTCTGAATGTTATTAATAGCCTGTACTGTGGCATTTTGGCTGTGCTTGAATAGTTTTACAGAGTTATCAATCATGGAGGTTTGATTCTTTATTAGCAGTAATAAATGATCTTCATTGGTTTCTATAGTTTGAAAATGTTCTTCATATTGATCTGCTTCTCTCTGCGTTAATATTCCAAACATGTCACCTAACACTAAACCTGTAGTGTCACCAATCCCCCGTTTCGCTCTGGTTACTTCTTTATTGGATGACATCAGTAATTGATTGCCTTCATCTATTCTACTCATTTGAGATCGTAATTGCTGGATTACTAGTTGACAGTTAAACCTCTCCATATCTATTACCGAATGTACTGTTTTACACATAGTTGCAAGTTCATCTATTAAGCGGTATGCTTGAGTTGTTTCTTCCCAATACGTATTTAAATTATACCGCACAACCAAAGTCCATCTCATGGCAACTAGCTCCATCTTACTGATTTCCTCAAGATATATGCCAGTAGAATGTTTGAAGTTCTCAATCTGCATCAGTTCTTTGGCGCTGGTGGTAGAAAAACAAATGCTCATCAGGGCCAATAATGCCAGATGAAGCTTGATTCCCCCTTTCGCCTGTCTTCCTGGTTGGCGTCTAACTGGGTCATTGGTGTTAGGTGTTGCTAGTTTTGCATCTGGAGTCTTATTTGCGTTAATTATTTGTTGTGACCATGAATTGTCTTCTTCGCTTGGTAGCTTGCACAACTTAGTGATAGGTCGTTTATAGATATTCTGGCTGCATTTTATGGACGCAATACGAACCAAGCCATCTGAGCCAGTATGCACCTCCTGTACTCTCCCCATTTTCCAACGTGACGGCGGCAGTGATTCTTCCTTCAGTAGAACGACATCCCCTACAACTAAATTGGGCTGACGTTCCCTCCATTTAGTACGTTGTTGTAACTGGTGCAGGTAGTCTCTAGACCATCTTTTCCAAAAGTCATCTACAATCTTTTGTACTAAATGCCAACGTGTTCTTAGCGTGCAAGTAACATCATTACTTTCTGGGACTACCTTTATTGGTCCGCCTATTAGAAAATGCGCAGGTGTTAAAGATTCTAAATTTTCCGGATGGTCATACAAGGTAGTCAATGGTCGAGAGTTTAAGCATGCCTCTATTTGAGTCATTAATGTTGTTGCTTCTTCAAATGTCAATGCGGTCTCACCTATGACTTTCTTCATGTGAGTCTTTACTGACTTTACCCCTGCCTCCCATATGCCACCAAAGTGTGGTGCAGCAGGTGGTATGAAGTGCCAGGTAGTTTCATCTTGTTGAAATACCCTTGCAATTTCTGGTTCTAGAGCTGCAATCTTCGTGCGTTGTTGTTTCAGTACTCGTTCTGCACCAACAAAGTTGGTACCATTATCCGAATAGATTTCTCTACACAACCCCCTGCGAGATGTGAACCTGCGGTAAGCTGCTATAAATGCATCTGTTGTTAATCCGCTGACTACTTCTACATGTAAGGCCTTGGTGGTCAGGCAGACAAATACCGCAATGTATCCTTTGTACGTGGTTTGACCTCTTCCTATCTTGTTCCTCAGTTGAATCGGCCCGGCATAATCAATACCCACCTTGCTGAATGGCCGTGATGGAGTTACTCTGCAGGACGGTAAATCACCCATTAGTTGGTTGAGGGTTACTTGTTTAAATCTTATACATGTAACACATTTCTGTATAATATGACGTGTCAGATTTCTACCATTAATTATCCAAAATTTATTGCGAACATTTGCCAATGTAAGTTGTATGCCCCCATGAAGTGTTGTAGTAGTATGAGCATCTTCAATTATTCGCTTGCTGATTGAGCTTTCCTTCGGTAATATAATTGGTTGCTTTTGATTCATTGGTAGTTGCGAATTTTGTAAACGTCCGTGTAATCGTAATATCCCATCCTTGCTCATGACTGGATTTAACGCAGATAGTTTGGATTTTTTATTTAATAAAATCCCACTCATCAATGCCTGAAGTTCTTTACGGAAGTATCGGTGTTGTTCAATCCTAATTATTTGGACTTCCGCGAGTTTCAGTTCTGGTACTGTCACTTCTTTCGACTGTCGCCGTTGTTTATGAACATGCACGTTTATGAACCTTTGGCAGTACACCAATATACGCTTCAACTTATGAATGTTTGAAATTTTATCAATTAATTCATGTAGCGCGTTTGCTTTAGATTCAGCGGTTATTGTAAGACAAGTGATATCCGCTGCGCTGTCCTGGTTGTGATCACCTTGTATTTGTGGACCCTTGTGCGAAGGTGATGATGGCCATGCATCAGAATTTTCCTGCAAAAATGTTGGTCCCGTCCACCAGATCGAGCCTTGTGAGGTGATGGTAGCCGCTGCCAATCCTCTTGTTGCTAAATCAGCTGGGTTTAGATTTGTTGGTACGTAATTCCATTGTAGCTGAGGTAAATTATCTTTAATCTGAGATACCCGATTGGCTACAAAGGTTTCTAACTTCGGAATATCAGCTCTTATCCAGCTTAAAACTATGGTGGAATCCGTCCAAGCGAACATCTTTACATCCTGCATGTTCATGGTATTTTTAGCGTATCTTAGAAGCCTAGATAACAGATGCGCTGCGTTTAGTTCCAGCTTCGGAACTGTCAGTTTTGTTTTGATTGGAGCAACTCTGGTTTTTGCTACTAGCAAACTGGTTGTAACTTGCTCGAACGTATTTGTGGTTCTTAAATAGACCACCGCTGCATATGCTTGTTGCGAAGCATCTGCAAATCCATGTAACTCTGATTTTTGTGTTGACGTTGTTTTAACCCATCTTGGTACCTTTATTTTGCTTAATTCATCTAATTCGTTCTTATACTTTTTCCATTTTGCTTCAATAGCTTCTGGTAGCTTGTCATCCCACTGTGTACCAGCTCTCCAAGTGTCTTGCATTAACAGCTTTGCTGTTATCGTTATTGGTGATAACCAGCCGACAGGATCAAATAATTTTGAAGAGTCGGACAACAGTAGCCGTTTCGTTGGTTCTTCTGTTGAAAGATTTAGCCTGGTCAGGTCAAATTCAAATGTATCATCCTCAGGACTATAGAGAATCCCTAGTGTTTTTATTATGTGGTTGATTTTTAAATTAATCATTCCTTTTGCTCGTAGGTGGTCAGGAACATTAGTCATGACTTCAGCTGAATTCGACGCCCATTTGTGCAATGGAAATCCTCCGCTCCGTGCAAGTCTTGTCATCTGTTGTTGAATGGTTACGACCTCCTCAACGCTGTCACCCCCAGTCAGTAGATCATCCACGTAAAAATCTCTTTCCATGATCCTTGCAGCTGTCGGATAGTTGTTCTTTTCATCTTCTGCCAATTGCATTAATGTTCTTACAGCAAGAAACGTCGCTGCCGTTGTTCCATAGGTAACCGTTTTTAGTTTGTATTCTCCTATTGTTTGTGATGGATTTTTTCGCCACAATATGCGTTGTAAGTTCTGGTGACCATGATGCATCCAGATTTGCCGGAACATCTTTTCCGCATCTGCTGTTAGCACGAATTTGTGTGTTCGCCACCTCAAGATGATGTCAATTAGGTCACCTTGAATTTTGGGGCCGTTCATCATTATGTCATTTAACGATAATCCCGAAGTAGTTTTGCTCGATGCATCGAATACTACTCTTAGCTTTGTGGTAGTACTTTCGTGGTTGATCACTCCATGATGTGGTATATAGTATACTGGATTCTCATCTGGATCATCTTTTGCCAATTGCATATGCCCCTGCGCTAGATAGTCTTCCATAAATTCGTGATATAATTTAGCGAATGGTTTATCTTTTAGAAATTTTCTTTCGATTTGCAGTAATCGTGCTACTGCTTTTTTTCTGGATTCTCCTAGCATAGACGGTTCTACTTTGAACGGTAAGTGTACCATGTTTTTCCCATCTGGTAGTCGCGTTGTGCTTTCTGCATATAGCTTTTCAGCGATTGCTTCCTCCTGGGTATGTGTTTTTTCTTGCGGAATGGCATCATTTTCAATTAATAAGTCTAGTTGTTGCTTAATTGTTTTGGTTGTGACCATTGACAACATTTTATCTTCTTGGTTATTGCCTGTGCTGCCCATTATGATCCAACCAAGCTCAGTTTCTTGGGCAATTGGATCTTGTGGGTGTCCTCTAATGATGTTACTGTTTACAATTAGAGGATAGTAGTCAACACCGATTATTACGTCAATGCTATTGGACTTGTTGTATTGTGGATCTGCAAGTTGTAAATGCTGCAAATGTGCCCATTTGTTGGTATCAAAGTCGATGTCTGGAATATTATCCGTTAATTTTTTGAACACCATTGCTTCAAACTTAATTTCAAACGAACTCTGAAGCCTTGAAGATAAAGTTAGTTCGACCTTATGACTGCACACTCCGGCTTCCTTTCCTCCCATTCCTGAGATTTTAGTGTTGACTTGTTTCTGCGTAGCCTTAAGAAGATTTGCTGCCTTTGCGGATATGAATGACGCCTGAGAGCCTGGGTCAATTAATGCTCTAAAGAGCATGCATTTTCCCTCGCTTGTTGTTAATGCGATTAGAGCTGTAGGTAATATCGCAGGACCTAATTGTGTTGTTAAATAACTTTTAGATACTCGCTGCATGTCTGCGTTTGAATCGATGTGCAGTCCTGTGTTATGCTTTCCATTGCATATGTTACATTGGTTTTTCTGCCTGCATACATATGTTTCATGTTCTGCTGATAAACAGTTTCTGCATAATTTATGAAGCATTGCCATTTGCGATCTTTCACTGGAATTTAATTTCCTAAATCCTCCACAATCATTAATTTTATGTCCCCCTCGGCAGTAGACACAGATATTTGTTGTTGTTAAGAAGGTCCTTTTAACTATTTGAGCTTTGTTTTCACGTGAGGCGGTTGTTGGTAGGATTAATGGCTTTTGGTTGCCATTGGCCTCTAATGATTTGAACCTTCCTTCCAAAAATTTTAAAAATTCCGTTGTTGTTTGGAATTCCCTTGGATCTTCTAAGGAGATCTCATAGAGTCGCCTTGACTCATTGTCTAGTTTTTTAGTTAATATGAAGATTATTATTGAGTTCCACGATTCAATGCTTACCCCTGCGTTACGTATTCCGTACAAACATTCAATTGTTGTATCGTGAAGATTTCTCAGTGCCGCTGCAGACTCGATGTTTATATTTACTTGACTGAGTAACGTATTTAAATATGTTGAAATCAGTAGTCTCCTGTTGTTATATCTGCTATTCAAAATTTCCCAGGCGGCTTGGTAATTTTCTTCTGTTGGTTGTAGGTGGTTGATTAATTTGGCCGCAGCACCCTCTAACTGACCCTTTAGATAGTTAATTTTATGGGTATCACTGATCTGTCTATTCTCATGGATGAGTTTGGTGAATGTGTCACGAAATCCAGTCCACTTCTGGTAATCTCCAGCAAATATTGGGATTTGAATTCGTGGTAGCCGAATGTCCGTTGTTTGGTTTGTTGGTATAATTTTATCGGTTTCATCTATCCTCGTTGTTATTTGAAGGATTACTGATTGACACTTGCTATCAATGTTCTCAAAGTACTGTTCTGTGAAGTACTTTATACGTTGTTCTTCCTCATCAGTAACGAGCATGCAAATTTCCTCATGGAGTTCAGCTATTTGTTCCATGAGTTTTTGCATCACTCCAAGTGACAGTTTCATTGCCGGTTTTGGCCCAGTCACGACAAGGTCTTCGGCCTCATCAATCTTCCTGTAGAGACTCCTCATCCGAATCGTCTGTCGTTTTATTAATTGCTGCAACTCTGGATTCATTGTTTCCAAACCTGCATCTTTGTTGTTACTGGTGTTCGACTCTGATTGGCTTCTACTGCGATGCTCTGGGACCGGTGTAAGTGGTGGGCCGTTGTTTAGTTTTGCACGCATTATAGTAATAAATTCATTATATTTTCCCACTACACTTGTTACCGTTTTAAAGTACGGGTGCTCTAAGTTGACATCTTTCAGCTTCCTTATTTGCTCATCTGTTTCTAGAAACTTTGTATAAAGCTCCTTTAATTGTTGGATTCGGTTGGTGAGGTAAGTTTTTGTTTTCCTCTCTGGGCCATCCTTCTTATAATTAATACATATTTTATCAATCTGAGTCGCAAGCTGTTCTTGATTGAATGCAAGGGTTTCCATTTTTGAATTTAGGCAGTTCTCGTTCGCCAGTTGATTAATTATCGCGTGTTACTTGTTCTAATGTAGAATACGCGTTTGTTTTTGCCTGTTCTTAATGGCTCGAAGGACCACTGTTTAATTCAGCCTCAGCTTGAACTAATTTAACACTTTTAATACACTTTTAATTCCGAGCTTTCCACGGGTGAGGGCTAATACCGGAATATTGTAATAAAAGCATATAGTAGAGTTTGATTAGAACTGAGTAGTTCATTTATTTTTTGGCGTTTATATACAATTTTGATAGTTTCTTGTTGTTGTTTTTTACATTACATATGATCATATATCAATTACAATATTTTAATATTTTATAAACTCCAAAAGTGCAGAATTGCATGTAAAAAATTAATTATTTTATTTATAGCTAAATTAAAATTAACATTCTGTAAAACTGCATATTGTTGCAGTTAAATGACCCTGTTCATATTGAACACCTATCATTTTCTTAAATTTACAGTGAATAATTTTAGAATAAATAATTTCGCATTTTTCCTTTGTGACTAAATGAAATGTAATGTTGTTGTATGAACGAATATAATTTTTGATGACGAACGCGGTTTTCTATTTGTTTTTTTTTTGTTACGTAATTTAGCGAGAGAGATCTTTATTTAGAGAAAATGTTCATGATTTAAAATGAATCATTTTTGGATTATGCATCAAAACTATATGAAATTTATGTAAGTTTACTACATATATACATAAAATATATACAATTCGATGGCAGAGCAAAAAACTTTAATCAAAAATGATTTTTATTTGGTTAAATAAAATATTCCGATTTTTATTTTTATTGTTGTAGTGAAGGAACGACGATTCGTTTTAAACATGTTTTGAAAACAAGAAATTTATATACAAAAGCCATGAAAATAAATCGAAAATTTCCAAATTTTCTTCTCTTCGAACAAGATATATATATATAGAAATAATAATAATAATCATAATATAAAATAAAATTGTTCATGAATACCAAAAATATACTAATGACATTTTATTTATTTCATTTTTATTTTTGCTGTTATAACAGCAATAACAATACTTAGGAAAAACGCCTTACTATCATCACCATAAATATATTTTCCCATTGAATAAAATTTGTGTATAATGTTTATATACAATTTTTGTTTCACTTAGCACCCTTCTTAAATTGTATTCCCTCTCTGAGTACCACCATTTCGAATGGTTACATACAAAGTGTATATCGTCTTAGTGTATTTTTTTTGTTGCTACATGTTTGGGTATCCAAAAAATCTTTAAAACGATACTCTTTAAAAACAATAATAAAACTAAAACAAAAATACAATTTTGTGATCCATCCATTAAATATATTTAACATATAAATGACTAGGTCCTTGTTGTGGATGTTTTTTATTACATATTCGAGATGATTTCTTTTTTTTTTTTTGGGTTTCTTGCCTTAACTTTTTTCTAGTATTTTAATTTTGCTTTTTTATCAGTTTAGTTGAATAGTGATGATTTCTTTTGAAACATAAAAAAAAATCAGTCCCAAATGACCTTTAGCAGAAATTATGATTTTAGGAATATTTTTATGCTTTATTGCAGATATAACAGAAATTAAGCCACAACAAAAATGGTTTAGACAATGTAATCTATAATTAAATAACGATTAGATGCATTTATTCCGTTCAGGCCAGCCTAAGGATTGGGCTTTATAAACTTCACTGTATTTTTTACTTAACCTTACTTAACAATGGGGAAAACAAATAAATTGATCGACTTTTTCCGGTATTTTACTTAACATTCCTCCCTTTTCGAGGGAAGTAAAATCTTCTGGAAGAAGATATTTATGCTTATATAATTTACTTACATAAGCTCTTTGTTTATATACTAGGTGCACAACTAAATTTCAGGGTTTTTTTGAAAATTTAAAAATCGAAAATTTCAATTGAAATATAAAAAATGGTTTGTTCAAAATATTGCCCTTCGCTATCTACACATTTTTGTCATCTCTCTGGTAATACATGAATACCACGACAATAAAACGACGCGTCTTTGGACCGAAACCGTTCATTTAACCAATTTTGCACTTCCTCGAAACTGGCCAAGTGTAACACTGTCAAGCCATGCTCCATCGACCGAATCAAGTGATAGTCCGAGGGGGCCATTTCTTCGAAATATGGCGGTTGTGGTAGCAGATCCCATCTCAGCGTTTTGATCGTATGTTGCAATATCACTCGTTTGTGTCTCGTGACCCATTCTGGTTTCGCTCTTTTTCTGCAGCTCATAGTACACGATACTTTTCTGGTCCCACCAAACACGGAGCATTGTCTTGTTTCCGAAGCGATTTGGTCGTGCCGTCGATGTTGATGCTTCGCCAGGTGAAAGTCACGAGTTTTTGCGTTTGAGATTCATAAAAAAGATTCACTTTTCATCTCCTATAACAATTGGAAGCTGTTTTTTTCATGCTGTGAAAGCAAAATTTCGCAAGTGGCTCTTCGAGTTTTCGTCTGTCTCAGAGTCAACTCATGCGGCACCCATTTTCCCTCCTTTTAAATTTTTCCTATAGCATGTTAACCTTTGGAAAACCTTGGCGACTAGTGTTTAATGCCTCCGCAAGTTTATCTTGAGTTTGCATATTATCTTCATCCAATAACGCTTGCAGCTCGGTGTCTTCAAACGTTTTTGGACTTCCGAAGCGCTGCTTATCCTTAAAGTCGAAATAGCTACTTCTGAAGCGTTTAAACTAATCTTCACAGGTAGTTTTCGATGGTGCATGTTCGTCGTAGGCCTCCTCAAGCAAATGATGTGCTTCAGCTGCATTTTTCTTTACGTTGGAGCAGAAATACAAAGCTTCCCGCAAATGCTGTTTGTTTGGCACAAAACTCGACTCGTTCTTAGAAAAAATATGTTCGATAGGAAATCATATTAAAAATTAAACTGTCTCTTAATAAATCCTGATCGTGCACCGTTACTTTGATGAATAAACTTATAATTCCACCACAAATAAAAACCAAGCACAGCCTTGAGTGGCAATGAAAATTAATTCATATATTATCCTCCTGGGCCGTATGCACGGTTTAATCTAGCAAACATTTCCATCATCCACTTCGGCCTCATCCCAAATGTATCTGGTTCTAATTTATAAAGGTTATTTTTAGCTGCCATTTAATCAATTTGACTAAATTGTTTTTCCATTATTTGAAATTAATTAAGGCATGAAAGAAATATTTGTCGTTCATTGAACAAAACAAACTTTTTTAGTTCAATCCATTCAAATGCTAGTAGATGATAGAAAAATATATCAAATAAAAAACCTCTTAACGAGGTAAATGTTCGAGTGATGAAAGCCGAATTCAATTCACAAAATTTCTGATATCAAATTTGTGCCGAAAAAAACAATTGTATTCGATTTGTCAACGATTTTTCGGAATGTTAGTGCATTCAGCGCGTTGTTGTTTAACATTCAAAAAACCGTTGACAAGTTGTTGTTTTTGACAGCTAGAAAGAAAAATGTAAACAAACGCGCCGAATGCACTAACATTCCGAAAAATCGTTGACAAATCGAATACAATTGTTTTTTTCGGCACAAATTTGATATCAGAAATTTTGTGAATTGAATTCGGCTTTCGTCACTCGAACATTTACCTCGTTAAGAGGTTTTTTATTTGATATCAATGATTTTGGCAAGGCAAATTGAAAATGAATTGAATTGCGATTCGTTTTATTGTTGTCAGTCGTTTTGACTTCGACTTTGAGTTCACACACACATGATAGCACACAAGTGGCCGTGTATTGTGCCTCATACACAGATGCGTGGCATTGAAATGACCAAAACGAACAACAAAGCCATGCTAATGCAACAAATACAGAAAAAACTACACTATAGATAGTTGTATTAGAATATATGTGTACATCGTATGTGGGCACTAGTTTAATAAGTAGTGGTGCGAAAGAAAAAAAATAACATGAGATTGTAAGTGTAACCAATACAATCTTCTGTAGTTTCTTGCATATTGGTATCTGCGTTTCAGACTTTGTTCAGGGCTTTTAATTGTTGTGAGTTTTGAAATGACGAATAGCGAGAGGCGAAGAACGAATTACGCATACTCTCACACAGCTGTCGGCTGTGTGTTACGAAGTGTGCATGATTCGTTCTTCTTCTCTCGATATTCGTCACTCCAGTGGCCTGCATCTGTATATGAGGCACAATAGAACGTAAAACAATAGAACGAAACTGTTTCAATAAAAAAAATAGAAAAACAATAGAACGAAATTGTTTCTATTGACGAATGGTTCAATACGATTTATGATTGGAAAGTGAGCAGATGATGGCGTAATCTCACCATGCTGTTGGCCTCGAAATAGTAAAGACTTATATTATCTTTTTTATGTTGAAAAGTAGGGTCAGGTCTCATCATTAGGTTCAGGTAGGTAGTTTTTTTTATTATGTTCAGCACAATAACCTACGTTCTGGTGTACTGTTTCTAGTGTCTGGAAGACGATTCTATTTCTTTATTTTGCATGCAATTTTTCAATCTTCATTTTGTAGTTTTTTAGTAGATTTTATTTCAGAATCCTTTACCACATGCCACAAACAGGTCATGCCGGTTGTGATCTTATTACACACCCGGTTCTCGTATGCTATCGGCTGAACATTTGTATTTTAGTTTTTAGTGTATGTTACAGAGTAGTAAAAATTTAGACCAGATGCATGTGTTTTTGGTAGAAATTCGATTGAGTAATTCAACAATTTTTTTTGCATGTTTCTTGCTGTTTTGTCACTAACTGCATGCGGCTACCATTCATTTTTGATTCCTTAAACAATACAATAAAATATTCATATTTTAGTGTGTTAGTTAATGGTAGCTAGCCTCTCGCTGATATTCCATCTTCATGCGATGGGAGGGGAGATAAGATCTATTTTTCAAAGAAATCATCATAATGATAAAAAATATCGATTTTATGCAAGGAGACTCAAATGTTCAACGTTTTTGGTGATTTTTCCGATCACATCAATTGGTCAGTTTTTTCATTTTTTTTGTTATGAAAAAAGAGTCACTGGTAAAAATTCTCTTAGCAATGATAATAATATGATGTATTTATATTTCGTCGGCTCAGTATTATCTTGTCGTAAGTACCAAAATGTCGTTTTTCAGTTTTTATACTAGTATTTTTAGTTTTTCTTCCTCTTTCTAAATCTACAATCCATTTTATCCTAGGTTATATGGTTTCTGAGGTACAGAGAATTTATTTATCGTAAATCCACACAACATCATAAACTTTATATTTGTATCGTATGTCACAAATTCTGGAGATACGACAAAGTCGCTAACACACATTTATAATACAAATGTCGTATGTCCAGCATAAACAAATATTTTGATATACGTCCAATTTTTTTCTGTCACAAAATAAACCAATAAGATCACAGTACTCCACCACGTGAGCAGAATATATATAAAGGTTAATCGCAATTTTAGTTCAGTATCATGGTTATTATTGAATGGTGCAAGTCGCGGTTATTTTTTATTTCCTATTGTTTATTTTGATTTTTTTTTTAATATGTTATTTTATTTTGAAACTACTGAATATTTGTTTTTGAAAATAAAAGATACATTCAGACGATGTTTACGAATGTTTTAGTTGCTTTCTAATTTGTACCATTAACAGTCAAACGTTCATTTTTATAAAATAATCTTACGTCTCCTAAGATTTTTACAAATTTTATCGTAAGTCCATAAATTTTAATGTGATTTATGTATTTGTTAGTCAGCAGGTGTTTGTCGTATGAGCAAATTTTTTATCGTAAGTCCATTGTTTGGTACAACTTCGAAAATTATACGACAAATTGGAAAACTGTTCGTGATTTTCCGAAAAAACTAGTGGATTTATCTAAAGTGTAGGAAGTGGTAATCAATATATGGTATGATAGGTTTGGAATTATTCTATTAAATTAGACACTTCTCGATGTTATACCATCTAAATATAAATAAGCTTTCAAACTTAAGACTCAATTTCCCAAAAATAACATATTTGGACTTACGACAAGATAATACTGAGGCGACGATTTGTTTCATTGTAATACGTTGATTCACTATCATTATGAACCGCAACGGACCGATATTAGGGTGCATTTGAGCCAAAAAATTAAATTTTGCAAAAAATTAAGGTGGCTTTTAAGTTATGGAGGTCAATATCTAAAATATACGAGTTTTCTGGAACAAACGGTTGATGTCATATTGTAGGTGAGATTTGTGGCTAACAATCCTGAAAATATGAGCCAAAAGTCTTGGGCTCATTTTTTAGCAATTCGGCCTAATGTGGCCGGCCGATTTCGCATTTTTCAGTTTTTTGGCCAAAATGACCCTCCAACCTAATTTTTTGAATTCTTTTTTTTGCTATTTGATAGCTGGCGTCAATACCTTTCCAACGATATGCATATGTCCAGGGTTTGTCGAATATATTCAGCACTGTGGACGTGGGAAAATGGCCAAAAATGGCCGTTCAGAGGCCGGCCCCGGCCAACATGGCGGCCAAATCAAAAAGTTGTAGAACAAAAATTGCTTAGTTTTTTAAGTACTACAACCCCTGAAAATATGAGATCAAATAAAAGAGGTACGGACAAACAAACATATATACCAAAGCAAGATTAAATGGTGACGTCATAGAAAAATTTAAAATTGTCATAACTTTGGTCAAAATCTACCGTTTTAGACGTTTGAGGTGTCGTTGAATTGGTATTGACGTCTACAATCATAATTTGCCAGTTAGAAAATAATTGGGGCATTTTTTGGGGCAGTTATACGCGAAAAACTGATTTTTTGGGGCAATTTTTGGAAGGTCATATCTCCACTCAATGTTGGTAGAAATTCATGCTTTTATACATTATTTAGGTTTATTTTTCAAGACCTTTCCAATGGTATATAACATGACCCTGGCGGCCTCAAAGTGAAAAGGTTCGAAACTTGCTGTATAATATACTTCGTTCGACTTCCAGCACAGTAGGTGCTTTCGTCACTCGTTTGGACTGCCGTCCAAAGTGATATGTGGTTACATTTTTTTTGTAGAGATGGCACTGTGAATTCCTGACTAAATCGGCTTAGTTCGTTTTATGGTAGTACAGTAACAACCATTAATCAACCATATGCCTCACGCTGAATTCTCTGTCTAAATTTCCAACTACTAGTCGTTAATATACCATAATATATTGTCCACAAAAAATATTTTTGGCGGCCACCACCGTAAATCGAACTCGAAAGCCTCGAATTATATAATAAGCGCTCTATTTACCCTGCGAAAGTTGCATTACACTGACAACAAACCGTACCTGATATTTTATTAAAATTTGCTAACTAAATTAATATCAATTTTGAGACTAGTTTTAATCGTCTATTAAAAAATCTGTACAGCGATTCAGTGAAAAGCAGAATACGATTAGAATAAATAAAATTTTGTCTAATGAAAATTCCTTCACTGAATAAAATATTTTGTTATTGCTCAAATAATAATATTTACCTATCAGCAAATTATCAGGACGTTATTTCACGATAAGTTATCCTGAAATTATTACGAAATGTCACTCTATTGAGGTTATGTTTCGTCATTATAAATTTAATTTTCAGAAGACATGCATTTTTGGGTATTTTGGAATAATATTTGACCTTATTATATTTTTGCTGGTTCCAGCATCTGTTAAGAGTATAATTGTTTTGTCAGCAAGTTTACTATGGTAGTTCAGTTAAGGTAAAAAATTAAGTCTACTATAACTGACTAATGTTCTTCCCAAACATATTCCTTTCTGGGTTGCTAACAGTTTGTTCCTCAGAGTCTTCTTGGATTTCGTCTTCAGAGTCTTCTTGGATTTTCACTGAGATCGGTTGATTATTGTTTTGTCATGTTCCATAGGATTTCTTTTCAGCGACAGGCCCTTGCTGTCTTTTAAATTTTAATTGTTACGACGTTTGTGGAACCCTAGTTTGATTATAAGATTTAATTTCTGGTACAATTATTGAATTATTTAAAATAATTTCGTTTGTGCTGAATTTGCACAAAAATGCGTAACCTTCTTCTAGATTTTTGGGCTTTGCTGACTGTGCGTAGCCCAGATAAGGTCTTAAAAAGTGCGGCTAGTGTTTCTTCCCCTATGAATGTATTTATTGCTATCCATGAATATTTGTAAATGGGATTTTGTTTTGCTAGAGTTTTTATACTCTTCTGACTTTCTTTTTTTTTTTGATATAATATGAGTGGACATATTATCCATTTGTTACGGAACAAAGAACAGTCATTAAAATTACAAAACATCTAATGAATTATGGTAAAATTAGCAGTCCCTAGAAATTTAAAAAACATTTTTAAAAATTACAACGTTTTTGTTAGGTACACAATTTTTTTTCTGAGGATTTTACAAATAATATTGCGTAGTTTGCCAACGAATTGGTCTAACATGCAAAATTTTAAGGGGACATAGCACCTTCAAATTTTCAAAAAATAGATTTTTTTTTATGATAGAATATGTTAGAATGAACGTTTAAAAATATGATTATAATGATGTAAACAAGAAAGTCTCAAAAAAAAATTATTTATATTTTTATTTTATTTATTGCGAAGTGCGCCTAATTTAAAGCGCGATAATTTAAAGCTCGATAATCTCGAAATGACGTTTTTCAAGTTGGCGTGCAAGATTGAGAAAAAACTACTTATCCAATCGTTCTAAAATTTGTACACGTTGATCTACATATATTTCTGCTCAGAATGAACTACTGAAGGAATAATCAGCTTTCAATTTTTTGAGTTACAACCAATTGGGGGGGGGACAAAAAAGCTTAATTTTCGAAAAAATGCCGTCATTTTTTTATTTTTCAGCCAATTTTTTTCCTTTTAGTTCATTCAAAGGGCTATTTAATGCTGAATAAAACCCCGTTATTTTTTAAACGTTTCTGAGAGCAGTTATGATGCACGCCGCGAATTTTCAGTGTTTTTGGAAAACCTTTGTAGCAGACGACAGTAGGCTAAAAAAAATCTAAAAATTTTTTTTGGAAAGTTTCTTTAAGATATCTCTTTTATTCGAAAAAAAAAATCTTTGAAAAACTTTTTTTTTCACTTTTGAATGTGCTATGTCCCCTTAAAAAGAATTTGTAGGCCGGTCAAAAAATAGGCAAACATAAATAATTTGGCCGTTATAATAAAAAACAATTACAAATTAAACATAAAATCTGCGTATGATTTACTCGTCTTGTTTTTTATGTCAAAATAAATCAAAGATTTTGTTCAACGTTCCTAAACGTTATACAAAAATTATTTATGTAAAAAAAAAAGCAATCTCTATAGCAATGAGTATCTAATAAATATTTGGGTTCAATAAGGTTCTGTGTTAGGACCTTTGTTATTTTTAATTTATTTAAATTCAATTTTCGGTGTAAATTTGCATGGCATTATGGTCACCTTTCCCGATGATATAGCCCTATTGTACTGCGATTCTGACAAATTGTCATTAAAAACGCACATTAAAATTGACTTTACTTTACTGAAAAAGTGGTTTTATGTACATTACACGATTTTGGGCAGTAAGCCGAGAATTATGCATTTTAGTTTAAGCGGGGCAGTTTCAAACTATGCTTCAGTCCTTTATCATTCTTTGACATGCATTAAATGCCATTGTACTGCGCGCTGTGTGCCCATTGATGTTGTAAATTATTTTAAATATCTTGGTTTGAGCTTAGATATTCAACTCAATTTTAAAGAGTAGCTAGTTGGTATTTTAAAGAAGAAACTTGCTTCGTCAAACCTTTAAAACGTTTAATTATTTACACAATATTTTCACACCAACATTTTTAAAAATAATAATATAAAAATAGGAATCGAATATAAATTTTGGAAATGAACCTAAGCAATGGAACAGTGACCTTTCTCAAACGAATGGTATTGAACTCGCTTGGTGGTACTGTGGCGGCTCAATCAACAAGTTTATTTTGCCGATGAATTTGAATAACGATTAAAGTAGCAATTCTTAAACTGAATGTTTCAGGATTTATTGAATTGAATGAATAAAATGGAAGTGCCATGAAATTCCATTATTAAACAAAAATCGTAAGAATGAAAATATATAATAATCAGATTTAGCTACTAAACATTAAATATAAAATAAATATAAATCGAACATCATTCATCAAATTTAAAACCAATCGAATGTTGTTAAATAAAATATTAAAATAAATTATATTAATAAAAGATTAAAAAATATAAGTTGGAGTAAAAGTTAAATTTATGTGGTATCAATATAACACCCATAAATTGGTGACCCCGACGTGATTCAGAACGATCCGTGCACACTTTCAGCACCGAGTTTTTTACTACGGAGCAGCATCAGTTAGTTGTCACGACAAATAAAAGCGAGAAAAGGCCAGCCAGCTATCGGTCAGTCTAATACCGTCTGACAACTAGCAACCCAACTTAATTACTCCACCCATTAGGCACAGCAGCCCAGCATTATAACGCCAGCCACTAGCGATCTAGTCTTTTATCGACAGCAGTTTAGTTTTATATCGTTATTAATTTACTAAGGTTATGCTTGACCCAGATTCAAGCCTTCACCAGCGGACAGCGCCTGATTGTATACTTCAGATAACATACCAGAGTCTATATAATCGGATCAAGCCCTCACCAGCGGACAGCGCTCGATTGTATACAACGGTAAATATAATCATCCAGAAGCAATCCAGAGGGAAGTTGTAATTACTGCTTTTTTAAAAAAAAAATCGGTTATCTTAAATTGCCTTATTTTATTAGCACTTCGTTATTCATTCAGCATTCATTTTTAGGTTTTAAAATTTCTAAACAAGGTTTATCCCCAGACATGCAGAGTGAAAATAATTCAAGACTTTCCTCAACCGAAAACCATCTACGGTTTATTAAGATTTATGGGGATGATAAATTATTATAGAATTTTTCTACCTAATGCAGCATCTCATCAAGCTCCATTATACGAATTTTTAAAAGGTCGAAAAAAAGGACAAACCAGAAATTCCCTGGATGGATGTAACATCTAAAGCATACGAATTGTGCAAATCTAAATTAGCAAAATTTACACAATTAGCACATCCATAAAATGCTCTACTTTATAAATTTTATTGAGGGAAGAGAGTTTTTATTTATTTTATTTTCGGATCATAAACCTCTAACATTTGCATTGCATCATAATTTGGACAAAGTCTTACCTAGACAACGACGCCATTTAGATTTAATTGCACAATTCACATCTGATATTAGACACATCTCAGGAAATTCTAATGTTGTTGCTGATACGGTGGTGTCACGTATTCAACAAGTGGACGTTAGTACCACAATTGATTACGTTTTGTTGGCAGAAGCACAACCATCAGATCAAGAACTTACTGCATTGATTAAATCGAAGTTTAAATTTTAAAAAATTACCAATATTTGGACCAGAAAAGTACATTTTTTATGAGATCTAAAATGGCAATCAACGTCCATTTGTGTCAAAATCATTCCGACGAGAAAATTTCGATTCTTACCATAATTTATCACATCCCGGCATTACGACTACTACAAAACAAATTACGAAAAAGTTCATATGGCCTTCAATGACAAAAGAACTACGCACGTTGGCAAGGAACTGTATTGTTTTGTTTGTCAAAAATGTAAAATTACCAAACATGTTAAGAGTAAAATTGGTACATACCAACCAACCAGTAATAGGTTTCAGGAAGTTTACATTGACATTATTGGACCCCTCCCTCCGTCCAAGTTCAACATTTATTGCCTTACGATGATTGATAGGTACACACGATGGTCTGAAGCAATTCCGATTGCAAACATTCGAGCAGAAACGATTACTGATGCCTTACTAAACAATTGGACAAGTTGATTTGGTGTTCCTTCAAGCATCACGACTGACAGAGATTGATTTGTTACAGAGAACTGGTATATCAGCCAATCCCATTTCGTTATTCATCTTCGAAATCAATTTAACAATATAAAACCATCAACAGCCTCACGACATACCAAATATCAAATTTTCGTTTTCAAAGATCTGCCAAATTGCGGATCTGTTTTGGTAAAGACGAACGCATTACGACGCGCTTTACAACCTCCATATGAGGGACTTTTTCGCAAACGAGTAACTTTTATACCAAACGTTACTGAACAATTTAATGAAGATCACGACGAATTTCAAGAAAACCAATTCGTTTTGAATAAAGGGTATCGTTCTACATACAGGAGACACAATTGGCGATTTGTTGTTTTTGCGCTTTTTCCTAATTTATTTCTATGCAATTCTCAGTCTTTTCTATTCTACTGAGCCTGTCGCATATTTTTCTAGCAGTTTATCGGTTTGGCATCTCGTTTCCGGTGAGAGTATTTCCTCTCTTGAATCCACATTTTTATTTGCTTAACATTTATTACAAAAATTATTTTGTCTGTTCTTTCCAGAAGCAGGGATAAAACAGTAAGCGTTCTTTTTCTGTAACCAGCTCATCCTCTTTGTATGTAAGAATCGGTTTTCAATCTGCCGCCTTAAAGACGCGCTCTCCCTAGCGGTTACACGCCGTGCCATTATAAAATCAGAATAAAATTTTCATTAGCATAGAGAGACACGTGTCGAAATTGAGTTTTGCTTGGAGAAGCGAGAGCTGCTTGACTTTTGTTATGCAAACTGTTCTCTTCGTTTTTAAGGTTGAAATTTGAACTAACTTCAAATACATTTTAAAGAACACTTTTCATAGAAAATTCATGCACGAGGAAACTCATTCTCGTAGTAACAAATTATGCCGCGAGAGTACAGAAGAGAACTAACAAGTGTTCTCAACTGTTCTTCAAAAAATTCCTATAAATATGTGACACTGGAGGGTGTAAATTTTTATTGTTATTTATATACATGTATAAATACAGCTAACGTATTTAGACCTACTCACTGTGAACTCAATACAATTTATATTTTCGAACTATCAACGACTATATTTTGATTCTTAACCTATACTTAATCTTCTGTTGTATAGTTCATTTGCAAAATTGTAAACCAAGCCAAACTAATGTTGATTGTAAAATTATCTATCTGTTCTATATTGTAAGCTATACAGTGTGGGCGTTTAAACACAATTAAACGATTTAAATTTTAAAGATATGTAGAATGAAACGTACAACCATTCAAAATACATTAAATTTTATTCAAAATTAAAATGCAATTACCCTTTTCTAAATAAATACTAAATTTGTAAATAATATTTATATGATTTTTATTCTTTATTTTTCATTTTGTAAATTTTTCAACAAATAAAATACACGAAAAAATATTAATCCTATTAAAACAACATTTTTATGTACTTTTAGAGGTTTTCACATTACATTTTTTTTTATGTTGTACATACTGTGTTCGTATACATACCTACGTACATCCATATTGATACTTTCGATTCAGGTTGAATCGATTTACCTAATATTAAAATATATTCATATGACTGTACTAATGTACATACATACATATACCATATATGAATTTGTATAGATGTACATCATATCTAGATACATTTAAGCAAACCACTTTGCGAGAAACCCAATAAAAAAATTAAAGTAACAAACTGAAGAATAATAAATTTCTTTTGGGAATAATAAATATGAAAAAAAATGTTTTAATATTTTGAATGTGCTCGCAAATAAAAAGAAATTTTTGAATTCTTATTTTGTATCCAATGCGAATGAAAATGTCGATAAGTCTATAAATTATTTTTATATTGTGAATGTGAAAATTTCATATTTTACAAACTGTGTTTACAACTTAGTCTAACTAGATGAAAATAAAAATTGGTTTCTATTTATAAAATGTATCTTGTAGCCATTAATCATAAGTATATAAACAAATAGGAAATTATCTTTGTCTATCTATATTACGTAATATATCTAGAATGTTGCTTTATCGTTTTAATGCAAATCATTTTAGTCAAAACATTAACCTCTTTGAAATAATTTAAACCATAATTTATAATATTTAACTGATAGTTTTATTAAAAGCATCTAAAATTTCATTGGCGCTAAGATGTCACTCAAATGGTGGTCAAATTAGTGTCACTAGCAGGACGAGTAAAATTTTGGGATTTACATTAATATTAATGTATTTCAACCCATTGTAAACAAACAATTCATCGAAAGTCATCTAAACGACAATAAATTAGAAATAAACAATTCTACGAAAAAGTTTTTCTTATAATAATAATTCATCGAAAAATTAAGCGTAGACACATAAAAGGAATAAGTTATTGAAATATTTATGTTGATCAATATTCTGAAGTGTACTGCCAAAATTTTTGTATCTACATAATATGACGGTGAATAATGATGTGATAAGTCAATTTTGGTGTTGTTAATCATTTTTAAATTGATTGGTCAACTTATGTTCAATTTGGTGAAATCACGTTTACAACGAATTTTTCCTATTTTAGAGTAGGTACACAAATATTTTAACCTTAATTGTTAATGGAATTTTTCATTTTGTTTGGAATAAAAAAAATTAATTCATTTGTTTAAATTAAGTTGTGCACATAATCAATCTATTCTACAAATTAATTAATATTTTTTCTATTTTCTTCAGTATTTTCTATTTTAAACATTTTTCATTGTCTGAACCAGGAAATTAATATTAAAATTATTAAAAATTTTTTGTTTTACTTATACATATCCTAAACCAACTATTCTTATTTTTTATTTGATATCTTTAACAAAAAGAAAATTAAATTATTAAAAAATTAATGAAATTCAATAATCAGAAAATGAAATTATGGAGATCGAAAAAGTTGAAAAGATTAAAAAAATTGAAGAAACGAAGGAAAAATTAACGTATATAACAAATTTTATTGAAACGTTGGTAAATTTTTTTTCTAAAAATGGAATTGAAAGCAATTGAAAATTAACCGAAATTAAATTAAAAAAATAATAAATTCAACAAATTAGCGGAATTTTAATCAAGAAAAAGCATAAAATAGACAAAATTTTAAAACAAAAATCGTACAAGTTTCAAAAAAATTGGTAATTCGATAAATTTGAAAATCTTAAGAAAAATCGTGATTTTAAAAATTAAATAATAGACAAACAAGTGAAAAAATTAGAGAAACTCATAAAGTGAACAAATTAAAGCCAATTATGAAAATGCAGATACTTAACAAACTAAAAATGTAGAATCCGTGAATTTGAAAAAAATTAAAGAATTTAAAGAAGTACAGAGAATTAAATAACTAAATTTTAAATACTTTTTTAAATTGATTTTTCTAGAATTTCCTAAAAAAATTTCCAATTTTTCATAATTCATTATTGTTTCAATTCATTATTACTAAAATTCTATTTATTTTTAATTACCTACTCCGTTTACTCTAACTGCTTAATTCGTGTTTTTTAATTTTTTCAATTTTTCAATTTCTAATTTCGTCAATTTTTCTAGAGTAGAGTTGCTTTAATTTCAAATTAAATTAATTTGCTAATTTTATTAACCATTTCTATATATTTTTAAATTTTGCAATTTTTATCCGTTTTTAAAAATTTTATATTTTTAATTGTTTGTTTATTAATTGCTGTAAATTTTTTAATATCAATTCTTTCTATTCATCTATATGTTTAGTTTTGCAATTGTTTAAACTTTTCAATTCTTCCAATTTAGTTGATTTAAGAAAATTATATTCTTTGTCAATATACATGTTCATACAATCAATAACTTTAATTTTTCAATTTATTCAATCGCATAATCAAAAGTTTATTAAGTTTATTAAATTCATTTTGTATTGTAGTTTTATTGTCATCAATTGCACCATTTTTTATTCAAACTTCAATGTCTTTCATATAAATTAAATAATTTAAATAGCTTTAATAAAACTAAATGAAAATAAATGAATCTAGATAAAATTAAATAAAACTAAATAAATTTAAATACAATTAAATATAATTAAATAAAATTTAAAAAATAAACAAAATAAATAAAATTAAACAAATTTAAATAAAATTAAATGAAATTTAAAAAAAAATTAAATAAACTTAAATAAATTGACATAAAATTAAATAAATTTTAACAAAATTAATTAAAATTAAAAAAAAATTAAACAAGAGTAAATAAAATTAAACAAATTTAAATAAAATTAAATAAACACCATTAGATAAAATTAAATAAAATTAAGTAAAATTTAATAAAATTAATTGAATCTAGATAATTTTATCTAAATTAAATAAATCAAATAAAATTCATTTTAAATTAAATAAATCAAATAAAATTAAAAAAAATAAACAAAATTAATTAAATATAGATACAATAAAATAAAATTAAATAAAATTAAACAAAATTAAATAAAATTAAATAAAATTGAATAAAATTAAACGAAATTAAATAAAATAAATAAAATTAAATAGATTAAAAAAAAATAAATAAAATTTAATAAATTAAAAAACAAATAAACCAAATTAAATAAATAAAGATAAAATAAAATAAATAAAATAAAATTAAACGAAATTAAATAAAATTAAATAGATTGAAAAAAAAATTAAATAAAGTTTAATAAAATTTAATAAATTTTAACAAAAATAAATGAATATAAATAAAATTAAGTAAATTTAAATAAATTAAAAATAAAATAAAATTATAAATAATTTAATAAAATTAAATGCATCTAGATAGAATTAAATAAAATGAAATAAATTAAATAATTTAAAAAAATTAACCCCCCGTCACTAGCGCCCGCGTAAAATCGACCCTAACCGAAAAAAAATAGAAAAAAACATAGAAAATGAATTCCGACTAACTTCATATTTCATGTAATCTAACCTCAATCATTACTCGACACGTTTAAATACTTGTTAGTTTAATTTTAGCATTCGAACAGAATGGTTTATTTTTTCTAAAAAGTGTCTGGGTTAAAAACTCGCACACTAGTGTTTGTGGTATACATTTTTATCAAAATTTGGGTCGATTTAACCCACGATAGTAAAACAAGGTAATGGTATTTATTTCAATAATTTTCAATTGAAATCAATGAGTTTAATTTTAGCATGTGCGATTATGAGCGTGAGCAGACAAGGCTACGCATGATCTTAGCTGAGCTAGACAGTGACGAGGAAGATCCTGTAGATGGCACAGATGAAACAGGAGATGTTGACATTTTAAGTGAACATAATTCTGAAACGGAGCAGGATTGCGATTCTGACAGCGACACTGTGATGTGAATGACGACATTTTATTGGGTAAAGATGGCACTATGTGGAGAGAAGCAGCTTATAAAGCAACAAAAACAAATCCCGCAAACATATTTCGATCTTCATCATCTCTAACGGAATCGTCCAATTTGTAAGAACTCCGATCGAGAGCTTCGAGCTGTTCTTTAATTTTACAAATTGTATAGTAGAATATACCAATATATACATAAAATGCCAACAAACTAAATATGCCAACCAGAATAATGCGACCACCACTGACTACATTGAGATAAATGCCGTATTTGGATTATTATATCTAGCTGGTCTACATAAATTATCGCATGTACATACAAGGGATTTGTGGGCTACAGATGGTACAGGACTCGAGATTTTTGCGGCTAGTATACGGTTCGACAACATTGACACTCGTTTTTAGCGCCGTGAAATTGACAAACACGCATTCGCGAAATTTTTAACAATTTTAATCAGAAGTGTATGCAAAACTATAATATGGGGTGTTTTGTAACTGTCGACGAGAAATTGGAAAACTTCCGAGAGAGCTTCCGCAAGCCGGCCAAATGTGACATACAATTTTTTTTTGGTAGTAGATTCAAGTTCCTTTTATACTTCCCAACTTGAAGTGTACTGTGGAAAACAACCGCCCGGTCGATACAATCTATGCAACGAACCTGAGCAGATTGTACTCCGCTTAACCAATCATTTACAAAATGCAGGCCGTAATATAACTGTAGATACAAGAGCTGCTTAAAAGAAATACCACGTTAGTGGGCACGATTAGAAAAAATAAACGAATACTACCACCATCGTTTTTAATTGAGAAAATTCGTCCACTTAACTCAACTCTTTTTGGTTTTCAAAAAAAATCAACCATATTATCATATGTACCGATAAAAAATTGATGCGTAGTATTGCTATCAACAATGCATCGAACAGGTGAAATATCGAAATCTACAAATAAATTACCGCAGAGATAATATCATTTTACAATGGTACGAAGGGAGGAGTAGACACTACAGACCAATTATGCGGAACTTATAATGTAGCACGAACTAGTTATAGATGGCCAATGGTCATATTTTACAGTTTATTGAACTTGGCAGGCATAAACGCCCGAATTGTGTTACTATCTACTGAGAATCCTCCTAGTCAGTATCGAGCTCGGAAAATGTTTTTGAAAGACTTGGCGCTTAGCTCAAATAGATAGGAGAATCCAACTTACAAATTTAAGTGAAAATCTCAAATTCAGCTGCATGAAGTTTGCAAAAACAAAACTGGTTGAGCCTCCACCAAAAAAATACAAAGCTGATAAGTCAAGTCGATGCCAAACCAAAGCGAGATCGAAAAACAGAAACTATTTGCTCCGTAATAAACTATGTAAAGTTTACTATGTAATAAATTTATTTGTGGAAGCCATGTTGTTACCGTTAGTCAGTTATGCGAAAATGGTGATGCGCACAATCTTCAGACATAGATTTCAAAGGTATTTATAACCGAAAAATAGTTCCAAACGCGTAAAAAATTTTAAGTAATTTTTTTATGCATATTATTTCAGGATTTCAACAAGACTTATTTTATAATGTTATGTGATATTTGTGACAAAGGAGAGCTTTAAAGCTAACCACTGTAATTATTATATGAATTTTTATAAACATTGTAATGTTTATTTTTGTTTTAAAACAAATGGATTAAATAAATAAAAAAACTTATGAATTTTGTTAAGCATGATTATGCGTTACAGTTTAAATTTACTGTCCTGGACTTCCCAAAATATAAATATGGCAGCTATTTAGGCCTTTTTTGAAAGGGTTCAAGTTTACCCAGCGCCAGTGAGATTGTAACTCAAACTAGCGCTAGTAACGGAGGGTTAAATAAGTTAGAGAAATTACATAAATTAAATAAGTTAAATAAGTTACACAAGTTACACAAGTTACACAAGTTACACAAGTTACACAAGTTACACAAGTTACACAAGTTACACAAGTTACACAAGTTACACAAGTTACACAAGTTACACAAGTTACACAAGTTACACAAGTTACACAAGTTACACAAGTTACACAAAATACACAAGTTACACAAATTACACAAATTACACAAGTTAAATAAGTTAAATAAGTTAAATAAGTTAAATAAGTTAAATAAGTTAAATAAGTTAAATAAGTTAAATAAGTTAAATAAGTTAAATAAGTTAAATAAGTTAAATAAGTTAAATAAGTTAAATAAGTTAAATAAGTTAAATAAGTTAAATAAGTTAAATAAGTTAAATAAGTTAAATAAGTTAAATAAGTTAAATAAGTTAAATAAGTTAAATAAGTTAAATAAGTTAAATAAGTTAAATAAGTTAAATAAGTTAAATAAGTTAAATAAGTTAAATAAGTTAAATAAGTTAAATAAGTTAAATAAGTTAAATAAGTTAAATAAGTTAAATAAGTTAAATAAGTTAAATAAGTTAAATAAGTTAAATAAGTTAAATAAGTTAAATAAGTTAAATAAGTTAAATAAGTTAAATAAGTTAAATAAGTTAAATAAGTTAAATAAGTTAAATAAGTTAAATAAGTTAAATAAGTTAAATAAGTTAAATAAGTTAAATAAGTTAAATAAGTTAAATAAGTTAAATAAGTTAAATAAGTTAAATAAGTTAAATAAGTTAAATAAGTTAAATAAGTTAAATAAGTTAAATAAGTTAAATAAGTTAAATAAGTTAAATAAGTTAAATAAGTTAAATAAGTTAAATAAGTTAAATAAGTTAAATAAGTTAAATAAGTTAAATAAGTTAAATAAGTTAAATAAGTTAAATAAGTTAAATAAGTTAAATAAGTTAAATAAGTTAAATAAGTTAAATAAGTTAAATAAGTTAAATAAGTTAAATAAGTTAAATAAGTTAAATAAGTTAAATAAGTTAAATAAGTTAAATAAGTTAAATAAGTTAAATAAGTTAAATAAGCTAAATAAGTTAAATAAGTTAAATAAGTTAAATAAGTTAAATAAGTTAAATAAGTTATATAAGTTAAATAAGTTATATAAGTTATATAAGTTATATAAGTTATATAAGTTATATAAGTTAAATAAGTTAAATAAGTTAAATAAGTTAAATAATTTAAATAAGTTAAATAAGTTAAATAAGTTAAATAAGTTAAATAAGTTAAATAAGTTAAATAAGTTAAATAAGTTAAATAAGTTAAATAAGTTAAATAAGTTAAATAAGTTAAATAAGTTAAATAAGTTAAATAAGTTAAATAAGTTAAATAAGTTAAATAAGTTAAATAAGTTAAATAAGTTAAATAAGTTAAATAAGTTAAATAAGTTAAATAAGTTAAATAAGTTAAATAAGTTAAATAAGTTAAATAAGTTAAATAAGTTAAATAAGTTAAATAAGTTAAATAAGTTAAATAAGTTAAATAAGTTAAATAAGTTAAATAAGTTAAATAAGTTAAATAAGTTAAATAAGTTAAATAAGTTAAATAAGTTAAATAAGTTAAATAAGTTAAATAAGTTAAATAAGTTAAATAAGTTAAATAAGTTAAATAAGTTAAATAAGTTAAATAAGTTAAATAAGTTAAATAAGTTAAATAAGTTAAATAAGTTAATTAAGTTAAATAAGTTAAATAAGTTAAATAAGTTAAATAAGTTAAATAAGTTAAATAAGTTAAATAAGTTAAATAAGTTAAATAAGTTAAATAAGTTAAATAAGTTAAATAAGTTAAATAAGTTAAATAAGTTAAATAAGTTAAATAAGTTAAATAAGTTAAATAAGTTAAATAAGTTAAATAAGTTAAATAAGTTAAATAAGTTAAATAAGTTAAATAAGTTAAATAAGTTAAATAAGTTAAATAAGTTAAATAAGTTAAATAAGTTAAATAAGTTAAATAAGTTAAATAAGTTAAATAAGTTAAATAAGTTAAATAAGTTAAATAAGTTAAATAAGTTAAATAAGTTAAATAAGTTAAATAAGTTAAATAAGTTAAATAAGTTAAATAAGTTAAATAAGTTAAATAAGTTAAATAAGTTAAATAAGTTAAATAAGTTAAATAAGTTAAATAAGTTAAATAAGTTAAATAAGTTAAATAAGTTAAATAAGTTAAATAAGTTAAATAAGTTAAATAAGTTAAATAAGTTAAATAAGTTAAATAAGTTAAATAAGTTAAATAAGTTAAATAAGTTAAATAAATTAAATAAGTTAAATAAGTTAATAAAATGACTTTATATTTAAAATAGAACTATTTTCACTGAATTTCATTGTAAAAGCCATCTGTCGCAAGGTTTCAGAACACCGAATGACAAATCTGTGTGATTTACAAGATTCCTCAGAATAGCAGAGTTTACGATGGCAACAGCTGGTAAACATTACATTAGGCACTGCATTCTATACGAGTTCCAACAAAGAAAAAATGTTTCTACAGCTCATGGATCAATTTGTAGTGTACTGTGTAATTATTGGTACAAACATTTTAGATGTGGTGATTTCGCTCTTAGTATCCAGCCGCGCCCTGGACAGCCTGGAAATTTTCAAGGACCGAAATTGTAAGCTCTAACAGGTATTTTCAAGCGTTCACACCAAGTGGGAAAAATTTAAAAAATTGAAAAGGTGGGTCCCACATGTGTTGACTTAACATAATCTGAACACATGTCTTTCACGGTTTGACCGGCAATAAAATCAGAACTGTTTGTGGACAATTGTAACGGGTGATGAAAAATTTATTTTTTACGAGAATTCCAAAGGTAAAAAGTCGTGAATAGGTCTCGGGCAACAGAACAGAACCTTCACGAAGGTTCTCCTATATATCTGGTGGGACATTAAGGGTGTACTTTATTACCAACTCCAGGAAACTATGGAGCCAGTGACTGTAGAACGCTACAACCAACAATTGAACATACTTAGCGAATAGGTGGATCAGAAAAGGACATTTTACTGGGCAAGGCAGCATGCAAGTCATACTGCCGCTTGACAAAGCTTGGCTACCATTTGTTCCGGTCAATGCAGCACGTTTTAGTGGAAAATCAAACCGCTGGTCAATGTGCGAAAATTGGGAGATGGCGCAAAATCATAAAACACGATGGACAATATTTCCAAGATTAATTTCGTTGTTGTCTATTTTTTTATTTAAAATAAATTTGATGAAAAATCTGTAAAAATTAGGTCATACACCTAATAAATTATATAAATTCGCGTAACCTTTATCGTAGCTAATGTCTACCAAAATTTAGTTAAATAGTTTCTAGTTTCCTATTGTTTCGAACATTAAATGAATAAAATTGCAACTGTCGCAGGCAGAGTCAATAGTTCGAGAGCAAATTATTTTTCTGCTTTTCTTCACGTAAACAAACTTCAGTTTAATTCGCTTGTATATTCAAATGTTCCCCTTTTTAATTTATGATGGATTCTTCAACAAAAAATAAATGCATTTCCTAAACGCGAACAACATTAGGGAGCTTCATTATTAGGTGAAACCACGTAGAAAACGAGGCCCACGATATGACTCCCGCGGTGCATCCAATCGTACGCGTTACACGATTAACACACCTGATCATAATAAACACACTTTACTAAATAAATGTATAAGTTGATTATTATTGCGTGACTTTTAAAATGTCATATTTGTATGTTTACTGAGTATACACCCTATACTCGTATATTTATCAAAACGAAAAAGCACGATTCATCAATTATATTAAATTAATTTTTCATTACCTTTCCAAAGATGATAAAAGCAATCAATACTAAACGAATTGAATTACTTCTTAGACAACTGTCGATAAAATATTACTGAACTCAGCTGAATAAAAAAAATGAACAAAAATATTATGAAGATTGATTGATTTTTTCCATATTTTTTTTTTGTTTCCTTATTTCCTTGGTTAAGATGATAAAATAACCCATAAATTAAATTTAACATAAAAAAAAAGTTTTCTTTTCAAAAAATTAATTTTTATTTACAAAACACAAACAAAAATAAAAAGAATAAGGAAATTAATAGATAAAAAAGGGCATCATCAAGTGTTGTTTTTAATTTATCTACCCAACAAAATAATAATATTATGTCAACGAAGTAATTTTTAATTAATATTCAAAGAAGTATAAAAAATAAATTGATTTTCTAATTTTTTTGCTGTAAAAAAAAAAAACTTTGATTTTACTTTTTTAAGGGGTTAAACTGTAAACTTAATGTTGATATTTATAAAATAAATTTAAGAAACCAATTTGAAACGAGGCTCTTTTTGTTGGTCAATTAAGTTTACACAGGGAAAGGAGGGATAAAATACACATTTTGATGTAAATATTTATTTTACGTTTTTTATATAAATATTAAACATTATTTATAGCAAAAAGTGTAATGAAACCTTATAATTTATTAGATTTTCTCCAAATTGATGAAAATATATATAACGTTTTTCGTTCTAAATATACACGTACGTAAAATATTAGGTAGACGTAATAAATTTTTAAAATACTTTCAACTATAAACAAAATATATATAAATCTTTTCATTGCTGATTAAAAATGTAAAATCAATTTGCAGATAATTTCAAAAATTAAAAATTTATACCTATAATGTAAAAGTGGAGAGAAGGTAATTGAATTCAAAATAATAAACAAATATATTCCTAAATCCTTAAAATAAAGTATACCAACGATAAAATATTGAATCAAATCACTGATTTGATATGTAAATAGGATTCTGAATATTTTATATAATGTAATCAATTTTTGTGTGCCCCATATATAGATTTTCGGTTTTTATTTATAATTAAAAATTAAAATTTATTTTGTTCCCTGTGTTTTGGTGTATAACTGAGTGCTTTTATTCTACATTTACCAGTACGTATACACATTTGAAATTGGGATGCCTAATGAATATGTCACAATTTGGTTAAAAAAAAGCGAATTTTTGAAGAGTGTTCGTTTAAAACGAAACATCCTAAATAATTTTCAAAAAATATAATTTAAAATTATTGATTTAAAAGAGAAAAAAAACGAAGCAGACAATTTGTGAGCTGCAGGATAATCTGAAGGGTAATGAAAGTATTATTTGGTTTATGTTATGTGGGAGTTTTTTTCGCAAACCAAGATATTTGGAAATTTTTTCAGGGTGAATCGTTTTAAACGGATCACTCTGTATATTATATACTATTTAGTAAAATGTAGAAATTGTGTAATAATATACGATAGCGTGACATAAGAATTTAACAAAAAAATAGTTAATCGTTAAATAGACGCGAAAACAAATTGGAAACATTAATATTATTTTCGTTTCGAATTTAATTTTTTTTTTTAAACCCAGACAATGTTTGTTGCTATAATACGTAAACGTTCCATTTGGAATGATATTTTACAACTTTGATTTTTTAACGTTCATCTCATTTATTTTTATTTTTTAAATCATCAATGTAACATTCCAATCATGTCAGTTAAAATTTTTCATGAATATTCGAGTTAAATTTTTATGTATGAGGCAAAAAAAAAATATGTATATATTTAAAATATATGTATTTAGTTTTACGACATAAATTTTTATGTATCATCAACAACATTTTTTAACTGTTTTCAATTTTTCCAAGCTATCTGATCGAATTGCAACAAAATGTTTTCTTTTTAATATATAATTTTAAATGCGTCATTCAAAATGAGTTTGTTTAGCACAAGCCTTTACGATGCACAAATAGAGCTTTAAAATTGACCACCTCTGTAGACTGACCACTTTCCTAACTTTAACCATTTTGAAACACAAACGATATTTGGTAGTCTGTAATGGATAAAGACCTTTATACAAGTTGACCACCTCTGAAACTTGTAAGTTGACCAAACAAAGGCCAACCTATATTTTACTGAGAAAAATTGAACCCGTTAAAGTTGACCAAAGTTAGATTTTAAGTCAGCTTTTATGTTAATTATTTTTAATTTTTAAGAACACAATAATCGTTTTCGTAATATCACCGTTTCATTTACTGATTTCTCAAAACATACGACTTCTAATGAAAAAATTTCCTTCTTTAAAACTGAAACTATTCCACAATACACATATGGATATATATGTGAATTTTATGGTGCTTTTTTCAAGCAAAGGGCGGCATGTTGTACCATCAATATTTTCCACTTAGTTTATGTCTCAATTTTCAGTAATCAATTAACATTCTATTTCGCGTAAACAATTATGTTTTTTATATCACGATTTCCACCTTTTGATATAATTGTGAGCCTTCTTTCTTTTTAAAAATTAAATTAATTAATTTTTTAAAAAATTATTTGATGATCTGAGAACACATTAAAAAAGCGTGATTTTTGAAGTGAAATAGGTGGCCATTTGACTTGTGAAAAATGAGACATAAACTAAGTCGGAAGCCGAAAATAGTGATGGTAAAACATACCAGTGGCACTATTCTGGTAATTCCTTGGGAATAGGGAATTGGGGAAAGATTTTATATGTAATTTCAATTCAAATATTTTTTTTCCGGCCTACTAAGGAGAAAAGTTTGATGTAAATATTTATAAATTGTTAATAATTTTTCCATATCTAAATTGGCAGGGAAAATTTTTCCCAATTTTATTTTGTTTTCAAAAAACTTACCACTAGATTTTTACCTCAGTATGCCAGAAAAAAAATTTAAAATAGAAATTACGCATAAAATCTTTCCCCAATTCCCTATTCCCAGGGAATTACCAGAATAGTGCCACAGGAGCGAGATTATTAAATCCGGCCGAAAAAATCAATTGTTTCAAAATATTTCAATAAACAAATATAAAATTGTTTGAAAACTAGTCAAAGTTGGCCTAGATATGCGGCTGCGGACCAATTGTCGGGTAAAAGTCCTTTTTAAGTTAATTTTTTTGTTAAATTCAATTATTTTCCAAAAACTATTACAAACTGATTGAAAAATGTGTACTAAAGTCGAATTTTACCTTTGTATGAAAATGCAAACAAATGAAAGTTTAACGGAAAAATTATATTCGACAACTATTTCTTATCAGAGTATTTGCAGACAGAAATGTTGATGTATAAGAAGTTGGGCCGAAATTTCCATCCCGAAAAGATTTTTTTCAGAAAGTGTGTGTCTTTGCTAAATCATATAAAAATAATTCCATCCCGAAAATTTTATTGTTAAATTAAAGAAAAAATAAACAGCCCGAGAAAATTATGAAATTATATTACTGTTTGCAGTAAAAAACATGAACAATGTAATAAAAAATTAAAAAAATTTTAATGATCATCTAGAAAATCACTTTTCACACATCACTTTCTATATTAACGGAAAGAAAATATGTTCAGTACCAAATTTCTTTGTGGCCAACCCAGAGATGACCTCTTACCTTGACATATGGAGATAGGTGGGCCAATAAGTATAGAACTTATATCCAGGCCCACGTTAGAAAATATAGAGGATTGATGGTGATTATTGAAAACCAATTTCCACCCCGAAAACCACTTTCTATACATTCTTCAGGTGAAAATATGTTCATTACCAAATTTCCTTGTGGCGAACACAGAGATGACCCCTTGCTTCGGCATATGGAGTTAGGTGGGCCAATGTGCATAGAACTTATATCCAGGCCCACGTTAGAAAATATCGAGGATTGACGGTGATTATTGATTATCCCGAAAACCACTTTCTATACATTCTTCAGGTGAAAATATGTTCATTACCAAATTTCCTTGAGGCGAACACAGAGATGACCCCTTATCTTGGCATATGGAGTTAGGTGGGCCAATGTACATAGAAATTATAGGCGCCCGTTTGAAAATAACGAGGATTGATGTGGAATATTGATTATCACGAAAACCACTTCCTATACTTCGTTTTTATAAAATGTTGAAATTTAATAAGAAAATGAATTTTTTTCAGATTTTTTTTATAATCTTAGTTTATTTATTATTTTAGACAATAAAAGGAAAAAAAATAACAAAACAAAAACAAACAAAAAAGGATTTATCCTTCAATATAATTTAAGATCATAAAACTTACATTCAGTTGTATACGAGACGTCTGTGAAGTTATCCCAGAATTCTATCCCAGAATTTTTTTTTTTAATCAAGCAACACTAACATAGCAATAACCAATTTGCTCTTGTGTGAAGTTACTCCAGCCCAGAATTTTTATAAATTTTAATGAAAAAATTAAAAATTATCAAATTTATTAAATTGGATTTCTTTTTCATTTAACAATAAAAATTAAAATCTAACGTATACAAAAACTGTAAAATTTTTAATTGCATAAAGTAATGGAAAGTTTCAGGCAATGTAAGACATAAATTGTTCCGTGGCAAGTAAATGACAAGTAAATTTAAACTAAATTGGAAAAAAATCGTTCCGTGGCAAGTTTCCGAAAATGAACTCTTGTCTGGGAATTTCATTGATTTTTATACATATAATTTTTCCTCCCGCTCGATAAATTTAACTTGCCACGGAACGATTTTTTTCCAATTTACCTTAAATTTAGCTGCTGGTGTATACATTTCAAAATCAAGTAGCGCTGATCCGAGACGTTTTTAGTTTTGGCGAAATAATTTTAAATTTATCGAGCGGGACGAAAAATTATATGTATAAATATCATTGAAATTCCCAGATAAGAGTTCTATACACTTTGGCACACCTAACTCCATATGCCAAGCTAAGAGGCCATCTATGTGTTTGCCACAAGGAAATTTGATATTGAGTATATTTTTAAGTGAAGAATGTATAAAAAGTGGTTTTCGTGATAATCAATATTCGCCGTCAATCCATGTTATTTTCGAACGGGCGCATGAATATAAGTTCTATACACATTGGCCCACCTATCTATATATGTCAAGGTAAGGGGTCATCTCTGTGTTTGCCACAAGGAAATTTGGTAATGAACATATTTTCAACTGAAGAATGTATAGAAAGTGGTTTTCGGGATAATCAATAATCACCGTCAATCCTCGTTATTTTCGAACGGGCATCTGAGTATAAGTTCTATGCACATTGGCACACTTTACTCCATATGCCGAGGCAGGGGGTCATCTCTGGGTTCGCCACAAGGAAATTTGGTAATGAACATATTTTCAACTGAAGAATGTATAGAAAGCGGTTTTCGGGATAATCTATAATCACCATCAATCCTCGATATTTTCTAACGTGGGCCTGGATATAAATTATATGCACATTGGTCCACCTAATTCCATATGATGAGGCAAGGGGGTCATCTCTGTGTTCGCTTCAAGGAAATTTGGTAATGAACATATTTTCAACTGAAGAATGTATAGAAAGTGGTTTTCGGGATAAACAATATTCCCCATCAATCCTCGTTATTTTCGAACGGGCGCCTATAATTTCTATGTACATTGGCCCACCTAACTCCATATGCCAAGATAAGGGGTCATCTCTGTGTTCGCCTCAAGGAAATTTGGTAATGAACATATTTTCAACTGAAGAATGTATAGAAAGCGGTTTTCGGGATAATCAATAATCACCGTCAATCCTCGTTATTTTCGAACGGGCACCTGAGTATAAGTTCTATGCACATTGGCACACTTTACTCCATATGCCGAGGCAGGGGGTCATCTCTGGGTTCGCCACAAGGAAATTTGGTAATGAACATATTTTCAACTGAAGAATGTATAGAAAGCGGTTTTCGGGATAATCTATAATCACCATCAATCCTCGATATTTTCTAACGTGGGCCTGGATATAAATTATATGCACATTGGTCCACCTAATTCCATATGATGAGGCAAGGGGGTCATCTCTGTGTTCGCCTCAAGGAAATTTGGTAATGAACATATTTTCAACTGAAGAATGTATAGCAAGCGGTTTTCGGGATAATCAATAATCACCGTCAATCCTCGTTATTTTCGAACGGGCACCTGAGTATAAGTTCTATGCACATTGGCACACTTTACTCCATATGCCGAGGCAGGGGGTCATCTCTGGGTTCGCCTCAAGGAAATTTGGTAATGAACATATTTTCAACTGAAGAATGTATAGAAAGCGGTTTTCGGGATAATCAATAATCACCATCAATCCTCGATATTTTCGAAAGGGCGCCCGAATATAAGTTCTATGCACATTGGTACACCTTACTCCATATGCCGAGGCAGGGGGTCATCTCTGTGTTCGCCACAAGGAAATTTGGTACTGAACATATTTTCTTTCAGTTAATATAGAAAGTGATGGATGAAAAGTGATTTTCTAGATGATCATTAAAATTTATTTAATTTTTTATTACATTGTTCATGTTTTTTACTGCAAACAGTAATATAATTTTATAATTTTCTCGGGCTGTTTTTTTTTCTTTAATTTAACAATAAAACTTTCGGGATGGAATTATTTTTATATGATTTAGCAAAGACACACACTTTCTGAAAAAAAACCTTTTCGGGATGGAAATTTCGGGCCAACTTCTTACACAAGAAATGTTGTACCAGAAATTGAATTTCGAAAATCTTCTAGCAGATTAGTAGTTGACAATATTATAAAAATTGCATTTATATGTCAAACCCTACATTTGCCGAGTTTTTGGTGGTCAGCTTAGATAGGTTTTACTGTATTGTACTATGTACCGCCGCAAATTTTATCCAATGAAAATATTTTTTCAAATAATTTTTTAGCTTAGATATTAATCTTTCTGCATTTAGGGTGGAACAATATTTTAAAAATTAGCAAAGATTTTATACGAAAACTTAAATTTTTAACGAAAAGCAGGTAGGTGATCATGTGAAAAATGTATTCGGTAGGTAAAATTTATCTAATTTATGCGGACAATTATAAAGTTCATGAAATAGTTTTAAATTTGTAAATGGAGCTTTACAAACTTTTTAAGATTTAACGAAGCAAACAAGCAGCCCAAAACGCATACATTTTAAGCTCCGCATAGCTTTAGGGGATATATCTAATAATGAGCATTAATTTTTTTTGTAATTATTTAGTTTTGAGAAATGCTTTATGTAAAAATATTATGACAAACATGTAAACAAACATCTGTAGTAGAATAGTAATTTGCTGCTTGAAGGGAGTATCAACAACTGCGCAAGAGGAACAAACTCTTTTAGGCCCAATTATGTGGCATTATCATTAGTTTTTAAAAGTCAATAAATTGAACATTATTTCTAGAAAAAAAAAAAAAAAAAATGAACAAAGATAAGAACTAAAAAAAATGGTTATTTGTGTATCTGCGCACGAAGTAGCATTTTGTTGCTCGAGTGAGACAAAAACTACGCATACAAACAAAATCGTGTCGCACCCAACATTTTTGAGTAGCAAAAAAAATCAAAAAAACGAGTATAATAAAATTACATCTTATTGACATGTTCAAATTTATCTGTTTGGAGTGTTAGCAAAATTAACGAATTATCTTCAAAGATTGGCTTTTTTCAAAGTAATAGCTTTATGTGTGGTGTGACGAAAATTTTGAACAGAACAAGCAGAAGATTGCAATTGGGGATAGACGAATAATTTGGTAGTTCTTTATTGCTTTAATAAGGAACCAGAGCCGAGTCACTTAGGCTTAGTTTTTCGGCTAACACCCAGATTGCAAATGCCTTTTTTTCATTATAAGCAACACTTTTACATGTCAACATGATTAAAAATTTTAATTTACCGAATATTACAAAAAATACCAATTATATAATTATTGTTTTCTAGATCAAAATTGTACATTCCCAGATAGCCGAAAAATGTGAATTATTCACTTGTAACAATTAAAGTGCAATTTTATTGCAGCCATAGTGGAAAAATTGAAATTTTTTATACTAAAAATAAACTTACGATTTCATAGAAATTTAATGATAATTTTTGTATAATTTTAGTAGGTTATGGCAATATAATTTTAGTATAATTTTTGAAATTAAACAGAAATTATACTTTCGCAAATTATCTAGTTAAAAGTATAATTTTTGTATATTGTGTTATAAAATTAATACCAATATCAGTGGATTTTATGTATTAATTAAGATAACACAAGAACCAGAATAAGGATCTTTTAAGTATAATTTTAGTAGGTTATGGCAATATAATTTTAGTATAATTTTTAAAATTAAACACAAATTATACTTTCGAACATTATCTTACTAAAAGTATAATTTTTATATATTTTGTGTTTTAAAAATTTAAACAAAAATTATACTTGAGATAGAATATAATGAAAATATTCCATGTATTGTGACTTTCGGATGTATGCGTGCGTATGGTAATTTTAAATCATTTCCATGTAGTTGTTTGTATTCGCGGACATGCCACGTCATCATTCCCCTGCATTAATTATTTCACGCCGTTGTTATTATAATTCTAGAATTTTCTTAATTAGAATAATAATCGCTTATAATTTTGGATTTCGACTGGACTCGAACCGGCGACTTTCCGGATGATAACACTTAGCGGTGTACACCTTAACCACTGCACCACCAAAGCAATAACTATGTAAAGTTTAATTCCTAACAATATAAATCAATATAGTTAAATACACAATTAAACTTAAAATATACTTAATTTGGTTTATTTCATTTGCTGCAAACTACACCAGCACAGCAACATACAAAATATGTACCGCGAAATACGACTACAACTAAATATATTTTTTCAACACGATAGTATTGATCAGTGTTGCCAGGTAGTGTGAAATTTTTCCTTTTGCGGAAATTTCATCGATCGTGCGGGATGAAAAGTGATGATTAAAAAAAAGTATTTTTCTAAAATGTGTAATACAATTTTCGATTCCAATAATTCGCTTAAAATAATTTTTTAAATTTATGTTTAATTCTGACTAAATTTAAATATTTATATATACAAAATTAAAATTTAAATGTTTATAAAATATTTAACCATAATTAAACTTTAAAACCGCTGTATTAAGTTTTATCCCAAATATACTTAATTTAGTTTAAAATTTGAATTTTGGAGTTAATTTTAGGTTAAAATATTTTATGTATATTTATGTTTAATTATAACAAAATTTAAATGCATCGATATACAAAATTAATATTTAAATTTGTATAAAATATTTAACCACAATTAAACTATAAAACTGCCGTATTAAGTATTTATCCCAAATATACTTAATTTAGGTTAAAATTTGAATTTAAGAGTTAATTTTAGGTTAAAATATTTTATGTATATTTATGTTTAATTTTGACTAAATTTAAATATTTTTATATACAAAATTCATATTTAAATTGGTATAATTTTTGAGATGTATAATTTAAGCAGGATTTTGGTCTATATATATATTAAATTTTAACCAATTTAAAGTATATTTTCTATTTAAACTAATCATTTATACAAAAATAAATTGATTTTGGTATTCTTCAGTATAATTTTTTGGTATAAATATTCGATTTTTTCCACTAGGGAGTAGCTAAAAAAACAATAAAATGTAAAATTTACTAAAATAATAACCACGAATTTGCTCATTTGTTTTATTAGATTTAAGATTAAATCCAGATTGGATTGAAGTATTTTTCGAAACGATTCTGTATTAAAAGAATCTGCACGAATTTGAAAACAAAATTACAGATTTAGTCCACTCAATTCTGAGTGCGATAATAACATTGTTTTTAGAAAATTATAATAATTTTACTTTTAATTATTTATTAATAATTAGCTGAAAATTTATATATTATAATTACTTACGAAAAAATTTATATTTAGTAATGAGATGAAGTATCCACTTACCTAAAACAAGAAAAGAAAATAAATATTTGTTAGTTATTTGTCATTTAAACTGAATATAATCTTTAATTTTAAAAAATGTCCTAAAATAATCACATTTATCCAAACCACTCAAATTTGATTTTTTAAATTTTAGTAATAATTTTAAATCGCCACAGTTGAGAAAGCATCCCCCACCTAGTGGAAAAACAATCAGTGCAGATCCGACGGAGCCTCCGACCCCCGACCACTGAAAAACGATTTTGAATAAATTATAATTGTAGAGTTAGAGGCAATTTATGAGCTTTAGTACGAGCATACCAATTGGTATTCCAATTTTTTTTTTAAATTTCCAATATAAATTATTTCAATGTTGGAAATAACGTATCGTATGCTACGTCTTCGGGCGAATACCAACCTCTCCCAATTTCTTAAGTGCAAAAGACGAATAAATGTTTTTCAATTTTTAAAAAATTAAATACAGTCAAACCTGCAGCCCTATTCCTGAATACGATACGAAAACGAAAGTATAAGATTCATATCCTCTTTTTTTGTGTGATTTTTTTATATGATATGAAAAAAATTTATTCAGTACAAAGTTCTTTCAAACTTTCAATTAATCTAATTAAATAATTGACGTTGGCCATTCTGTTTTTTGTTTTTGATATTTCATGACATTGCTTAAATAAAGTAAGTATTGCGTCAGGTTGCATAATGTTTTGAGTTTTTTGTTCTACGTGAAACGTTTTATGCGGTCCCTATTCACCGCATAAAAAAAAAATTAAATGTGTTGCGAAAACTATTTTCCACACCTACTCGTGAAGTTTCGGAAGTTTTTGTTATGCGTCTTTTTATGCTGTTCCTATTACCGCATTTTTTAAGGCGGGCGAAAAGGCAAAAGTCACTGGTAGCCAGATCCTGAGAATGCGGTGGATATGGAAGCAATTCGAACTTCAATTTATGGGATTTTATCCATCGAAGCCTTATGACGGTGCGCTTTCTTGGTAAAAGCTTTTTTTTCTGTATTTAGGACCGATTTCTTGCCTTTTATTTCTTTAAATGCACGGTACACCAATAACTCCATTAAACATCCGAAGTTGGTGGTTTTTCGTTATTCTAAATAGTCAACGAATCAAAATCTTATCGGCCAACATTTTCGTTTTTGGTCGACGCCTTTTACAAATAGTGCCTTTTTATGTCTTTAAGTTATCCGCTATCTCACGCAGCTTCACTTTACCGTCTTCCGAAACGATTTGGTTCACTTTTTTATCTTTCATCGAATAACTGCCTAATTCGGGCGAACGGAGTGTTTAACATCTACGGTGTTTATACAACCACATTTAAACTAAGCAAACCAACATTCGCAGCTCATTGTTTTGAAAATATCAAAAGAAGCGTTACTAAAGCAACCGAAATGATGGTTGGATTGTCATAAAATTTAAACATTTATCGTTTGAAAGTGGTTACTTTTTAAAATTTAGCTGAATTTTTTATAAGATTCGCCATCTACGAGTACGCGTTAACCTCGAGACTTAGTGCATGGCATATAAATTAGGAAAATGAAATAATATTGAAGTAATGTCTTCAATGTGATGCAAATCATTCGAATATGTTTTCGTGAACATTTACTCACATCAACGGCCCAGCATCTTTATCAATTTAACAATTAAATTTCTACAAACAAGTTAGAGTCCGAAGATATTTCATCAACTTTACTAAAGTCTTTGGAGCACCGAAAATGTTTGGGTTGTTGTACTACCAAAAATGATTTTGAAATTTAATTTATATCCACCATACTTTCGTCCCAGCTAGTGATGTTCCAGAAAATTCTCCAAGTTTTTTTTAGAATTTTGTTTCTGCGCATTAGGTCGTCTAATTTCATTTAGTTCGTTTAATAAATAACCCTGTTCTGTTTAAGTTGAACCCATTTCCATCAAACCATAGCCAATTTCATATTCAACTGGTCTAGCTGGGCCATCAAAAATAACATTCAAAATTTTATTTTTGGAAAGTGTAACACGGATCCCACTAGTAGACTTCTAACCACATTTGTTCGAAATTAGGACTTATCCCAATCGAAATTAGGACTTATCCCAGTAGAAAACCCTACCTAATCAACGTAATTTTTGTCAAACATTTTTGAAGTCGAAAAAACTTAAAGAAGAAACCCGGGTTGCCCGAAAGAATGTATAAACAAATATTACAGACCATCGAAATCGATTCTCGGCATTTGAAAGAATATTTCCCCCTACATCAAATTTTATTAAAATCTTGCAAACCGAAAAAATACTAACCGGACGATACTCTCAACAAATTTTCCTGAAATTAGCATCCATCGCAATCGAATCCTGCCAAGCGAAGGCCAACCTCTCCAATGTTCATAAAAACAGTGCGGGCGAAAAAAAAATAAAGAAAGGGAACCATCGGTCCCGGGTAACCCCTTGATTGAGTTTTCTGCAACAAGGACCAATCACAATCGAATCGTGGTTTTTATAAAAATGGAACGGGCTAATAATTTTTTTTTTTTATACTCGATAAGTGTTCGTCGAGAATCTCAAAAGAATTATTTAAATCATTCGAATTTTGAATTTGAGCTCGTTGGGCAACGAATATATATTGTTAAATAATTTGAATGAATATTTAAAGTTTTGTTTATTGAATAATACAAAATTTATATAATAAAAATCCTGAAAAATGTTGAGCTCGAGATTTTTGCAGATTTACCATTCGCTATATATCGCCGAAGTAAAACAAAGTAGTTTTTGAGAAATATGTGTGCGTGCGTGCGTGTGCGTGTTTGTGGTGCAGGATAAATATTTGTAGCTTCTCTTCAGTTCTAGGCGGATTGACTGATCGGGATGAAACTTCAATTGGAAGATATCATTGGTTTTTGGCCGAAACTGGCCCACCTCTTGGAAGTGGCAGCCTCCATAGGACCCTTTTTGTTTTTAGTAAATATTTTCAAAAGGATATATCATTTACGAAAAAAAAAACAATTAAAACAAAGAGATTGTATAAATTAAATTTCAAACAAAATTACTAAAGACAATTTTTGGAATTTTACCAGAAAGTTGAGCTTTGATAAAATAAAATTCATTATTTTAGCAAAATTCGGCATTTCTACAGTCTAGGTGGATACTTTTACCGGATGTGGCAGCTTCAATGAGAGCTTTTCAATTTTTGCAAAATAAATGGCAATAAATTTAAAAAATAATTTTCAACCAGTTTATCTTGATGGATTCTTCCTGAAATTTAAACGAGGACAGTTTTCGCAATAGTCCACAAGGCTTAATTTCTCACTTTAAAAATCAAGTTGTGGATGATGAAGCAAGTTAAAAATAAAAGTTACAAATAATTGGAAAATATAAAATTTAGTGGAATTTATCTGACCTTAGAATAGAAGATAATGAAAATGAAAGTACTTCCAATGCTGTTATAGCATTTTCTTATTTTTTTGTGTGTGGAAATTGGATTGACAAACTTGTACGATTTACGGTTCACTTCTACGAGTTGCCATCCGATGGTATTCATATATCTGAATAGACTTCTCTAGAATCACTTGATGAGGCCTTCAAACAATCCCTACACTTTCATATCAAATAACGCAAGTAGAGCGGTTTGCTAACATCAGTAAAAATTCATAGAAGGTCGCGTTATCTATATAGCGGTTATCAAAATTAATCGGAAAAAATACACATAATTCTATGGCATTCACTAAGAATCTTCTGCCTTCTAGGATGCAATAAACGTATCGTTTGTAACGATGGTTCATTTCCTTTTGTGTGCAACTTCGAGTACACTTTTGATAATTGTTGATTAGTGTAGCTTCAATTCTGATAAATGATTAAAATTTAGCACCAGTGGCACTATTCTGATAATTCCCTTGGAATAGGGAATTGGGGAAAGATTTTATATGTAATTTCTATTTAAAAAAAATTCTAGCATATTGAAGTAAAAAGCTAGTGGTAATTTTTTCGACAACAAATTAAATTTGGGAATAACTTTCCTAGCCAATTTAGATATGGACAAATTATTCCCAATTTATAAATATTTACATCAAACTTTTCTCCTCAGTGCCACTATTCTGTCTTGCCCTGGGAATAGGGAATTGGGAAAAATATTTTCATAGCATTTTTGTCTAAATTATATTTTTCTAGGCTACTGAGGGAATAACTTTGGTGTAAATATTTTCGAAACAAAGTTAAGGGAAAAATATTTTCCCTTTTCCCTAAAAAAATTGTGTGAAACGATAGTTTCATAATTAACTGTGTTTTGAAAATGTTTGCAATAAACTTATTCCATCAGTAGGCCAGAAAAATACAATTTGGACATCAACGCTATGACAATATTTTTCCCAATTCCCTATTCCCAGGGAAAGACAGAATAGGGCCACGGAAGGCAGGAAAAAAAATATTTGAACTGAAGTTACATGTAAATTCTTTCCCCAATTCCCTATTCGCGGTGAATTATCAGAATAGTGCCAGAGTTCACATAGTAAATACTTTATTTAAGACCAATTTAGTGTAGGATAGAATAATGAGTAAATAGCAGATTATGCACTAAGAAAGTAAAATAGGAAATTTTGCTCTAGTATAGAAATTACCACCAGAATCCGAAGGCCATAAGGTAAGTAATTGAATGAAAGCAACGACCGAAGTTTACTCCTAGCTAGCTAACAACGATATTTTCTGCGACTTTATTTTATTAAAAATATAACTTTTTCTCATGTAGTTGATAGTACATACATTTTTTCTACATAAAATTTACCAGCGAAAATTTATGCTGGTATCGAGTTTTCATTGAAAATTTGTTTTGACATAAAAACAATTTTGTCTCACGAAATTAAATTATTTGCATTTGTTTTTTTTTGTGATTTCAAGTTTTTATTAAATTTGAAAAATTCAAAAGAAAGTAGGATTTAGGAACAGAGGAGGTAGGTTAAAACACTAGGGATAAGTATTTTCTGTGTGTGTGTGTGGATAGTAAAAGGATTAATAATATAATATTTAATATTGTGTATTAAGGATATTCGGTTTTAAATTAGAAGAGATATGTATCACCATCGGATCGGCGTGCTCGGCATGCTTAAATTTAAATTATTATTTGCACAACTCTGACGCCTATAAAAACGCAATTCCAGTTAGGTTGTTTTTGCGAAATTTGTAAAAACCGCATATATCAATGCCAATAATAACGGATCTCCTTATAAATAATCTACATAGTTTTGATAACACAAACGTGTTAGAAATTTTAAATATGGAATACTAATCAATTTGGTATACCATATTTCGTCGTATATCAATTCGTAGCATAAAGTCCATTTTATTTCAACAGAAATTTTTGAAATACCCCCCCAATCTCGAAATGATTGAATGCTTCTATAAAATTATAGATTTTTCAAAGAATTAAAAGTATTGCGAGACTATATTAGTATTTCATTATGACAAATGTAATTTTATCAGCCCTAGTTCCATTTATATTGGATTCAAAAATCCATAAACATGTAGATATGAGGAAAAAACTTAATAACTTTAAAAATATTTCAAATATTTTGATCACGTTGTATTCAAATCATGAATATTGTATTTTCGTTTCAGTCGTATTTCTATCGCTAATATGGTAGGTACAACATAGTCATGAAATTGGCATGTGTATGTTTAGCCAACCGCCAGCCCAACCAATTATAATGAACTTTGTCTTTATGAATAAAATATGCGGGGAAATGGCAAAATAGTGATTTCAATTTTTTTTTTTGCAAAAGGGTACTAATCTAGTACTAATCTAGTACTAATTTATCAAATCGATATCAATATACATATTACAGTAAAAATATTAATAATATTATGGAAATACGATTGGAAATAAATTATTGCAAATCGATTTATATTGAATTTTATACCAACTATGATACGCTAAGTTTATTAATTAAGTTATTTTTGCTGCTATATTTATATAAATCGGATTACATTTTATAAATTCATACTTTGTAATTAAAACAGAAATAAATGTTAATTAGTGTCTTAAATTAATGTTTAATTTATTTTAAATCTATTTATGAAATAATAACATGGATTTTTATTATTTTTCTAAGTATTAAATTTAATTTGACTTTAAGATCTCAATTTTATTTTAGACAAAACAACTAACGCTTCTTATTTTTAAGTCTGTAAAAAGTAATTGTATTTCTATTTCTATATACACCTAAATACAATATGTCTGTATATATTTTATTTGTGATAGGAAACAGAGATGTAAATCTACCTTAATAATTAGATTAGTAATACCGAAAAAACCTAGAGGAAAAAAACATAATCGAATTTGATTTACGTCATAAATAAAATAAAAAAAGTTTTTGCGGTAGAATGAGGTGGCAGGAAAATTAATTTTATTTTCCTTATTTTTTGTATGTACCTATTAAATACGGTTTAAAAAATGGTAAACGGAAAATTTACTTAGATTTTACTGATATTTTTGGGTGGCCTTGTTTGGCTAATTTTATGGGTTGGAAATAATCAAATTCAATGTATTTAGAAAACTCATAACTCAATTTTGTAATTTTAATGTTTAATAAATTGAGTGTTTCTGGTTTAATACTACTACTACAACATTAACTACACGTAGTGTTTTATTAATCTCTTTATATGATGTCCTTGAGGTGGGTAAGGGGCGTTGTTCTAGAAGGTATACGTACTAGCCCAAATGTCAAACTCACGTGCACGTGGTGCGGTCTCTACTGATCAACCAACCAGACTCTGACGGCCAAGAAAAAGCGGGATAATGGAAGAAAACTTATCAAATGACATTCTTTCCACCGACCCACTATTAATCTCACTGGTTAGGTTGGTAGCCGCTACAACAAACACTCGTTAAAGCAATGCCGGAATTTTTGCCCCTGATGGTATGCCAACTACACAGTTGGCTAATCCACCTTCAAATGAGCCAGGATCAATGGAATCTGGGGTGAGCCAACCATTGTAAAACAAATTCATACCAAGTTCAAGAGTCTGTAGATCACCATATAGACAAATGATACCTACTACAATTTTATAATGAAAAATGGGAATCAAGCCAAAGAAAATTGCGCTACCTGTGAACCAGATGAAGATTGATTGGCGCATGAAACGAGGTTTCCACGAATTCAAATTAAAAACAAACGTCAAAACAAAAACAAAAAACAGGATCTGATCAGATCGGAAGAAATGGCCAAACTCCAAAATCTCAGGTTAAGTGTCCCAAATGGTATCTAAATTTTGACTTGATCTAATCATGTCTGAAAAAGATAATAAGTCGTTTGGCTCATTATTATGATTCTTTATCAGAACTATTAACAAATTTAAATACACAAACAGTTAGAAAAATGCACCGGTGAGTTTTGAGCGATACTGTATAGAGCGATATCGAAGCTGGTAAATTGAGTGAACACTTACCTAAGGGAGGTACTGTACTGCTAACCATTATTGGTCTCTTTTTAATATTTGCATCGGTACTCGATGTGGCTGTTGTTTGAGGAAGAATGTGAAAAGCAAACTTTGAAAGAGTTGGGACAAATTTTTATTTAACTTAACCTGAGAATTTGAAACTGCCACTTACTCAAATTTCAATATACGGCTAGTGCTGGCCACTTGGTCAGCAACCACTTAATTACGAACCATCGCAAAACATCAATCGCTATTTCCGGTCCAAGAAGGTTTTGAAAGTTATAGACGATTTTCAAATAAATGTATATGGACCCACATTGAAACTGGAAAATTGACCGAATCGTAACATAAGCTTGGCACTGGGAAATTCGCCACACACCACGTTTGTCCTTATCATTACCAACTCAATACATAAAGAACCTTTTTCGACCTAGGAAGTTTGGAAGAAATACAAATGTTTATTTAACTGAGAATTTGGAACTTGGCCATTTACTCAAATTTGAATAATTGACTGGTGCTGGCCACTTGGTCAGCAATCACTTAATTACGTACCATCTCAAAATATCAATCACTTTTCCGGCTCAAGAAGGTTTTGGAAGTTATAGATGATTGTCATAAAAATATACATGGGGCCATATCGATGCAGGAAGATTGTGCCAATCCTAACATACGTCATTCAATGAGGAGCTTTTTATAAGTTACTCTTAATTAAAAACAAAAAAAATAATATGGCGCATTATTATTTCGAACTTAAAATATACAGAATTGCTATTAGACCAATTCGTAAACCAGCTATTTCCACATATTAACATCTGAATATGAGTTGTGGAACTAACAGTAAAAATGTGTCAATAATCAGGGCATATTTTGTAATTTGGACTGGGTGAAGGTAGACAGATTCGTAAATCACTGGACTCCATGTTTATAAGCAGTGAAGGCTAGTAACAGCGAACATCTGTGCCTAACACGAAAAATTCGAAACACAGAGTCCTGCGATTTACGAATCTGCTTTCAGCATTTTATGTTTTTGACTATGATGCTACATAAGCAAGCAGCACTGTTTACGCCTCAAGACATTTTCAATGCAATCCATTTACAATTTTATAACTCCACCTAGTTCAAATTACAATTAAACCATTAATTTATTTGACTATGACGATTCCTGATTTTTGGCACAAGTGTTCACTGTTAATGGCACAACACAAATTATTTGCCTGCGAACACGACAAATTATAAATATGGGACTAGTAATTTACGAATTGGTCGCTAACTTTATTGGTCACCAACTCATGAGTCAACAATTTGCAACCAATAAGGACCATGAGTATTGGAGTTCAACATGCAAAATCGCAAAGGACATCTATGGCGATCTACTATAAAAATTAGGTACAAGCAGGAAGCTCAAAAGATCAACAAGACATCAAAAATGATTCGCAGCATTTAATAGAAATGCAAAATATCAAAGGGTCGAGTTTAATGCGAACAATCCAAGCTTTAAAAGAATTGGGACACCGACCTAAATTCAAAATCGTAAGTATGATCGTAAGAAGCTGCATAATTATATATACATCGAGTACCATACTGATTGGGAAATGCAGTATGATTGAATGGTATCCCAGTTAGAAGACAAACTGGAAAACTTACATCACGCCGGATGGGATGCGGTAAAATTAACTCCACCAATTAAACTCCAAAAATGGAGATCCCTACGTTCAATGGAAATTATCTAAATTGGGTAACGGATACGTAGTGCCTTATCGGTAGTTCGAACATAACAAAAATGCATTACTTAAAAAGTCACGTAACAGACCAAACTGCTGGTCTACTAAACTCCTTTAACATCACAGGGACAAATATATATGATAGCATGGTGTACGTTGCAAAAACGCTACTATAAAAAAGAATACTTGTCTCAACAAACATCTAGAGACTGCTAAAAATTCCATTGAATTGTTGCCACCAAAATTAGATAGTGAAGCTCATAAATTATATGAAAGAAATTGGAAGATCCAAAAAAGTTGGCTTCATTGGATAATTTCTTCGGATTCCTAGAATCTCAATTCCCGTCATTAGAGTAAAGAGGCTGTCTACAACATCAATAAGGTAAAATACTTCCCCAGGAATACATCTTATACTCACCACGGTACAATTCAAGAGTATATTGTAGATATTGTATGGGAAATCATTTAATAACAAATTGCAATTTTAAAAATCTTAATCCAAAATGGAGACTTGAGTGTGCAATAAAAGCAGAATTGTGTAAAACGTGTGTAGTCCATTTCATCTGGTGTACCTGTCAGGGAGCCCATCATTCCTTGATACATCAATATACCGCCAAAGCGGCAGTGTCGCATCGAGCGCACATGACTATTGAACTTGTAGCAACATACATCGATGAATCGACAACTCAGAGGGTAAAACTCAACAAAGGAACGGTGAACGTGGAAATATCCGGAATCGGTGACAAAAGAATGACATCAACCAAGAAGTATAACAATAAAACCCCGATTCGCTTCTGATTTTGATTTTCATGTCAATGCGTATGTTTTACCCAAATTGTCAATAAGAATGCCAAATAAGAATCTAATCACAGAAACTTGGAGACACATATACGATTTAGTTTGGGCCGAACCGAAGTTTAATGATCCAGTGGCACTATTCTGGTGATTCCCCGTGAATAGGGCATGTTTTTTTGTAGCAGCTATTCTGCAGACAATCCTCAGACATTTTTTCCCAAGAAACATTTTTCACAAAATTTAGAATACACTTTGGGGAAAATGGAATAAAACTGCTACAAAATTTAAAATTTCTATTCCACGGGACTAAGCAGAATAGTGGCACAGGAGTCGTAAATATTCCATTAGGAATGGATTATATTTCTGATATTTTAATGCCAGAAATAATAAAGGGTGAAACGTGGCCTACAGTTCAACATACGAAATTGGGTTGGATTATATTTGGTATCCAATGAACATCAGATATAAACTATAATTTCAACTATAGATTATGACCTACAACGGTTGAGAAATTAAGTGACCTAAACATTTAACAACAAGAGGGCTATAAACGTTTTGGTTAGAGCAGATATTTTAGAACTCCTACGACATTCTTTATAAATAAAGCAATTTATTGCGCTATTTTGGCAATTGTCTCCCCGATATTTTACCAAAATGGGACTAAAGTAATCGACTTTAGTTAAGGACTAGTTTACGTGTTCTTCTCACGTGCTGTTATTATTACAGGATCACACACTAAGGAATAATTTATTATGAACGTGTAGTATTTAGTATGAAAATGTAAACTTAACTGACCTAACCGATCAATCTATCTATCAATCTGAACCATGTCATATCTAACACGTCAGTCTTTCGGTGTAATATAGACCGAATAACTGCCTCTGACAGCTAGGTCCAACGTTTTTAATTACAAATAAAGTGATTAGAAAACAAAAACTAGTCCTAAAAATTTGTAAAAAAAAACTGTAATTTCCTACTTTTCACCAGTGGCTGATTCAACAACTCGAAAAACTATATGAAACAATATTGATTTCCTCAAAATACACAAACGCTGTTATGAAAAAAATGAAACGTTCAACATTAACTAAAAAAAAAAAGATCAAAACAATTTTTTTTTCATATACGCTGTCATAAAACGTGGTTTAATTTTACGTTACCTGTGAAGCTAGATTTATACAAAAAAAAACAAAAAAAACTTTTTATGATACAGCATCGACAACATAATTTAGTAAGGATAGAATTTTTTTAAGCGAAATTACAAAATATAACAGGGAAAATGAACAATTAATTAAAAATTATAATTTACAGTTTTTTTTTTGTCTAATTCATAAAAAACTTTCCCCTTTATTTTTGTCTGTTTTTCATTTATTTTTTTTCTGCACAGGAAGGAAAATTATTATTTTACGGTAAAAAAAAATGATGGAAAATGCGAAACAAATATTTTTGTTTTGTGGGGGTGAAGGAAAACACATAGCACACGTTGAGGGGTTGAGAACCGGAGTATTCGTGGAAATAGCTTTTTATTTTTTAATAGGAAAATATTTTGTTATGTTTTTCTTTTCAGAATGATTATCTTATTTTGAGGTTGATTTTTATGTTATTTTTCGTTTAATAATTTTTCCTTATGATGATTAGGCTTTAGACGAAAATTTAAAATTGATTTTCCTTGATGATGTACATACATACACACATATACAAATATAACTTTCTTTAAATTACATAACTTTATACATAAAGCTATATACGAGAGCATATTTAAAGTAGAATTGTAATAAGAAATTATATACGTTTCATATCGGTAAAACTCAGATTATACTCGTAATTTGGCATCATGCTGTACCAAGTAGAAAATGAATGGTAGAATATTCAGAAAAACAAAAACTATAAAATAATGTTGGAATTAAAGAATTTTATAACTTTATCATCATTCTTATAATGTTTCTTGTATAAAATAAGTTTAAATTTTTAAACAAAATTTTTATTAATTCAAAAATTATTACAAACAAAGAAATTATTTATTTTTAAATATTGAATTCTTTTTTTGTTCCGTTTAACTTTTCTTCAACATTTTTCTTATTATACTCGTATTTGTTGTTCAAAGTTCAAATTGCAATCATTTTATAATTTTATGCAACAATAACTTACATTTTTTTTTTTAATTAAAGGGAACGAAATATTTTTTTGTTTGTAAATAATATTAATAATATATAAGAGCGGCCGAGCATTACATTATGTTCAAATAGGCGAAATTTCACAGACGTATAAGAGTTCGACCTATAGCATCTGATAAGCTCAAAACAAATTCTGTCAATAACTCTGCTATCAGCCAATCATAACGTCAAGTTTAGTTATGTGAGTATTAAAAACCATCTCATGAAATTCATCTCGTTGTGTTTAAATTTCCGCAAACACTGAGCAGAAATTTGTCATCAATGGGTTAATATACAATATCTATTTTTAATTAACATTTATTATAAGCTTCTGTATTAATTGTTAATTTCATAAAATAAAACAAACAAAAAATATCAATGTAGGTATAACAAAATAGTAACAAAAATCAAAATTTTTACGTAAAAATATGTCACATCTAAAACGATGCAGCGTCTTTGTTTTGAACATAGCGATACTTTTTCTACACAAAACAAAATTTTCAATGTAAAACAATTTTGAGTATCAGTTTTTAAGAACCTTTTGTGCGATTATAGTCAATGTAGTGTGTCAATATAGACAAATAAATAAAGTTTTGCAATAATTGAGAAAATGGGTCGCCACACAAGTATTGAAACGCATGAATTATGTAGTTATTAAACATTTTAAAGAAGACAAAACTCGAAGAAAAATTGCAAAAATCATTAAAACAAGTTCTTCTACTGTTCAGAATATTATTGAACGCTTCATTCTTCAACTCCGTGTTGAAAATAAGCCTAGAAAAGCTTACAGTAAAATATTTTCCGAAAAAGATTGATACTGTTAAACTTAGTAGCCTCGCTCCATCCGAAAAAATGTCGATAATGTAGATTCGGTTGTAAGAATTAAAATAAATCAGTCGTAAAATGTCGATAATGCAGATTCGATTGTAATTATTAAAATATACCAACCGAAAAAGGACGATAATACGCAGATCCGGATATAATAACAGCCAACATATGTCGGTCGGAAATGTTGGTAATGCAGATGCAAATCAAATTATCGTTTGCCAAAGTCGGTAAGGTAGATTCATATATATAGTCAGTCGAATAATGTCAATAAAGCAGATAGATAATTTTGGTGTTAAACAGTTATTTCGTTTTAAATGAAAAATATTTTTTTCGATTGATTAACGTATATTACTCAAAATTAAACTTTTTATTAAATGCATTAAAACTATAATAAAAACATATCAAGCAAAAATTTCAAGTCAATTTCCACGTGAAGAGTCTGGGAAAACTCAGTTGAATACATCGCACACACAAAATTTGAAAATTTCTAAAAATTGACCGATTAAAGTATCATGGCTGGAAATAGATTCAAATGAAAGGTCTTAATTATGCTCACACCTAAAAAATAATTCAAATCGATTTCTGTGTTTGAAGTTTGAAAAAAAATCGATTTTCCCGGACTTCCAATGCAGAAACTGACATGAATTTTTTTCCAGGTATGAGCATCATTAAAACCTTTCATTTGAATCTATTTTTAGCTACGAAACTTTAAAAGGTCAATTTTTAGAAATTTTCAATTTTTGCTTGTGCGATATATTTGATAGTTTTCCCAAACACAGAATTCGACTTGAAATTTTTCCAGGTGTGAGCATCATTAAGACCTTTTATTTGAATCTATTTCCAGCCATGATACTTTAAACGGTCAATTTTTAGAAATTTTCAAATTTTGTGTGTGATATATTTTCAATCGAGTTTTCCCGGTTTTCCAACATAGAAAACGACCTGAAATTTTTTCCAGGTGTGACCATCAATAGGATCTTTCGTTTGAACCTATTTCCAGCCATGACACTTTAAACGGTTAATTTTATACCTTGTTAAAGTTAGATGAAAATTGCCAGCCGAAAATAACAAAAATGGTGCAGATTGTGTCTTTGGTTTGATAGCCGAAAACAAAACTTCAACAATGTTGATCAATAAATTTCACCTTGTTAAAATAAGCCGAAAGCTTCCAGCCGAAAGATAATGCAGATAGTGTCTTGACTATTTTTAAACTCTCTTTATACTCTCGCTCCTATCGATTTTTAAATTCCTATAAACTGAAATAATTTCTCCTTCACCCGAATGATGTAACCGGATCCTAAATTCTCCTAAATTCGAGTTCGTGACGGTTTTTTGCTGTATTTAAGACACTATCTGCATTATATTTCGGCTGGAAACTTTCGGCTAACTTTAACAGTATTAATTTTATGAAATTTTCAAATTTTGTGTGTGAGATTTATTCAATCGAGTTTTCTCGTACTCGTCACATGGAAATCAAGTGACATTTAAAATATTCTCCAAACATGTAACTATAGATGCATTTCACGCCTTACCTCCCCAAACATCTAATACGACACGTAGAGAAATTTGGTTTGGTATATTAGTTTTAATTGTTTCGATTGAACATTTCTTATTTTAAATTTTTTAGTTGGTGTTTATGAATAACAAGATAAAAATTTCTAATATAAATTATTACATTCCGGCTTAAAATCCGTATCTGCATTATCAGCATTTTTCGGCTGGGATGTTACCGACAAAAATCGGCTGTCATTTTCGTTTGATTAGTTTGAATCTACATTATCGTCATCTTTCGACTGGAGTCGGCTAATTTTAATAGGGTAAATGATTGACGGTGGATTGTCCAAAAATAAAAGAAAACCCCAAATTAAGCGCTTTTAAGTTGGCCGAGGAAGCTGAAAAATATTTACAAAAAAACGAAATCCACAAGCAATACGCAGAATATTAAAAGAATCAAATTTTCATAGTAGAACAATGCGGAAGTGAAGTTAATCGTAAGGCTAGAATTAAATTCGCCCTAGACCATAAAAACAAAGTTGAAACATTCTGTCACACGTTTTTATTTGCCGATGGAAGTAAATTTAACATTTTTGGATCAGAAGGAAGAAATTACGTATGGAAAAAGCTTAATGCGGAGCTAGCAGCTAAAAATTTACGAAGCACTGTTAAACACGGTGTGGGTTATGTTAAGTTATGGGCTTGTATCGCATCTTCCGGAGTTGGAAATTTAGAGTTTATCGAAGGCAATTTAAACAAAGATTTATATTTAGACAAACTAAAAAGAAATTTGGAGGAAAGTGCTGAAAACTTAAATATTAAAGATCATTTTCGGTTCTACCAGAACAATGATCTGAACACACAAATCTGGCTGGAATTGTTCAAAATTGGCTCATTTGGAATATTCCTCATGTCGTGGAAACACCTGCCCAATCATCGGACATCAATGTTATTGAAAAATTATGGTCTATATTGGAAATCAAAATCAGAAAACATGAGATTAATAATGTAGTAAACTTAAAAAGGGCATTATTAGAAGAGTGGAGTAAAATAAATCTAGATTACACGAAAAAAACTCGTAAATTCGATGCTAAAAAGACTCACAACGGTTCTAAACCAAAACAGGTTTCATACTAAACATTAATAAATTAATTATAACAATGTGGTAATCTTAGTTACAAACATATGAATTATTTTTTTTATAGAATTTTTAAAACTGCATCATTTTAGATGTGACATGTTTTTACGTAGAACTTTTAATTTTTGTTACTATTTTGTTATAAATTGAAATTTTTGGTTTGTTTTATTTTATGAAATTAACATTTAATACTGAAGCTTATAACAAATGATAATTAAAAATAGATACTTATTTTTGTTTTTTGGATATTTACTTTAAACAAAATAAAAATTACTTGCATCATTTTGGATGTGACCCCCTGTATATTAACCCATTGATGACTAATTTCTGCTCATTGTTTGCGGAAATTTAAGCCGTATCCTAATTAAAACAAGAATCCATAAAATTGCTTGGAAAGTGTAATTAGACCAAACTTTCAATTATCTCTCTCACTCTCTCTCTGGCACTATATCCCATCAAGGGATTTGGCCGCCTCAAATGAGGTGACATAATCATATTTTTCATTTCGGATAATGAGTGATTAATTCACCGATCCTAAACCAGCCGTGAAATTTTTTACTTGTCACCACCGGGAATCGAACCCGGGATCTCCGGTCGCTGGAGCAAGCATACTGACTACTTTGCCACCGGGGTGGCACCGGGGTTTCAATTATCGCATGGTCTTATATTACGGGACATGATAACATCTCAATTTGCTAAATCGTGAGTTAACGCGGCTGAACAGATTACAGATGCATTTGGTTGGGGCCTCTTTTAATACTGATCTGAGTCTAACTGGGAAAGGGCCAATTTAATGGGAACATTAATGCAACAACCTGTGCAGCTAATTTGGTATCTATGACCAATTTTGGTGAGTGTCGTTATAGTGAGCTTATATTGGGTTTCGAAACAGGGACATAACAATTTTGTATTTTAATTCGAACACATCCTTGAGCGTTTTTAATGATCTGTCAAAGTCAAAACGTCAGTCAAGGTTAACATTCATATTATGGTAAATTTCCGAACAAGCAAGGTTTAGAAATTATTAAAAACTAGCGGACCCGACCGGTCTGCCTGAACGTTGGCTTGCCTGCTATAAACGGATTCAGCAAACGTTTCTTAGATATTCCATTTCCAACTATATGTTAAATGATATTTGACATTCAGTTACACATTTCAATCTTTTCGTTTCGTCATTGTGTGATTTGCTGTTGTCCTAAGTAAAATAAAAAATTAGTGCAATTTGTCATTATTCTGCACCGTTCAATTCTTGTATCATGGCCGGACGATATCTGGTGCTTGTCATTGGCACATTTAGCGAAAGAGGGGGTTTTTCTTGAGATTGGTGGTAAGTATAATAATGTAAATCCTAAAAGTTATTGCTATTGTTGCATGTTTGTAAATGTCTGACGGTTGTGTTTTTCATATGTATTAGCTGTATGGGGGACTGTGTGA